>CM067509.1:30478905-30616405 GCA_034509495.1 Acestrorhynchus altus
TTTAAGCTGTTCTCAGCTCACTATGGACCACTAAAGGTAAGCCTGAGGACCACTAGAGAGTGCTTCACTGCCAAGAGGTTGAGAAACCATTCTAATTCTAACCTCTCTATGACAGTGGTCCTCACCTTGTCGTGTACGGCCCCCTGTCCTGCACGTTTTAGTGTTTAGACATGATCCAACACAGGTGTTAGTGGCTTGTTTGAGCAGGAAAGTACTAAGATGTGAAGGGGATCCTTCAGGGTTAGAACCTTCTGCTCTGGGTTATGGTGCATATGAGAGAGAGAGAGAGAGAGAGAGAGAGAGAGAGAGAGAGAGAGAGAGAGAGAGACTTTATACAATACCTGTACATCCCCAAATGGGTATTTTAGTCTTATTGCTGAGATTTAAGACAATAAAATGACTGATTACAGGGCATTTTTGAGTGAAATCAACTATGTTTAGTCAAAAATTATCCAAACCTTTTATTTCTACACCTCAGTTTGGTCAACAGTACATATTCAGTTGAGCCTCAAAAACATCAATGTGCTGCTGCTGAAATGGATTGAATATTGTCTAAGGTGACTGTGCTCCTCCTCCTGCTCCTCCTGACTGTGCTCCACATAATCGTATCAGTCTGGAACCATAGAGCCACCTGAGAGTTAAGACATTACGCTACATGAAGGCATAGTTCAGTGTGAATGTACCGTTCTGCTTTCTTTGACACAAACATATACAGGGAATTACAGCTTTAGAGTGGAGCAACTGTCTAACTGCCTGCTTATCAAGAGGCAGGAGATCATAAAATGGAGTCCCATAAACAGCATCATTGCTCCTCATGATCAGGAATTTAAGAATAGGAAGGCTTGCCCTCGTGTGATAAGAGGAGTCCTCACCTACATTTGAGAATGTATAGTTTGAAGGGACATACAAGTTGAGGGGGAAGGGGACAGAAAATTCCCCAAAAAAAATCTCCTAATAAATTAAAGGTGTAAAGTGTAAAATGTAAAAATTAAAATTTGCCATTTTTGTTGGACATAGATGGAAATCTGCCTCCATATTTAACTACTCCATGCACACATACACACGGGCGAGCAGACACACACAAACCACAGTGAAACAGTGAGCACAAATGCCCAGAGTTGTGGGCCTTGGAAGCACCTTGGGGGTTAGGTTTCTTCCTCAAGGGCTGTCTGATCACTCGAACTGGAGACCGTCAGGTCACAAAGCTGCTTCTCTTACCTCCAGGCCACAGCTGTTGATCAGTTCATCATTATTACAACATAGGAATAACGCAGCATGTGTTTTGAAACCAAAAAAATGCATTAATTAAAACACGAGGAAGGTCCTAAAGCACCTTAGTGCCTTGTTTTAAACATCTGTCAGGCTACCTGGATGTGATTATACCTGCTTTGTCACCGTTTCCTCTTAATTAAAATGTGTTGTCGACCAAACTGAGATGCTGAACTATAAAATGTGAGTTAAGGGAAATACAGGCTGTACTAAATTATCCTGATTATTCTTCAATAAATCTGAAATAAATGGCGTAATGTCCGCTTGTGTTCCTGGAAATACGGGCTTCCTGACTCTCACTTTTCTGACTGTATGCTCTCAATTCTCTCCAAATAATGGGAATAAGTTGAAGTAAGGCACAAACCCCTTTGGCGGATGCGCTGTTAGCGGAGCTGCCAGCGCAGAAAGACAACAGGGCCTTTCGGAGCTGTTTGTTTGTTTGTTTGTTTGTTTGTGATGTGTGCGTTCAGCCCTCCGGTGAGAGCAGGTATTGTTGTGCAGCGGGGCACAGCAGGGCACAGTGCTATTGTTCAAGATGGCTTTAAAATCAGCTGCCTGTTTATCAGTCCACTGCAGCCTCCAACTCCACCCAGCCTGCTGCAGCACACGACCCAGCAGACCACCCTGCCAGCCCTGACCCAGGCCATGCCATCCACACCAACCAACACACCTTCTACACCTTCCAGTAATGAAAGAAATACAGTGCCTGGTGAACGTTTGGAGATCCGTGGTTGAGGGATTACGCATTTCTAACTGCTGAGTATAAAAGCACACATGATGTTTTTCTTGGTAAACAGGTTTTGTATTAATGTGTGTAGATATAGCAGTTTCATCTCCAACCTCTTAATAAACAACGGTTCTGATAAAGTGTCTTAGATATACGTACCTTGTCTCTTGTTCTCTATCTGAGGTGATACATGTGTGTTTGCTTACAATCAAATAGTTCTCATTGATCATCTTAGTGATCACCATATGTTCTCGTGAACAAATCGGCCATAACCTCCTTATTCCCTGAAGTTTGTTTTGCTATTATCTTCAGACAAATTCATCTATTTCTATAAAATGACACTGAGGGGTTTAAACATTCCAGCAGTACTGCTGTATCTGATCTACTTGTACCAACCCAACATACACTAACACACCACTACCATGTCAATTACCAAAATAAATTCAGACCTTTGAACTGGTACCCATTACTAATAGGTAACAGATACTAGATTTGATGAAAATCATGGAAATAGATAAGTATAGACAGCAGTTACAGAATGTTAAACCGTTACTGGACCTGGACTAGTTTCCCACCCTGCCACGGACTAGCTGCTCACCCACCATCACCAACTGTAGAAATCTACTGTTACTATTATGTCCACCAGAGAACTAACATTAGTTCAGTACCCGAGTAATAGAACAGAGATGTTGGGGTCCAATGTCCCATAACTGTGTATAAGTAGTTTGACCAGAGGAGGATGTGTCCTCCCCTTGTGAGCCTGGTTCCTCCCAAGGTTTCTTCCTCCAGCTCTGAGGGAGTTTTGACTTGCCACTGTCGCCATGTGGCTTGCTCACTAGGGGATCTGTCATTTATATTTTGTTCCTGTTTTAACCTTTTTATTTATTTATTTATTTATTTATTTATTTATTTATTTATTTTATTTCCGTGAAGCTGCTCTGTGACAACTTCAGTTGTGAAGAGCGCTATAAAAATAAATTTTGATTTGATTTGATTTGATTAATCGGTAACCCCTCAATTCTTATTGTTGTCACCATCCATGTTAGGTTGTCTGGACAAAAAAAGTTGCCAAAGAATGAAGGTTTGCGTAGTTTTTTGCGTAGTATTTAAGTGTGTCCCTGCATATATTTGGCCCCACAATAAATCACGCTGACTTTCTTTTTCCAAAGCACTTGAGAAAGAAAAATATACATTTTAAACACCGTTACAGAAACACTGTACTTTGTCCTGAGTCTCTAATTTGTAATATGTTATCAAAAAAGAACCACCAAACCTAGGCACCCCCAAACTTTTGACACTCACTCACACCCTCACTCCCTCACTCATGTCCTAGTGGCCCCACTCACTCATTACTGTTCACTCATTCAATCACTCACTAACATTTGCACCCACTATAAATCTCACTCCCTCGCTCACTCTCCATTCTCTAGTCATGTCTGCGATCGTACATCACCTGTCTGCACCATATTTTAATTCATTACATCCCATTAGAGAGTGTGCTGTTTAATATAGGGGGGATCCTCTGTGGGATTAGGACCTAATTAACCCTGTGGTCTGCGTGTGCCGGCTGAAATTGCGGCTCTGCGGCCGGCTGCAGCTCCATGGAGGAGCGGATGAGTGAGGAGGAGGGTTAAAACGCTCACAGAACCTGAAGCAGAAAGAGAAATGTAGGAGCCTAGGGCAGCCTGTGATATTTCAGCCTCCTGTCTGCTCTGACCCACACTACATCTAACAGAGACAGACTGGGGGTCAATCAGAATCAAAGAGGAGAAAGAGGGAGAGAGGGAGAGAGGGAGAGAGAGAGAGAGAGAGAGAGAGAGAGAGAGAGAGAGAGAGAGAGAGAGGAGACACAGAGAATATAAATAGACAGAAAACCTCATAAAATGCCTCGTCCACCTGCAGCCTCTCTCTCTCTCTCTCTCGCTCTCTCTCTCTCTCTCTCTCTCTCTCTCTCTCTCTCTCTCTGCTCTTATGTGCAGAGTCCAGAGCGGGCAGTGCATCTCTGCCTCATTACAGCCACCTCTGTCCTGTACGCCACACCACTACCTCTGCATTAAAACCAATTAGAAGTGCCTTCATTCTGTCACACTGCTTATTAGAACAGTACATATTCACAGCTCACTAGGACAGAGCCATAATGAGCAGCAGAGGAGAGACTAAGCCTTTTTTCTGTCTGTTTCCATGACATAAACTCTGGGCATTAATGAGTCAAGGGGAAAGAGGAGAGAGGGAAAGAAATGAAAAATGTTCCACATGCAGCAGGGTAGCATCGTGAGGCTCCAGATGAGAAAGAACAAAGTACTGAATTTTGGACTTGTTTGATACACACTCTTCAATTAATTGAGGTGAAACGAAAGAGTGCATTAAAGTAATCCTTCATGCAGGTCCTTTGGGCCCTGCTATATCCCAGTCTTCAGACATACACAACCACGCAATGTCCAATGGGCAACTCTGACACTGGAGAACAAAGGGACGAGACGCCATAAAAGATCTTTGGCATGAGCTGGATTATTGAAGCTTCACTGAACATATCTGAAGTGAGCTTTAGTGATTATACTCCATTAAAAATCACTGGGATGAGTTGAATTAATAATGCATCACTGAACATCCTTCAGATGTGTCGGAGTACTGAAGCATGATTATGATTTTTGGGATGAGTTGGGAGCGATGAAGCTACATCTCTTCTTTGATGAGGTCAAGATGTAGCTGCACAGAGCCTGTTTAGAATGATCTGAAGTGGTGATACCTCCATTGAAAAGCTCTGGGATGAGATGGAATTTTTAAGATCCGTTAAAGATCTTTGGGATGATTTGGAATTATTAAACTCAGCTGAACATCTCTGGGATGAGTTGGAGCTACGATGCGTCATGTAACAGCCGAGTGGTGAGATGGAGCGATTAGGTTTCACTGAGCACCTTTGGAATGAGTTAGAGTGATAAAGCTCCATTGGACCCCATTGGAATGTCTTTGGGAGGACTTTTGAGTGATGAAGTTCTACTGAACATCTCTGTGATAATTTAGAGTGGTGAAGCTCAATTAGATGCATCTGGGGGCAGCTGGAGATATTAAGCTCTGGGTTGAGATTTGGGATGAGATGGAATGATGGAGCTCCACTGAACAGTTTTGTGAGTGTTGAGATTGTGAAGCTCCACCAAACACATTTGGGATGAGTTGGAGTGGTGGAGCTCAACTGAACAACTTTGTTGTTTTGAGTTGGGAGTGACAAAGCTCCAGTGGACACCTTGGTTATGAGTTGAAGCTGAACATCTTAGGATGAGTTGATGTGATAGTGCTCCACTGAACACTTGTTTTCCGAATGAGTTGGAGCCCATCAGTAACTTACACTCCAGATGTTCTCGTGTCTGAATGGACATAATTCTACAGTGATGAGTATCACGCTGAAGAACTGTGTAATATTTTTATATGCAGCTTATATCCACAGCTATCTATAACTTAGCCAGCTGAGACAGAGATACACTTGCATTCATTTTTATGAATGGCATGTTCTTCTGTCCTACATTTGATGTTGATCTGCACCCTAAGAGCACTAGTGGCAGTAGGTTTGGTTCATTCTGAGCGAAAAAGTTCTCAACCCTCATATTGGAGCACACATTGTCTGCCTATTAGAGTTTTCCCTGCTATAAAATCCACATTCACTATGGAAGCCTTGGCTAATTGGCTGATTACTGAAGAGCAAAATATAGATTATTGTGGAGCCTCTAAGGTGACATCCTGCATAAATAAATAAAAAATTATGGCCACAACTAAGGCATGGGAACAACTTAGACCTCACTCCTGTAGGATTGCCACTGGTTTGGTTTTCACTCCAGACAGTCTGGTTTTCAGGATATGCATCATCCCATTTTGAAAGAAATGTGTCCCTTTTTTCTGGACTTTCTGGAGTACCTAAGCATAAACCTATTGACACCACGTGTGGAGTTGAGGGGTATAAACCCCCAACAGTGGAGCAGTGGAGCTGTGTTCTACGTTACGGGAATGATGACGCTCCATCCAAAACACTTGGGATGAGTTGGGGAGTTGGGGATGAGGTAGGGGAGTGATCATCCAAATTCCTGACCTCATTATCTCTTTTGGCATTGAATGCAATCAAAACCTCACCGCAATGCCTCTAAATCTGGTAGTGGCCACATGTTCCTGGAAGTTCAAAGCCTCCAGAAGTGTGTAAAAGTTTCGTTCCTCCTCTCTTCCTCTTCAGCAACGGAACTGCAGCAAGCAGCCCAAGATCCCTGCAAGTCTATATTCAAGAACAGCAAGAGCCGAGCACTCAGCCGTGGAGCAAATCTGATCTTCATCCCAAAATTAAAGAGTTCTGAACTATGCTGTGGAAGTGGCGGCGGCTGCTGCTGGTGACAGCCTTCAACAGCTCTTGGAAAAAACGTCCCCCTCACGCGGCGAGTAATAGAGCTGCGCTAAAATTCCCTTTAGCCCTTCAAGCGCAAAATACAAAATGCCTAGCCTGCCGGTACCTGATTCAATCAAGTGTGCTACATTGTATACCCATGGGCTACAAGCAGAGAGAGGGGGAAAGCCGACTTGCACTTTAATTAATAACGTAATACCCTATTCTCAAAAGCTAGGCCTTTGGCGTTTCTGGGTTGCCTCTCTCTCTTTTTTTCATGTTTCTTGTAAACACTTTCAAGACAGCAGCAGTGACGCTGGAAGCCTTTTTCCCCTGCCTCTGCTCACTCATTCTGAAATTATACAATTGCATTTGATCTATTATGTGCTGGGCTGCAACTCTGCGGCTTGCAAAAGGAAGAAAAAAAATCACGCCTCTTCTATTTGATCAACAGACTGGCATAAAAATGACAGCGGAGAAGAAATATCGACTTTGAGAGATTGGTAAGATACAAGAAAAAGCATCGGTTTGTGTCGTAATATTTACTTGTGGTCTCTTGTAAACTTTTATTCGTTGTTTTCCAACATTTGCAGCATGAAGGTGTGTTTGACTGCATGCTCACGTGTTTTATGATGATCCCTCAAGGCTTCCAAATCCACTTTCACTAGTAGATCCTGCTCAGTAGGAATGAGAGACTGAATGTTGATTATATACAGTATATATTAAAGAGCAACACCAGTGGAAATTAGCCCTGCCTCTAAAACTGTGCTCTTTCGATGCCTCGTGATGTCATCATGAAGGGGTCAATTTACGGAGAGCTGCTGCCCAAACATCATAACATTAGTTAAGATAGCTAGCGTAGGTCCAATGCCAAAGCAGAGGTAGAATGCCAGCTATGGGTTTTGTCCAGAATCACTGGTGCTGGCCATGGACCTCAGTCCTCATCACTACACCAACATTGGTGTGACAGCTATGGATTTTATCCAAAATCTCTTGTGCAGTGTTTGTGTGCTGCTAAAGGCCTCATCCAACATCGCTACCCCAACAGTGTGCCAGATACGGACCTTGCCTTAATTGTTAGTGTGGTGTTTGTGTGCTGGCTACAGGTCTCATTCCTCATCACTGTGGCTTTAGAGAACTAGTTTTGGGTCTCATCCAAAGTTGTGTTGTGCTTTAACAGACTACATTAACTTCACAGCATCAAATTCAATTGTACTGGATACTTCAAAGTATCTAAGTATTATTATTATTATTATTATTATTATTATTATTATTATTATTATTATTATTATTAATAATAATAATAATAATAATAATGATAATATCATTTATAATTAATAGGGTCATGATTGATCCAGAGCCCATCTCAAGTGATTGGGCGCAAGGCAGGGACACCCCATGGACAGGGCGCCAGTCCATCGCAGGGTACCACACACAGTCACACTCCCATCTAGGAGGCACTTTAGCATGGCCAATTCATCTACCATGTTTTTTGGGAGGTGGGAGGAAACCGAAGTGCCTAAAGAAGAGGAGAACACACACAACTCCTCACAGACAGCGACCCGAGCAGGGACTGAACCCACAACTCCTGCCCCTTGGTTTAACAGGCACCTGTGGCAGTGTTCTGCTTTAGTATTAGGCCTAATACCTGTATGATAAACCCAGGGTATCTGGCTTTTAGAGATCTACTGCCTCAGTTCTTTACTCTCATAACTACATTAATACCACAATTAGTTACAGTTCCACAAGAGAACCCTGTGAGAATAATAGTGTATGTTTTCTGTATTAGTACCAGGCCTATAATAAACTTTTATGTCATGTCATTATTTCATTATACATTGAAATGATGTTATGTAATTGCATAGTTAAAAAAGCATACATGGATTGTATCGTAACAACACGATTACATTCACACTTTCCATGTTTCCAAGTTCAGGGCTGATCATCTGAGTGTTTGTTTGATTTGATGTAAATTTTTTTTTTCTAAATAAATTATGTCCTCCATTCACTTCTAAAGCAAATGTGCAAAAGTCTGTACTTTTAACGTAATCTCTCTGTTTCAATCAGCAATAATACATATATATATTACATAAGAAATAATGAAATGTAAATATATATATATACATTTCATTATTTCGTATGTATTGTATATATATATATATATATATATATATATATATATATATATATATATATATATATATATATATATATATGTATTATGTATTATATTATATATATATATATATATATATATATATATATATATATATATATATATATATATATATATATATTTCTGACCTCATGCATTGATTTTGAAAGTAAATCTGTGTGTTTAAAACCTTGGTTTTATTAAATGATAAGTTTCAAACACATAAAAACGAAAGCAAGCCCACATGTAAACACTGTAATTACTGGAGGTGAGTTTTCCGCACCAGGAGATAGGGAGTGATTATTCTAGCCCAGGGAGTAGAGCTGTCTCCCTCTGCTCTGTCAAAAGGTCAATTATGGCCTGAGTGCGCCACACGGCTCACACTGGCCTGGAAGGACCAGGCGCGACCCCACCACCACGGGCACCAAGCACTGGATCATCTAACATGCAAGCAGCCCCGAGCCATGGAAATCTGACATTTGCCCTCATTCAAATGAACAAAAACAATATGCAGTTCAACCCCGGCGCACACCCTGGGCCAACTCTAAACGCACCGGCACAAGAGGAGGGGACACGCACCCACCCACAACCCCCTCCCCACCTTCCCAACAAACGCCCGCTTCTGTAGCTCTGTATAAAATCAAGAAGACTTGATTCCTTTGTGCCTAAGGAAGTAGATGGAAAGGGTAAACCGGGAAAAGATTTATTGCATCCTCTGTCCCCCTCTATTCCTTTGAACTTGTTTGTGCAATGGGTTTTCCTAATAATACGGCAAAAGGATTACAAATATAAACCTTCTCAGTCTGTCCAAAACAGCCTCACTATAATAAAATTAGCTGCTGGTTGCATAATGACTGCGATGAAATCAGTTCATAACAAGCTTATAAAACAGCTTTTCTTCTGCTGCCAGTTTACTATGAGAAGCAAAGCAAAAGAATCCAAATTTGGCCTTTAACATTTTATTGATATCATTGTTTGCTCATATTGGCCTTCTTTAAAAAATCTACTGATGGTTCTGCTGTTTACCAGGTTCATATGTGACATATCTGTACATCAAACTGGCTATGAGATACGTCAGGTTTAGAATAAAAATGTAAAACCTTTAAAACACCTGATTTGCAATTTTATGAAAATTATTATTAATATTAGACATTTATTTATTTGATTTGATTTGATTTGATTATTTCTACATATTTTATTTCTTTTTTGTGCCTCTATATTTATTTTTGATTTAATTCTGTAGGTCATTTTATTATTTTATTAGCTCTTTGTTTGTTTATTATCTCATTGTTTAATTAAATGTTTAGTCATCTGTAATAAAAAATAAATAAATATCATAAATATCATGAAAATAAATAAATTAATAAAGAAATAAAATAAAATATAAATAAAATAAATATCATGTAAATATCCCAAAAAAAAATTTCCCAAATATATATATATTATTATTATCATTATTTTGTTTTTTTGTTTTTTTATTCTGTATATCCTGCTTTTATCCTCATTTTCAATGGTCATGACCCCACAGGACCACCACAGAGTAGTTATTATGTGGGCTGGTACGAGTGGATCAGACACAGCAGTGCTGCTAACGGTTTAGACCCCTCAGTGTCACTGCTGGACTGAGAAGTGTCCACCAACCAGAAATATCCAGCCGACAGTGTCCTGTGGGCAGCGTCCTGTGAGCACTGATGAAGGACCAGAGGATGACCAACACAAACTGTGCAGAAACAGTGGGTGGACAGTGTATGGACACAGTGTTTAAACACTGTATGTGATCAGTGTCACTGCAGTGCTGAGAGTGACATTGTCATAGTACAGCTGTGCAACCTCCTCATCAGTGGCAGTGAACCCACATCCCACATAGCCAGCATGCCAATGCCACTCAAGTGTTGGCGAAACCCAATGTTATGCTGTCTGGGTATCGTTTTTCTGTTAATGACCTGCTCATAATTATGTCACAATGACCAGTGGCCTTTCCTCCAGAATCCCATAGAAGATCAGAGACAGAGGCAGTGCTGGAAGGCTGCTGGGGTTGTTCTTCCGACTCTAATGCTTCATGGAACCACCATCATTTCCTGACATTTTTCCATGTAATTCTTGAATAATAAAAAAAAGTGGTATCATCTCAACCTTCTTCAAGTTACCATGATATCATTCCAGCTATGAAATTCCAGCGAGGAGAACTCCAAGAACTAGAACAGACACCCACTGCTTTAACGAAACCCCCATGTCCACCACAGGGGTGACATTATGACAAATTTATGTTATAAAACCAATTCCCATAAACTAGTTTTCATTCTAAATCTTGCATAACCTCACAACCACCGCACAGATCCTGCCTTCATCAATACTGAACGTCAAAGCTGAACTGAGGTTCTGAGCATCAGCATCAGGCTACTTGCAGAGGTCACCGAGGGTTTCTCCATACACTCTCCACTCTGAGAAACGAGCTCGCCTCGAGCTCTCCCTCCCTCCGCAAATGTTTATCTATGTGGACGAGCTTTCCTTCCCTGTCTGTGAAGGTACACAGGTCTGCGATCAGCGCATGTCAGGACATAAGGGCTCTCATGACTGCAGGCTATCTGAGCCTAGTCCCCACAACACATGAACACCAGCAACCACAGCAAAAAGGTTGAGCATCTAACTCTGCATTTTTCTCTAATGCAGCCATATAATTTCACAAACATGAATCATACATTGAAATCCACATTTAATAATATGCACATGCATAAACATATGTTGTCCTATATTTCATGTAGAAGAACATCATATGTAAGGATCTGCTATAAGTCCTATATGTTTCATATGTATCATACTTAAGAACCTATGTCCCATATCATAGGTAAGAATCCACGCAATAATATGTTCCATATTATCATATTTCAGAACATACATGTAATAATATATCTCTGATGTATCATACTTAACATATAAGTATATGTAAAAATATGTCCATGTGTCCATATGTACCATATTTAAAAATCTACAAAATAATATGTCCCATATCTGTCATTTTTAAGAATATATGTAACAATATTATACATATATGTAACAATATGTATCATATGTAAGAATCTATGTAATATCATATTTATTCATCATATTCATGAATATATAAGAAGGAATATATAAGAATCTATATGTAATGTGTCATGCATGTACCATATGTAAAAATTCATATGTAATAATATGTCCCATATCAAAGAATCTATATGATATGCAGTTACACTTATACAGTGCCTTTATAGATACCCAAGGATATATGCAACAATATGATCCATATGTATCATGTAAATAATTTTTTCAATATGTTTCAAATTAATCATATGTAAAAAAATATATATGTAATAGTGTTTGCCATATGTAAGAATTGATGTGCCATAATAATATGTCCCACATGTATCATATTTGAAGTCCATAGACAATAATAATAATAATAATAATGATAACAATAACAATAATAATAATAATAATAATAATAATAATAATAAAAATAATAAAATAATAATAAAAATAAAAATAAAAATAATAATAATAATAATCATCATCATCATCCTCATCATCATCATCATCATCATCCTCATCATCATCATCATCAATCATCTATTATTTTTCCACAATTTCACATAATAATGAAACTGACTGTTGTTCTTTATATCATGTCAATCTCTATCTTATGATCAATAGAAATCCTCCAAAATGCCTTGGAATTAAGTAATTTAACAGACTGGCTAAAGGTTAAGGTTTCTTCTTTCTATTATATATTAATTGTACATTTGCCACTGTGGAAATACAAGGTTTTTGCTCGACGGTGACAATACTTTTTTCATATTTAATTGCCCACCATGCAGGGGAGCATTACTAATCTTTGCCACAAGCAAACTCAATCCAATCATTTCCACCATAAAACATAAAATAAGAGCAATAAATTCTCTTTGTGAGAGAAATTGCTGTTTTCCTCATTCTAACAAAAAGAACACAGAAACCCTCCACCTGTGTGTGTGTGTGTGTGTGTGTGTGTGTGTGTGTGTGTGTGTGTGTGTGTGTGTGTGTGTGTGTGTGTGGCCGGCAGCATGCTGATATTAGTTTTATATTCAGATTGCTGGCAATAACCAACCAGAAGGGTCTCTGTGAATGATACTCTACACACTGAGGTAAACCCCCATTACCCTTCTCTCTCTCTCTCTCTCTCACACACCCACACACACACACACACCCACACACACACACACACACACACACAAAGCTTGAATCAGAAGAAAGAAAGAAATATACTTATCTAGTTCTGTCAACTGTAAACTGTTATTGATTTAACAAATGAAATTTGTTCATGCTGATCGATCAAACACATTATCTTTTTTGCCCCCTATCTCTCTCTCCCTCTCCTTCTCCTCCACTCTATTACCAGAAACAGAGACGGAGGAGGTGGTGTCGATAACCGCAGCAGCTAAAGCGAGCTGCCTGGCTGGAAAAGGCCGCAGGGCGATTGAAACCAAAGCGTTTACACTTAAAGGTAACAGAGTTGAGTCCCCACTAACAGCGGAGAGCCTAGGGTGCTGAAGGCAATTCCACGAGAACGATTCCTATTCACTCCTTCCCTTTCTCTCTTTCCCTCCTCCCTGATCCCTGTGGTTTCTTCCCTAACCTCCTCTTCTGGAGCAAAGCCTTCCAGCTGGCACATCCCGCGCGCTTTGGCAGGTTGCAGGAACATGAGATTTAAACCTTATATCGGCCTTGTTACTCCTTCTCAAGTATCAGACGACACCAGCCATGCACAGGGGACCCATGGGGGGAGGGGTTCAATACTCCTGCTGGCTCCAGGCCCACAGACTTGGTCAATTGGAAGACAGGAGGAAAGTTGCACTGTAACAAGCAGATCTGAACAGCATGAAGCGATAGATTATGGACGGACTCTCGTTTGAATCAATGCTGAAGATATATATGGTGCAGTAAGTGGTGTGTTGTAAGGCTAGAAGGCCTTCGGGGACTTGTAGAAGGCAGCGGGGAGGTAGAGGACGTTCTGAGTTGATCAGAAGGGACACACTGTTTAACGCTCAAGCTCCTCCAGGGAAAGCGGCAAAGATAATCCACTAACCAATAACACCAGCCAAGTCTGCCAGACCCCGTGTTTGGTGCGTGCTAGAATCACGCTTCCGAATGCATCAAAAGCTAGAGAGATGTGCACTAATTGAAGAGCATGTCTAAATGTCCGAGTTCGGGATGTTTAACATGACTATACAATACGACGGAGTTGATACCCCTCCTCCTTCTACCCCCAACCACTCAAGCGCCTGCCAATTTATTCTGCTCGGAGTTCAGCTGGCTCCTTAAATGATTTAACCTTGATGAGGCTGCCAAAAACACACTTGTGTAATTGTACTAGTGGCATTTCATTTCTGCGCCATATTCCGGCTCATACTTTGATCTTTAACAAAACTATTTGACTTCTCACCCCTTCGCTGAATGTCACAATGTACTGGCTGTCCAAAAATATCCAGACACTCCTTCCTATTAGTGCATTCAGCTACATTAAGGTGCACCCACTGCTGACACAGCCGTTCAGCTGCACACACAGCTGGAATAATCTTCATGGATAAGCTTTGCCAATAGAACAGGATGTTCTGGATCAGCCGCACAAGAGCCGGAGGTCAACATGCCTGACTAAAGGGGTATGAAGCCCTCCAGCATCGGGGTATGGAGCAGTGAAACTGCTTTTCCCTGGAGTGATAGAACTCAATCCACTGCATTTGGAAAGAGTGGGAGTGGAGTCCAGTACTGAACTCATTATTGTTGTGGTTGGATGAAACCAAATCCATACAGCAGCTCAGGCGGCTTCACACTACACACTACAATTGCAGCAATGGAGGACAAATTCCCTATTATTAGCAGGTGCCAGGTATTGCGCTGGTACCTATACACTTAATCTAGAAACATAGTCATTATTTACAAACCTGAACTTGAACATGAACATGGCTCCATGCCTCAAGAGAACATTCTACTGCTCCCCAGCCCAATGCTCGGGTGTTTTATACTCCTCTAGTCATGCATGGTGACCTTAGGCCAAGCGTCCCCAAGTTCTGGAGGGCAGATCTCCAGCAAAGTTTGGTAGCTGCCGTACTCAAACTCACCTGATTCAACTCATCAGTTAATGGCCAAACAAAGTAGGTGGATTTGAGTAGGGAAAAAAACAAAAATTTGCTGGAGACCTGCCCTCCACGACTGGAGTTGTGCACCCCTGTCTTAGGCCCTTGTTTGGCTGCAACAGAACATCCCGTTCTATTGGCAGTACTGTTCTATGAGGATTATTCCAGCTGTGTGTCCAGTTAAATGCCTGTCAGCAATGGGTGCACAATAGTGACATTAAAAACTTCGAATAAGCCAAGAACATATTCGGAGCAATAGTTTAACTTTCTGAAGTTCAACAAAGGTCTATAAGAATCATTTTGACAGATACGTCATTCAAATGTTGTCAAATGTTATGATAATGTATGATATTGCTCACCCAAAGTACACATTAAAGTGCTATGCAGTGCCTCTTGCACGTGCAAGAACATTCCAGCAGTGTGATTTTAAAATGTAGAGAGGAGGGAAAGTCATGAACACTCATTACCTTCTGCATACTTTACATAACGGACCAAGAAGGAGTTGTTGGAATTGAATGCAGCTTTCTAATGTAATGATGATACAGTATTAGAGTGAAAGCCTCTGTTGGGCCTCTAGACTGGATACAAGATGACAAACGGCTGGGCAAGGAGGCAAAAATGTATATATGGCATCCTGCGGCACATTTGCCCTCAGATGTTGCAGCTGTTCCCATAAACGCTTGATTGGCAATAGATAGTGGGCACGGCAGGTGGAGAAGGGGAGCAGTCTGGAATAGACATTCCTAGGAGACCTTTGCCGTGTGTGGACGTAAAAAGGCCAGTGAGAATTTATGCTATGAGTGGAAAAACACAGGATATCCTGCTATTGCTGAGTGTCCATCATATCACTACTATTGGAGACCGACTGTCATCTGCTCCCCAAATCATCACAGCAGCAGTTTGGGCAGTGTGTCACTCCAAAGCAAATGCAGGTTTGATGGTGGCTTTGGTCAGAACGGCCTTTATGGTGGGCAGTTCTTTAAAACAACCATCCTGCATCCCTCAGTCATTATAGGAGCAAAAGTAGAACCACCATGACCACCATTTTTAAATCTTTGCACTGGTAACAGTTTATGGAAAAGACTACTGACCTGAAAGTTACCAAAAGCCAATCAGTAACAGCCTCCAAAAGCTGACTGGAAGGGGAAAATGTGATGGGAAAAGGTGCACATGCAACAGGGATGACCATAGCCTCGAGAGGGTTGACAAGTTGATTCTATAACTTGTGAGAGCTTCACAAGGAGTGGACTGAGGCTGGTGTCAGTGTATCAAGAGCCTCAATGGAAAGGCACACGTACAGATGTTTAGGGCTGGTGTTGGTCCTAGGTACGTTGTCTGACTGCACTGAGACCCAGAGCTCAGACCACAAGGGGGTTTTTTTTGTATGAATAGGGGGACAGGAGAGAGACCCGGGCCAGATGATAACCCTGGTTGGACCACTGTGTAATATCAACATAACATCTACCAGGTGATTTTAGAGCACTTCATGCTTCCATCTGCTGATGAGCTTTATGGAGATTCTGATTTCCTTTTCCTGCAGTAATGTTTTAAATATTGCTAAACATATTCTAATAATCTGAGACTCTGGATTTCTGTTTTTCATACGATACTCATACTGATCAAAAGTAAAACAAAAAAAAGCTTGAAATTTCATTTTATGTGAGTTTAAATCATCATGAAATATGAACTTTTTTGCAATTGTCTAATTCTGCATTAATATGTCACATTAAGAAACTACATTTCTGATTTTCATGACCTACATTATGAGCCAAACTAATAAGTAAAACAAAACTATGCTTGAAATATGTCCATTTACATGAACAGTTTATCATTTTGAATGAAATTATGTACATGAGCTTTTTTCCACAATATTAATTTAATATATAAATTGTGAATTGCATTGTGCACAGCCTAAGGATGAATCAGATTTAGAACATTTAATTGGGTTCCTTTTGAATGCAGCCTTAGATTATTTTAGAATATTCTCATTCTTTGTCTTAACTTTTATTGAACTAATAAAAAGTTCAAGGCTAATTTTGCAGGATGTTTTCATAGTTTGATGTACTTTTGTTTGACAAAGCATCGAATACATTTTTAGGAGTCAGTCACACATTCCAGATGTTGTTATGTACAGGACATCCTAAGCTACTCATATTTGAGATGTAAATATGAAGAGAATTTAAATATTTTTTTATGAAACTGACAATGTTTTGAGAACAAAAATTACACCAACATTTTTAGTGGGTTTTTTTGTTGGTTTTGTTTTGTTTTGTTTTGGTTTGGTTTGTGAAACACAGTGTGAGTAAAGAAAGAGAGCAAACAGCCCTTCCCTTCTTTTTTTCCTCTTTATCTCAAAATCTGGCTCAGTGACATAATTAGCCCCGCCCACTCTCACTGATCAGTCAGAGCCTGTATATTATATTATATTATTGTTTTATTTTTTATAAAATGTAAGACTTCAAACAAACATTTCTCACTTTGTCATCGTGTGTATTGTGCGTAGAATTTTGAGGGAAATAATACATTTAATCAATTGGGGAATTAAGACTGTAACATAGTAAAAATGTCCACAAAGCACTGTGGAAACTTTCCGGAAGG
This sequence comes from Acestrorhynchus altus, assembly GCA_034509495.1. Lineage (NCBI taxonomy): Eukaryota > Metazoa > Chordata > Actinopteri > Characiformes > Acestrorhynchidae > Acestrorhynchus > Acestrorhynchus altus. The sequence goes on from CM067509.1 coordinate 30,496,161, forward strand.
ACTGTATGTGTAGTATGTCTGTAAGGTTCTCTGATCCTAAAATATAAAGCCTAGAAAAACAGCATTGAACCGCCCACAATGTTTGGATCTCAGGTTCTAAGAGTTATCACACCTTTACTTACTCTTGGATTTCTCTTAAGTGCCTTCATAAGGAGCCATCTGAGATGCTTATCCAAGAGGACTGAAGACGAAACACCATGCTGAGATTTTATTGTTGTTGAAAAACTTGTTCATTACACACACACACACACACACACACACACACACACACATATATAGATATATATATATATATATATATATATATATATATATATATATATATATATATATATATAACCAACTACACTATTTGCATTTGCCTTAAAAAATAAATGTCATATGCATTGAAACATAAATCATGTCTTTAAAATTATGGAAAACATCTTAATTCATACATTAAGAAGCCATGTTTCAGCAGGCGTCAAAGAGCACTGGAATCAAACACCATGTTCTTTTGACAACACAATCATTAGACCATTTAAAACTTTCTTCAGGTCTTAGCAACCTGGAGTGGCGAGCTGTCACCAAAGCAAATTACTCAGGGAGCCATCCACCTCCACGGCAGCGCAGCCAGGCCGATAAAGCCCTTTATTATGGAAAATGATTTGAAACAGCACAGCCAGCACTTGCTCGGGTTTTCCCTTTTTTTTATTATTTTTTTTCTTCACCTTCTCTCTCTCTCTCTCTCTCTCTCTCCCTCCCTTCACCAGGTTCCTGCCACTATCACTCCAGCTATTGATAAGATGTCTAAATTTATTGCAGAATAATTCTGAGGGAAGAGAGATAAAAGGTTGCTGAATAAAATATGAGCAGCAGGCTGTAAATTGTGGCAATGCATATCATTTCATTCAAATGTAGGACGCAATTACCATCTGCGACGCTCATCAGCACCTTCCTTTATGACTTAATTATATGTTTAATGCTATCAGATCAAGGAAAGGGCAAAACAGATGAATGAGAGAGAGAGAGAGAAAAGATTCCGCAACAAGACAAAAGGCATATGAAAAAGTAGCATAAAGGATGGAATTGATTTCATTTACTGGCAAATAGAGAAAGTTAATTTAGACGCAACGTGGGCTCATCTCCTGCGCCCAGTGTACGATAATAAAAAGACGTGTTTGCCAATAGGTCTCATACAAATTTAACAAAGGGAGTCAAGTTCCTCAAAACTGCCGCATGTCTTCCTGAATTCATTTGGAAAAGTACTGCAGGTCGTCTCTCTCTCTCTCTCTCTCTCTCTCTCTCTCTCTTTTTAATCCCAGCTCACCGCTCTTATATTATAAGATCAAAACTTTCATACAGTCCTGTGTTATTGGAGCGGGCACCGAAGCTAACAAGTCTGTCTCATGGGCTGCAGTGGTAATCAAACCCTTTTGTTGTGTCAGGATCAAGGTCACCATGTAATCCTTGGTCCTTATGAAAGTTTCTTAATGTCAGAATGAAAGCAGTGCGAGGTCAGCGGCTTCTCAAGGCCTTTTCAGACATGTTCAAATGTTCTTAGGGCTGATTAGTAAACAAGCTGTAATGAATGATGATCATTGCTGTTCACGTACAGTACGCCGTGACCTTCTAATCACCTTACAGAGCTGTGCAGATGTTGTAGGCATCTAGGAACATGATTTCAACCCATTTCTTTCAGCAATTAGAGAGTTTTACTGTAAAAACTCTACATCACATTAGAACCGATGCAGCTAAACATAATTACAGTGTAAAGGAAGATGAATTTCTGATATTGTACAAAGCTTCCAAATTCCTTTTGGACGTCCTCAGCCAGCATGTGGATGTGTTCGGTTCCATCACCAGCTCACTTAATTTAACATCATTAAGCAGTGAATGACCGAACCAAGTGTTGGGACTCCCACACACTAAAAAAAACAGAGGTACAAGTCAGGTACTATTTTATCACAATACAATTCTCTGCTTTAACAATATTGGGCTGGAACATAATAGTACCTTAACTGGTACAAAAACAAACATGGCAGGAGAAAAGGATTTTCACTGCAAGGTACTTTATTGTACCTTAACAGGTTACAGCCCCAGCAACAAGCCGTGTACTCTTTTAAGTACAAATCCATACTTCATTTTCTTGCTGCCCATGATGAGACCTTTGGAGATGATCTGATGAACACAGTGATGTAAAAGCACTACTTTTTGTATGAATGTTATTTGTATTTATTCTAATATCAGTTTTACAGAGGAAATAAACACTTACTGCACAGATATTCTCATTTTCATAGGTGCCTAAAATGTTTGCACAGAAAATGTTTGCAACTATTTTCAAAGCTTAATTTATCTTCATCGTTACTGACCAGCTGTATGTTGTTAACCAACGACTTGTCCAAATTTGTAACAAACGTTGTGAAACACGGTGGTGGTAGGATCATGGTTTGGGTGTGTTGTTCTGCACCTGGGCCAAGGTCTGGTACCATCGTTTATGTAACAATCAATTCTGAATTATACCAGGAAATTCTAAAAGAAATAGTTAGGATATCTGTCTGTGAGCTGAATCTTAAGACAACAACCATAAGGTTATTAGACGTTGAGACATTGGGTTAGGGTGCTGTGTTATCTACTGGACTTGAAGTGCATAGTGTCAATTAAAACTGGTCATATTTGTGGGTGTTCTAAAACATTTGACCAGTAGAGTCTATTTCACAGAAGCTAAATATCTTTGTCATTAAAACATGTCATTGAAACATGAGGGCTGCTTTTAATTCGTAAAAGGAAACAGTCTCTAATGACTGTTTTGCTACAACAGTGATGAGGCAGTGAGGCAGTGCACTAGTTGATCAAACTTTGGGCTCAAGCATTAGGAGTCAGGTTGGCTCTGGGGCTCCAGGCTGGCTAGAGGGCATTAGAGGAGCCAGTACAACCACTGTCCAACGTCCGAGACCCCAGCCAGCTTTCATTAACGACTGACATTTAACATGGCTGCCATGCCAACCCCTGCCATAGCTACCGGACACACAACGCACTCCGATTTACAAGGTTCACAAACTCGCATGAGGACATGTCGGCGTCGAGGGCTTTTTTACTGATCATACTTGACCATCGTGAATGATAAAAACAGCGTTTAGACATTAGAAATAAAAATCTGCCTCATCCTGAAATAAAAATTGGCTGGCAGCCAGAATAGCCTGACTAAAGAGTATCAGCAGTGCTTAAATGCACGGAAGATAATAGAAGATATGTAAATAATGTTATTAACGTAGGACTGGAAAATGGGAAATGGAAGTGTCCCAGTAAAAGGAAATGCAGGGTTAACCAATACATGAAACAGACGTCTGATCAAAGTCCTGGTATCTTGATCAAGCTGATAGCGAGCAAACCCTGAAATGACATAGCAAGTTATAGCAATTCACATCAATTTCATGCCAATTTCAGAATAATTCCTTGGCTATTTTGGAATTGTCATAGTCATGTGGCTTAGCAGCTGGAGACAATTCTGTGGAAAGCAGGAAGCTGAAGCAGTTCATTGTCTTTGTGATCTGAACCATCCAGTAGAGAATACAAGAACGCAGGTAATAAACATCACTTTAAAGCAAATACTATTCATTTTTGTTTACTAACATTGTAGAATTGCATTCACAATAAAACTGCAAACACACATAACAGAATTCCTGATAATGTTCTATAGTAATAAACAATTAAATTCAATAGAAGAGTCACTTGTTATTGTATATATATAAAAATATTAATTTGTACTGATTATATTTGATAAGGTGCATGAAAATGCATACGATTACAATCATTATCTCAAAGGAGTTAAAAGTCTATGCAGGGCATTTCTGTTGTCTTAGCACTTCTTAAGACAATCGATAAAATACAAGTGAATATACTGATCATTACTATTATTACTGCATTAGGCATATTATGCTTTATGAAAGCAGCTTTGAAAAAGCTATATTTTAGCCCCAAATAATTGTGAGTGGGTCTTAACAGAATGATTTGTGCATAATAAAGCAATATGATCTTTATAATAAACAAACAATCATGCAATAAAGCAAGATTATACAGTATTAACTTCATCAAATAACCACAGATAATTTTTTTTTACAGTGAACTTTCCCATTTTTATTGACACAAATGAATTCAAACCCATATGTACAAGATGTGAAGTAGAACTTATTACCAATATATTACTGTTTATATTTATTTCCATTTATTTTAATATGATATTTAATTTTTTTTACACACTTACTGCTTAAATAATATCTCGCTAAACCTCTGAACTGTACATATCAAACCTTCACATCTGTTCCTGGTTTGTTTTTCCCAAAGCTTTGCACATGTGGCCCCGCTGTCTGAGCGCAGAGAATGCTTCACAACTGAAGACCAAAGGCTCCATCTTGTGGCTTGAAGGTGCTGCACCACACAGCCCTCACACTCAAATCCTGTGGGAAACAGCATAACACATGGTTATATGGGTCCATGAGCTAAACCTGGATTACATAGTGTCGAGATTTGTGTGACATTTTAGGGACTGTAATCCCAGCATATTGTATTACAGTTACATCATCAATATACAAACCAAAAATCCCAGATACTGATTATTTCAGGAAAAACCAAATGACCCTTCTGTCCATTGTGATGCAGTCCTGGTCTGGATCCTCACATTGATTCCCTCACGCCACACTAGATACTACACTGCTGTCCATATCACTGTTTAACCTCCTGAACGTTCACATTTTCAGACATTAACAGAATAGAATATGCTTATAAACACTTCAAACACAGGTTGTGGATGATTTTTGAAACTTATTTAACTGCAGACTTAACATATATTTATTCATCTGAAGACATGCCATCAGTAGCTGCTAAGTCACTCACTACTATGCAGTTATGTGTGTGACGGATTTAAGTATCTGGGTCAAACAAAGGCTCCTGCAGTTCAAAAGGGCAATTCTACTGATTTATTCTGCAGGTGATTCCATTGAGATCAATGGATTTAAGTAACCTACACTTGATATACAGATGTTTGCTCCATTTTAAAGTTCCAACATCAACAGCTCTTTAGGGCAGTGGAGTCCAGATGTGGTGTTTCTCAACCCTGGTCTCCATTAAAAGCCCTTTCAAAGTTGCAGGGGGTGTTAAAGCAGGGAATCCACCAAAATATGCAGGGTAAGGTGCCTCCAGGACCAGAGTTGAGAGCTGTCCATGAGGACCCCGTCCTGCATATTTAAGAAGTTAATTAATATACTCTAATAAACACAGAGAGGGCTTGTTTACCAGCTGATCAGCTGATGAGTTGGATCATGGAAAGCACAAAATGTGCAGGGCAGGGATGGGATGTCCAGCACCAGGGATGGGAAACAGTGTTAACTCTCCAAACCTGAGGCCTGCATGCAGCTGGAGTCTGACTTGGACTGATCAGCATAAGGGTTGGGGCTGATGACTGACACAGATATTAGTTTACAGAGGAAAATGAGAAGGGAGGGGCTGTTCACTGTTTCTTTGTTCACATAGTGTTCACATTTCAGAATAAAAGTCCTGAGGGAAAAAACTGACGCATGCATAAATAAAAGAAATAATAAAGTTAAAGTATCACAACAAACTCAGTGTCAATCTAATCATTACAATTAACTCATCTTTAAAATGATTTCGATTTTAGCTCAGAAAAACATGGACAAAAACATATTTACAACTCAAATTAAAGTAGCTTTGGATCTCCTAAAAATAACATCTGGAATGTGTGACTGTCTCCTATAAATACATTGTAACTTTTAGGCGAATAAAGGTACATCAACCAATGAAAACATCTCGCAAAAAATCAATAAACATTTTTGTAGAAGAGATCTGTAAGTGTGAAGAAACTTCACAAGGTTCCTAGAACTTTCTCTAAAGGTTCTTCACACTCAAACATCGTGTGGAATCTGCCCCTATTAACTCCAAGGGTCTTTCCAGAAGCTTCAATATGTCACATGCATAACTAGATCATTAACAATGAGTAGTAGAGTATTAGACAGGTATAAGAGGATATTTCATCCATCAGAACGGATCATGGATTCATTATGTGGCACTGAATGGTGGGCAATGGCACGGTGGTTAAAATCGGTGGTTCATAATAACTGTTATCCTACCACGATAAAGACTATGCTTTTCCCTCCTCTCTCTCTCTCTCGCCCCTGACTGGCAGGAACTCCTCTGGGGTCGTCCCAAGCCCGTGTGGCAGAGTGCAATTTACATAATCGAGCACAGGGCCCTGTTTACAAGCTCCAGAGGTTCTTATAACAGATCCCTCGTCTCTCTACCCGACCGGCAATCCAGGACTAATTAAGAAAGCTATCTAAGCATCGGCGTATTAAGGACCCAGCAGCCATTAGGCCTCCACTTTTCATTTCTGTGACTGCTGCATCACCAGAGGGGATGATGATCAGCCATTAGGCCAATCTGCAGCCAGTCACGGGCCGTGCAAATAGCATCGCACATTTCCCACGCACGCCTGATACAAGTTACAGAGAATGAAAAAGGGAAGTAATTGATTTTAAATTAATTGTGTGAAAGGTCTCCATGATGGGTACCATCTGTCCAAACAAGCTGCACATTCAGGAAAAGGGGGGAGAAAAAAATTAATCTAAATTAATTAAAGTGCTAACAAATTACATACATCATAGTTAACGCGGGAAAGAAACTACCGCAGGAAATGTTATGAAACAAATTAGCTCTAACAATGAAAGAAAATTACTTCACATAACTAAATATTACAGTCGTTTCCGCAAGCCATATTTCTTAATGAATTCTCTAATTAATGTAATTCACACATTGTGCATAATTTGGAGCGGGAAATGTCAGTGGGTCAGATTTAACCACAGTCCTGCTGGCTGTCTGTTCCAACAAGAGACACATTAGCTAAACATGACCTCTATGCAAATGAGAGACCAACTGTTGTAATTTCAATTCCAAGGCCTAATTAGCATGTTATAAAGACACAACAGCGGATCGTTCGCCTCCACTCGCACCATGCCAGAGCCCGTTTAACGGCAGCTGGAAACGACTCAATTAAAACACTGTTTCATTCTGTGCATCATATCAGGACGGGCTCGCCAAAAATGCTCCAGCCCTTCTCACCCTTATGAAATACGAGAACAGACAGGGTCATTTTTTTTTACATAGTGTCAGACTTTTATCAGAAGCTGCAGAAAGAAACACTGTAAAAGTGATTTATTGAGTCCAAACACACCAAAATGAACCCACTGTAACTAATCAGTCTTAATCAACACTGTATACAATGTGCCATGCAAGCTGATGCCTGCCTGTAACTGGTTGGAGCTAATGAATGTCATGGGTATTGGTCCAAGGCCTCAGGGCTGTCCTCAGGCTAATGGGTCTAAAGAACCCCTATAAAAGTGCCTCCATCAGGACGTGAAGGCCACACACTCAGGGATCCAGACTCCCATCTGACTGCACACACACACACTGCATGGAGCAACAGCCTGCCTACAATAACACGAGTTGAAACACAGTACTTTAGTCACCCGTCTTAGTCTAATTGGTCTCTTTTTGCTTCATCCATACATACCGTACTGTGTCAGTGTATACATATAAATATGTACAAATGTATCCAGACGCCACATCTGCTGCACCCATTTATAACTGTGCACACAGAGTTTGTACAATCTGTAAGAAAAGCACTGGGAATGGGAATGGGGGGATCTGGAGCAGCAACACGTGAACCTATGAGTTACCAGGAATCCAGTAAAGACATATTAAGTCCCTTAGAACTGAACCGAGGAGCAGTGGAACCATGTTCCCTGGAGAGATGGAGCTTTGGAATGAGCTGGGATGAGTGCAGTGCAGTGATGTTTGTGATCCAGAACTAATCACCAGATCTCAATAATGCTATTGTGGCTGAATGCAATCAAATCTTTACAGCAATGTTCTCATGTCTAGTGTACAGCAGAGGCTGTTACTACAGCAAAGCTCACTGATTTCAGAAGAAAAGGTGGAAGATCTGGTACATATATGTAGAGTATTTCAAAAGCAGACAGGCACATGAACGGCCAGCAAGCGGAAGAGTCCAACACCGACTCACACAACTCTCACACAACTGGCACTACTGGTTAAACTGGTCTTGGGGGTTGGTGTGATGCAACAGATAACAACACCAGCAAGCCACCACACCGTGTGGGAGACAGGGGTTCGATTCCCAGTCTGGGCAACTATACTGCGCTAAACCAGTAAAAGTCCTTGGACACCACTCTGACCCTCCTCTGTAATGAGTGACCTTGTAAATCGATCTGGATCAGAGCGTCAGATAAACATCTAATGAACTTATGCTTTGACCTTTTTTTGTCTGAGAAGCCTACCTGGGCCATGAACTTCATGTACTAATAATTAAAATACCATCATTTTATTCTGTTTCTTATCTCAGTCCCATCAAACTCCACCTTAACTCTTAGAACCCGAACACTTTGTAGGCAAGGCTTCATATCTGAGGATCAGAATAACCTACAGACTTGATACACATACCATAACAAACTACGAGACAAACCATGGTTCATCCTTGCGTGATGAATTATCAGCCAGTAATCAGCTTAGAAAGTCTCTGGTTTCCAACCGAATTAAAGGTTTGAATGTCAAAAGATCAGTGAGAGGGGCCGGTTCTAATGTCATCCCTGACCCACAATTTGGGTTCTAGAGTGAATAGTGAAGGGAGGGGCTGTTTGTTCTCTTTTCTTTTTGCTCACAGTGTTCAAATTTCAGAATAAACATCCTGAGAGAACATAACACTGACATGTTCATAAATAAAAACAACAGGATTACTGTCAAGTATGTTCAAAAACTTATTATAAATACTGTATATAGTAAAAATCAAAATTCATAGCAGGTCATATCTAAACTGAAGTCATGATGTTCAAAGCTACGGAGTGTATTACTCTGCACTGGAGAAGATCCTCTGCTCAGAAATCCTGACCTAACAGCAGTTCAGCTCTGCTGATCACTGACTCTGGCTCTCCCTGGCTACCAGTGGTTGTTAAGGACGTGGCTTTGTCCTGCAGTTCCTGGATCTAATGAACAGGTTCTTTTAAAGTTACACGTATGCCAACTCATCTGACCATGCGTAGAAGGTCCAGATTTGTTTATGGTGGAGTTTGATTGGACTGAAATAAGAAACAAAAAGAGTTAATTAAGAGTAAATGTTAGTTTTTTTAAAGGCAGAGTGACATTAAAACAACAAAAAAAAACACATAACAGGTTTGTCAAAGCATACAGGTTCATGAATTGACTTATAAGGACTAAAATCCTGAAATATTGACATCTAAATTTCGATTATCCTGGATCTCCTGAAAAATAATATGAAAATGAATTATTGTAAATAAACTTATGCACGGATATTTTTTATGTCTGGAGAGCTTATCTGGGACATGACCTGTAAGCTGTCTGATTAGTCATGTAGTCAAACCTGAAATTAAACCTTATTATTATAATCCGAAATTCTATGTTTAAGGTGGAGTTTGACAGGATTGAGATAAGAAACAGAAGCGTGTATATATATATATATGTGTGTGTGAGTGTGTGTGTGTGTGTATATATATATATATATATATATATATATACCCAAGCTTTTTTATGATACTGTCTGATTGGTCATGTAGTCAAAGCAACACTTTACATGTAATAAATATAAAACAGTTTAACTTTTTGCATGAATTTGTGAACAGAATGAACACAATATTCTCATTTTGTGAGCCAAACTAGGAGGTCGAAGCATTAAGGTCATGCCTCAGGTATAAAGTCCCCAGAATTAATATCAATTCATAAGTTTAGTTGATGAAAATGAGTCATTTTAGTGTTTAAGGTGGAGTTTGTTGACAGGACTGAGATATAAAAAAGCATTTTAACTAATAATTAATTATTTTTATATATTTAAAGGGACAGTGACCTGATAAAAAACCCTAATGTGCACCTAAAAAAAGTGAACCTGTGATCATATATAAGGTTTCATCTCCATTATGACACTGTCTGAGTAGTCCTGCAGTCTTCCATGCACCCAGAAGCTATGACACCTCACTCAGAAGAAACTTCAGGATTGATTTCAGTGCACTGTCCCTTTAAATCCTCCAAAACAGCACTTCTGTTCCCTCTGCATTAAAACTTTCTTTGTAGTTCCTCATCTCAGCCCAGTCCAGCTCCACCTTTTGGATCTGGATCTTCAGCCCTGCTCCTCCACGTGGTCAGAGGAGCTGGTCCACGTGGAAGATCAGGAAACCAGGAACTGCAGCTCGGAGCCACCTCCTCCACGACCACAGGTACCCATGAAGAAGCAGAGGAGCAGCCCTGGACCTCAGGGACGTGTGGAGCACTGAGCTCAGAGCTGGTGTTTGGTGAGGAGCAGATATGGACAACTTTGCCAGAGTTTGCTGGAGATGTGGAAGACCCAGCCCGTGCTTTAGAAGTAGGGTTTGGTGGGGGTCTGGACTGTGATCGTGAGCATGCTGAAGGTCAGGAGGTGGTGCAGGGGCAGTAGGAGGGTGCTGGCCTTTGTTTTCGTGGCTTCTGTAGTTTGGCTGCTGTTTGACATGGCAGCCCTGAAGCTGACCATCAGTGAGGGCAACCAGTACTTTCCCAAGAAGAGGCAGGGGGCTGCGGGAACTGACAGGGCCTCCAGACTGCCCCTGGAGAGGCTCCAGAGGGGCTTCGGGGGGCGTAGAAAGCCAGAGAGGCTGGAGAAGAACGCTGTGGATGTGTACAGGGCTGCGCTCGGGGGCAGCGAGGAGAAGAAGGAGTTCTTAACTCGGGCTGGACAGCAAGCCCAGCGACTAAATCAGCCCAGGAGGCAAGAGACGATGAAAATGGAGCAGTTGCAAAAGCAAAACGAGGTGAACGACACGACTGCAACAAACGCCACGCGAAAACAAGCTGCGCTCCGAAAACGCGCAACAGTGACATCTGGTGGCCTGAAGGAGGAGCAGCAGCAGCCAGGATGGCACCAGCAGGTGATATCACCAGTGCAGGATCCCAAATCACCCCTGCGTGCCCTCAACCATACCTTCAAAGCAGCCAAACAAGGGGATCACACCACAGACAGTGCACTTAAAGACCACCCTGCCAGGGTGATCCAGAGATCTGGGAAGGAGAAGGTTGAGGTGGTCTTCAATAACAAGGTGAACGAGCGCAAGAATGGCTCGGATCTGGAATCATCTCCCAAAGCTGGTGAGCCCAAACCAGGAAAGGTGCCAGGAGAAGAACCAATCAAGCTGCTAAACATCACAAGGGTGAGAAGGTCAGGTGGCCTTCATAAGGTGATGGCACTGGATGTGACCCATGGACCCAGAGATGAGCACGCTGTAGGGCAGTTTGGACATGCTGCAGTGGTGCCCCTGGCCAAGCAGGAGGAGAGCAGAAGAAGGTGGAGCGAGGGATACTTTAATGTGTTCCTCAGTGAGCAGATTCCAGTGGACAGAGCTATTCCTGATACCAGACCCCCAGCGTGAGTAGATTCATGTCTTTTCTTTCATTTACGCCGAGTCCAGAGCCACTGGGCTTTGGAGGAGGTTACACAGGTAAGGTGTAGTGGTGGAAGTCTTTGCAGTCACTCTTGTTGGTGTGCTGTGATTGGGTGACTGGAATTCGAACCCTAGTCTATGGTATGGAATGGGATGTTACTGTTACCACAGCACTGCAACCAACCCCTGATGTCCTCTTGGGAGGTTTATGTACCAGAAAATGCATGACACTCTTCCTTGGTTCTTCTTTTTTTAGATGATGGCTCTACCATCATGAATCAAAGAACCTCTTTTGAAGGCTTAATTGGTTCTTTGCCTGGTTGGATTGTTCTTCAAATGCAATGAAAAACCATGGATAGATTTTAAAATATAGCTCTGCAAAGCAAAACTAGGTTCCACTATCATTACGAGTCAAATAACTGTTTGTGTTGACTGCACTTTAATCCCTTAGACAAAAAAAAGATTGCATTTAACATAGAACATGAGCAGCTCAGAATGGAATCAGTAACAGCGAATATAAGAAATGACAAATTTAATTATCATTAGACAAAGACATTTTAGGCCGAATTTGGAAACCCATATATTAAGGATGATGGTAATGTAGGACTTTATAGAAGGTGTCCACTAAGGAATGGAGCACACAGGAAACCTATTTGTTGGGAATACTCTCCATTATAAGATTGTGCCGTGATTTTGTTGATGGAACATCATCCGTAATCCAAAAGTGCATATGTTCGTCCTGGCTGCAAACGTCAGAAGATTGAATAACCCCTTGAAAATCCAAGGAGGAGCATCCGCACCAAAAAGTACAGCCCGTTCCTTCACAAAACCCATGTCTTAGAATGAATCGGGCTGTTTTTGTACTGTGACTTTAAGTCTGACGTACATTTATGGTTTCTGTACTCATTGGCCTTTCTTTAATGTGGCAGTTGGAGCTGAATTGCTCTTCATCACAGTCATTAGACACATATCTGTGAACTAGTTCATTATCTTGATTTAACACTCTGCTGTGCTCATCTTCTAAAAAGAAGCTGCTGCACCCATAAGAAATCAGCTGATCACATTATATGACTGCAGTGGCGTCGTGCCAGACTGTCATGTAGTCACTCAGAATGGCGGCGGGTCATCTTCAGAGATGAGTCCCACTTTTGTATTGGATAGAAAAGACCAAAGGAATCTGTGTGTGAAGGCACTGTGGTCAGCATCAAGATCAGCAGTTTGTTGTCTTGGGTCACCTGTCCAGAACGCCTGATGCCAGATCACCTCTGATCTTCATTACAGGCACTTTGACATTCCAACCTTCCGTTAATGAGGTCCAGCAACCTGTGGGCCTACACATACAGATACTATGTCATGGCCAGTTTCATCACCAGACTGATCCCTGAATGAAATTGTGTAGGGTGCTATTGGACGCTCTATCAACACTCCACCCCTACCGCACCATCTGCAGAACTGAGTGAGAACATTCAAGCTGCATGGGATGGATCATCACAGGACACCATTAGGAACCTCTACACCTCCATGCAGAGACGTCTGGCATGTTGCGTTAAACCTGATGCCGTAGAGACACAACTTCTGTATGAGTAGATCAATAAATACTGATCATATCAGTCAGAATTCTTTATTCAAAACAAACTATTATAAACTATCTATTATATGTGTGTGTGTGTGTCTGTGTGTGTGTCTGCAGGTTTTCCAAAACCACAGATCAAACTTAAATGATAATGGATTCAAATAGTACCAAAACACTGGTTGGTTCCCACCGTTAAGACATTAATATTGTCTTCTAAAGAAACATAATGAGGACCTAAATATTCACCTCAACATGTCTTCATAAACAGAACGTCTTAATTACATCATTGTAAATATGACTGAAAGAATAACTAAACAGGGCCCAGTTTCCCGAAACCGTCTTAGTTCTACATTTGTCATAATGGACGCTGGTGGAGAGAGTGTTCAGGGTGATGCTTGCTCACCCTTTAGGTATCATCTTTGTGTGAGAAACCAAAGCTTGAGTAAAATATTTACGGAATAAAACAACGCAATCTTCTCTATTTTACTGTAAAGTATTTTTATGTTACTGTGACAGAGTGAGAAGCTTCATGTTGACGAGGATTGTTTCAAACATAGGCTTGTGTCCAAGCAGAAGGCCCTTAGTTAAAGACAGTGACCTCCCTGTGTGCTTCCCATTGTCATCCCAGTGACTTCTGCCAGTTTCAATCAGGACCGTGACCCAGAATGTTCTCAGATAACCTTGGCTGTTCAGAAACCGTGGAAGACGTGGCGAAAAACAAACCCACATCCCAAGGCTTCACTGAGACACAACACAGCTGAAGAAATATGTATTTAACCCTTTGATGGTGATCAAATATGTGCCTCAACAAACAGCCCCAACACAGGACCCAGATCCAGTGTCCTAACAGCCGAAGGGAGCGGTGCGGGATCACTTGCGCAATACGTCCAAATATTTGTTGTCACCCCTTCTAATGAATACATTCAGCTACATTAAGTAGCACCCATTGCTGACAACAGATGTGCAAATGCACACTCAGCTTGTCTAGTGTCTGTTGAGAAGTACCCCGAGTACCATTCCTAATAACAGGTGTGGGCTACAGGGGTATGAAGCCCCCAAGCATTGAGCTGTGGAGCAGTGAAATAATTGTGCTTCATAAAATGCATTTAGGATGAGGTGGGTAGTTGGGAATGAGGTGGCCTGTTAATACCCAACATCCTGACCTCACTGATGCTCTGGTCACTGCACTGAAATCCTCACATACGTGCTCCAGGATCAGGTAGCAAATCTTCCTTGGACAGGACAGGAGACGGGATATACTCTACAGTACACCTGATTTCAAAAAGAAAATCAATGAGCAGGTGTCCCAATACTTTTGACCATATAGTGTTGTCCTGATGAGTGAGCGAAGGTCCGTCTCTGCCTTGGAAGATTTACAGCCATGATGTAAAGTCATTCAGTGTCTGGCCCAAGAAGCCTGCAGACCCCTCTGAGAAACCTCTGAACCATGAGATAAGACACCATCAGTCATTGAGGAACCATCAGAATAAACAGACAAAACCACGGTACAGCAGCTAATTTGGTAAGATTGTGATGATTGTATAGAAGTTACTGAGATCATTTTTGTTATATTCCTGTCCTGTAGGTGCTCAGAGAACCTGGTTCATGATGACCTGCCCACAACCAGTGTGATCTTCTGCTTTGTGGATGAGGTTTGGTCCACGCTGCTCCGCTCTGTTCACAGTGTACTCAACAGGTCCCCCCCTCACCTGCTTAAAGAGGTCCTGCTGGTGGACGACTGCAGCACCAAAGGTGGGAGAAAATGCTAGACAAGACATGGGTTGGATCTTGGTTCCATCAGACCCAGTGGAAATCTCCATCATAATGGTTTCTGAATGTTTATTATTTAAGGATGGAATGATGCACTTTTGAGCACTTTCACTTAAGATATGAAGTAGAGCAGTGTTTCCCAAATCTGGTCCTGGAGGCACCACTGCCCTGCACATTTTAGAGCGTTCTCCTTTAGCAGTAACAACCAATTTCATAGACTCGAAAAGCAACATTACTCCCACAGTTTACTTTAAAACGGTTCAGGATCACGTTGCTGACTGTAATAGAGCATGTCGGTCAGTGCCACTCGGGACTCGAAAGCCGCTACGGCACTGTGTGACTTCGGTGGAGCCTCAGTCCACACGCTTCTTTAACATCAGATGCTGGTTCGAGCTTTCAGGTTGTCAGAAATTCACTTTAATGGCTTTTATGGGGAGGAGTGTGATTTGTATTTCCCAAAATGGAGTAAAAGTAGACTCCCCAACTTTAGGGGGAGCTAGTTACTGACTAATTCCTAGTATTTGCTCAATAATACTAATGTAACTCCTTACTTGCCGTTGTAAACAGGCTTCAGTGTCCTCAAATGCCACTTTGATCCAAATTAGAGGATAAGAAAACAACAGCGTGGTCACACTGGATGCAAAAGCCTGTTGTGTAATCTCTTTTAATTCTATATAAAGCACAAAGTGACGTTGCCTGCTCTCATGAGCAGTAATAGCACTGAGAATCAGCCGTTACAAGCCTGAGGTTAGTAGTAGTTGTTATCATCAGCTGTTGTCTCTGATTTGTAGACTACCTGAAAGAAAAGCTGGAGGTCTACATGTCCCAGTTCCCCAAAGTGCGGATCATCCGTTTGAAAGAGCGACAGGGGCTGATCAGAGCGAGGCTGGCTGGGGCTGCTGAGGCAAAGGGTAAAAACACCCGAGAGGGAGAACGAAAACACACGTACACAACCACGTGCAGAAACACACACGGAAACGTGTTTTTCAACACAGACGCTGCCTCGCATTACATTCTGTTCATCCATCACTTCTCTGGAATGGAGATGTGGGATTAACTTATTTTCTTTTGAGCAGGTGACGTGCTGACGTTTCTGGACTCGCATGTTGAGTGTAATGTGGGCTGGTTGGAGCCACTGTTGGAGAGGATCTATCAGGACCCCCGAAATGTAGCCTGCCCTGTCATTGAGGTCATCAGTGACAAGGACATGAGGTAGCAGGGCTTTATATTCACGGGAATGGAAATTTAGGACTTAGATCTAAGGAGAGCCTGCACACTCGTAGGATGTTGAAGCTGGAGTCCCAACTGGTCCCATAGAGGCTTGATTGGCGATAAATTTGGCAACCTGGCAAAAGCCTTGCTGTGTGTGGCGAGTATTGTCCTGCTGAAAAGTGCCAGTTGGAACTCCTTAAGATGACCATCTGTCATGTAATGGCCATGATTACACCAGCACTTACGTATCACACTCCAGAAGGCCTCCATCCTCCACACCAGCCGTTTTCAGATCCCAAACAGAACCTGGATTCATTGCTGATGACAATCCAATTCTGTAAATGTCTTTGAGTGCATTGTAGAGACACGTTTATCAGTCCCAGGTCTCTCAGGAGGTACACTACCCAAAAGTGGCTTTTTATAGGGCAGCAGGGAAATCACTTGTGCCAAGTGTCTAATCAGACCACACCTATAATCATTTACAGACGGATTTGAATGCGGGTCTGACGTGTCTATCTGGGTTTTTTTCTTTTTATTCTGTATTGTTTTTGTATAAAAAACACACAGACCCGAGAAAAATGAGCTACAATACAATGAGCACGAATCTGTTTTGCAGTTACATGCTGGTGGACAATTTCCAAAGAGGCATTTTTAAGTGGCCTTTAGTGTTTGGCTGGAACACCCTCCCAGAGGATTACGTCGAAAAGAACAACATTAAGGACTCTGATCCTATACGGTAATCTTCATGGACATTTTTGTCTCCTGTTTGACCAATAATTGCTTTAATTATATTTCTGTAATCACTATTAGGATTATAAGGAGCAGTCGGGTTACTTGGCTGCGAACAGTCCTCTGTAGTTGGTTGTCTAATGATTGACCAGAGGACCTAATCATCTCTGAACTTTATGAAGACTTTCATTCACTCAGGTCATTGATTTGTCTTTTGTCAGATGTCCTGTGATGGCCGGAGGTCTGTTCTCTATAGATAAGAAATATTTTTATGAGTTGGGAGCGTATGACCCAGGCCTGGATGTGTGGGGAGGGGAGAATATGGAGATCTCCTTCAAGGTAAGGTTTCCAAAGTCTTACCTTTTATTTCTATAATAATAGTAATTACACTCATTTGACCTACTGTGATCACAGGGGAATTAGACCGTCTCATTTTACCCATCTACACACACACACACACACACACACACACACACACACTAGTGAATTCACACACCAGGGGGCAGTGAGCACACATGCCCGGAGCGGTGGGCAGCCCTATCCTCAGTGCCCGGGGAGCAGCTGGGGAGTTCAGTGCCTTGCTCAAGGGCACTTCAGTCATGTCTGTCATGCCTGCCAGTTCAGGGATCTGAACCGGCGACCTTCTAGGCATAAGGCTGGTTCCCAAACCACCAGGTCACGACTGCTCCCTATGATGTACGCTCACCACTGAGCTATAGTGTAACATTACTTACAGTGTAAGAAACCTTCTTATCAGTTGTTTACACTAAAAGGACCTGCACATCACGTATTCAGACACCCTTTTACTTAAAGAACACCACTGCTGTAGGACACATTGCTGACACAGCTCCTCTGTAGATTCTGATCAACCATAAGTCTGCTGTTTTACATCATCAGATCTGGATGTGTGGTGGAGGGATTGAGATCATCCCATGCTCTCGCGTCGGCCACATTTTCCGTGGCGAGAACCCTTACAAGTTTCCCAAAGACCGGCAGAAGACGGTGGAGCGAAACCTGGCGCGAGTGGCCGAGGTGTGGCTGGACGAGTACAAAGAGGTGTTTTATGGCCACGGTTACATCCATCTGCTGGACAAAAACGTGATCGATGTGGGAAACCTCACGGCGCAGATTCAACTGCGAGAGAAGCTACAATGCAAGAGCTTCAAGTGGTACCTGGAGAATATCTATCCCGAATTGAAAGCTCCCCTGGTCAAAGCTGAAGGCCTGGTAGGTACAGTAATGTTCATCAGAGGCCAGAGCACACTGAAAATATTAACCCCTTACCTTCTGAGTACAATGTACTTACGATTTTTAATTGATTTTGCTGATTATTTAAGTAAACAGTGTAAAAAAAACCCTTAGTTGTCTTTTTTAACTCTTACAACCTGAGATCTGCACTTTGTTGGCAGTTGTGTGCAGTTCTCTAGGCTTCATGTCAGGATCAGATTAACCTACAGACATGAGACACGTATCACAACAAACTAGAAGACTTACCCCAGTTAACCATTGTCTGTACGAATGATCAGCAAGTCCTGTGCACAGCTGTCCATGTGTGCATGCAGACTCTGACTGATCAGCAAGAGGGGGCAGGGCTTATGATGTCACTGACCCAGATATTGGGTCATTGATGATCAATTTCCAACAGGTTTGCTGAGATATATAAGGTATTTAAGTCCTTATAAGTAAAAAATAATAATAATAATAATAATTGTAGGTGCAAGTACTTTTACGAAACATGGTCAAATGAATTCAAATATTTAAACTGTTAATTTTAACATCTCAAATGAAAACTAATGATCTTCTGAAAGTGCTTCTGAAGTACTTTTCCAATGTTTTTGTGAACAAAGTGATATCAAACTATGAAAACATGTCCCACATTTGGCCTTGAGTTCTAAAGGTTAATGATGAGTGAAATGAAACACTGAGAGGTTCCTTTGAGTCTTCGGCCAGAGTGCTCCGTCCTTACAGCAGAACCTGCATATCCAGTTCTGTAGGGAAATTAAACTGTTTAACAGAACACAGAACTCTAGGATTTAATAGAAGATAAGGGGTTCAACATGTAGATCGGATTGCTTCACCTCTGTAGTCTGTCTGTTGTCATTGTCTCCAAAAATGCTGCACAATCGCTTATTATGTCCAGCACGTAGTAATTGAGTCACTTGTTTTGTTTTTCTCAGAGACGACGGGGCCTTTGTTCACTGTTTGATGCTCACAAAGGCTCCGTGTCAGTGCAAGCCTCATTCGAGGCACCTTGTGTTTTGACTGAAGCCTTTGTCTAGAACATTTTTTATTTTTCTAACCTCAGAGCCACGCTTCTCTCTGTTGTTTACGGTTTTATAATGTATTTATTATCTCTTTCATTTAGGTTTTCAATGTGGGTACTAGAAAGTGTCTAGTACTGGACAAAGACTCTTTGTCTTTTGAGACCTGTGATCTTAGCAAGCAGGTAATGTAACCCTCTACAATCTAATGTGTCAAACGGCTGCATGTGAATAATAAAGCTGTCTGTTTGATTTTATATACTTTTATTATGTAAAGTCAAAGCACTGGTGTTCATGCAGTATAACCCCTTCTAATGAATGCATTCAGCTACTTGAAGTTGCACCCTTTGCTGACAGAGATGTGCAAAAGTACACACAGCTTGTCTTGTCCCTGTAGAGAACCAGAACAGATACACATGAACCTATTTGCACCGTGCCTAATGTCATGTGTGGGCTAGAAGGTCATAAAGTCCCCCTGCATTGAGCTGCAGCTCTCTGGATTGATTGCGGTCCATTCAGTATTGTGTGGATGGGGCGGGGAGTCGGGGACGATGGGGCGGGGAGTCGGGGACGATGGGGCGGGGAGTCGGGGACGATTATTCTTATCCTCAACTCAGTCTTCAAGTATAATATTGGGAGGTGAGAGGATGTGTCTTTTGATCCCATAAGCGCCGGTGTCTCAATACTTTTGTCCATATAGTTTACATAGGCCTACATCATGTACATAAACGCTCTCTTCATCTGCAGTTTGTTTAAAGAACACAGACAAGCAGAATATCAACTGACCTTGTTGTCCTCCATTTTCCAGAACCAGCACTTCAACTACAGCTGGGTGAGAACACTTCGGCAGAACACGTCTTGTGTGTCTCCACGGGTCACAGGTGTGGCCATGGAGTCATGTGACAACAGTAAAACCCATCAGCGCTGGCTGCACAAATTCAATAAGATGTTGGTATGTGATTTTCAGAACCTCTAACTGATGTAGTTTTACTCGTATTGGTTGTATCAAGGGTTTTATTCAGTAAATGATCGTAAATGGGTCCATGCCGTTCCCAAAACCAGGTAGGTCTGGGTCTGATCCGATCAGTGAAACATTCCTGCCATAACAGCACTACAAACAAGCCCCTAGAGCAGCCCACAAAGGGCCGGTGTGGTTTTGACTGGACATCCCTGCCCTGCACCAAAACTTCTAATGTTGCTGTGGCCGTTTATGGTCTGATCTGAAACACTTTAATTAACCAACGATACAGGAAGATAAGACTATCCTACGTCTAACAACTAATTCCCGTGATTAGAGACCCGTGATTAGGGATTGACTTTCTTTTGCTAACACAGCGTTCAAATTTCAGAATCAAAGATCTGAGAAGGCCAAATACTGATTGATACATAAATAAAATTTTAATTTTATTTGGCCAACTGTCGAGTATTTTGAAGAGCATAGTATTATAAATATCAATCTTATCATTATAAATAACTGAGCAGTTCTTCTATTTTGAGCTCAAAAACACTCAACATGATCAGTTTCCAACAGGAAGTCTAAGATATAAAGTGATTTTTAGACAAATTTGAGTCAAAAATAACAATATTTGGTTTATTTGACTGTCTCCTATATAGTTTCCTACATTTGTTAGGAATAAAATTACATCAAACAACAAAAACCTCCCATTAAATTGGTCAATGGTTCTAAAGATTGTGTGTGTGTGTGTGTGTGTGTGTGTGTGTGTGTGTGTGTGTGTGTGTGTGTGTGTGTGTGTGTGTGTGTGTGTTGATATCTTTTAGACAGAGCATCTGATTCTAGAGGTATCCCCTGGAGGTGTCTCCCAGCGAGTGTGTTTGGAGGCTGGACCGAAAGCAGACGGTGTGTATCTGAAGCCATGTGATGCCTCCAGCCCCTTCCAGAAATGGCAGTTCACCCACTACTTTGCCCAGTGATACATGCGTGGATGCTTTCAGCTGCTCTGTCAGGGTGAAGACAAGTGTTACTTTTGTATTTTAAGGGATGGAGAGATGCATGCGTCAAGTCAGTGTAGTTCGGGGGATGTTTTAAAGGGTCTGTGCAATGTTTTTCTTTGGGGCTGATGCTTTGATATTGTGGGAATTTTTTTTTATAATGGTCTGGAATAATTTTGTGGGCAGCTACTCCACATAATATTTTTTTAGAAAACAGACGTCTGAAAATTACATTTCTAGAGCTATTTTTTTTTTCCTAACTTGAAGTTTTTAAGTGCCTGAAAAAAGAGGTGCAGCGATGTTTGGAATATTGTTTAGTTCATCAAAGAGCACTTAAGTTAAAGCACAGACCGTGGTGATTTGATGAGGAACGTTGAAGCTTACTGGATCCAAAAGGGACTCCTTATCGTGTCCCGGCAGTACGTCCAGTCCGGCTTGTTATCTGTGTACTGTTTACTCCTTTTGCTGAGCTCTATTGTTCTGTTAGATCCCAGTTTTGTAGCTGAAGCAGGACGGGTACTGTAGCCTAAACCCATCCTGAACTCAGAGTATTATTACTTCATCACAGTTTACTGCCAAAAACGTGGCACGTGGTAAAAATCAGCTGCAGTTAGTTCTGTTTTTCTATACTCTTGAAATAAAGCACAAACGCTACAAAGAGGTACGATGAACATCAAAGCAGTCTAGGTTAGGGCTGGGTGACTTATCAGTATGTATGTTTATATTGGGTTATAAACAGAGTTTAATAGGGGCTGCGCTGATCTCATTTATATCAAGTTTAAAATAACGTTTTTTCAATATTTTTTTCTGCTCTGCCTCCTGCTCTCAGCCCATCCTGTACACAGCTTCACTCCACGCCCGTTCGAGGGGACATAAGACTAGACTAGTGTGTATAAAGGAGACAAAGATCACATTTTTGTGTTTAACTGTAATGAAAAAGACAGAAGGGGTGTTGTATCGTATGTCACCATTCAGCTAAAATACACTGGGAAAAGCATTTTTGTCCATATTGTCCAGCCCGAATCTAGATACAGAAACATTTAAGTTTGAGTTAAAAGGGAATTGACTAAATTACTCAATTAATTTGGACTGAGTTCATTTAAATCCATAAAGAATTGTTTTCTCCAAGTAACCGAGTGGACACAACTATTGCTGCCCCCTTTGCTCTTTAGAATCGGGCAGCGCCAATGGCGGTGGCTGGTGTAGTTGAGTGGGTCTGAGCTGGATTTCAACAAAAATGTGGTCTGGCTGGAGGCCTGGAAGATCGGGCTCCTCAGAAACTTCTAATCTATGTAAACATTTCCACTCGCTTTCAATAAATCTTATCTGTTGTATTTTTCTAAAAACAAGCCTTATTTTATGAGGAACTCTTGGGTTCGGTTTCAGCCAGAAGCATTCGGGCTCGTCCATGAAGGGCCACTGTTGATCAGGTGCGCTCCTCCTGTGTTGTAGTGAAATGGACGAAAGCCTGCACCTACACCGGCCCTCTTCGAGTACGATTGCACCCTCGTGGTGAAAGCATTTGTTCAGTTATTTATAGTAGCAATCTGTTGTGCTGTTTCATCTCACTCTGTGGTTCGTTTGGTTACTTATGTTTTTTCTGTTTCAATATCTCTGTTTACATGCTGATTTATCACGTTTCGAGAGATCTGTTTAACAGAAGTAATTATGCTGTACATGCCCCTTCTAGCACTAGAGGGCGCTGTTTACAAAAAGTTATCATATACTTCTGGGTTGTTGTTTTTTTTTTTTTCCTTTCTTTTTTGACGTCCACTACAAGTGTTTTGTCTGTTGTTACTAAAGGCACTACACCAACCAAACCAAACTGATTTTATTAAAAATTTGACTATTTCTTTAAATGGTTTCCGTTTGCTTCTTGAAGGGATGTCTGTGTTGTCTGTGAAGAAGAGGACGAGCCTTAATTCCCATACAAGGACAAAGCATTTCCCATTTTTTCATGCTTTTTTAAAAACCCAGTTTCTAGGCCGTGGGAAAACTGTAGTGGTCTGTACTGGTTTCCTGTTCAAAAGCCTTTCTGATGATCTGCTTACAGAAATGCTGAAAAGGAAGTGCTGAATCCTTTCTGTTGACCTGCTTACGGTTCAGCCCACATTTGGTGAAAATAATGATGATCCCAGTCTAATTGGCCCTGCTAGAGGAACCATTTAAAGCAACTGGGCAGTAGCCGTTTTTGTTCTTTTGGCTCTGGACACCAGCGTCAAATTGTGCATATGAAATGTAGCAATACCTATGAGCTGCTGAGTGAGTGGAGATGATCATCCTGATGTCAGGAGCCTGTCGTCCCTCAACAAAGAGGAAATCATATTAGTCATGATGCAAGTAGGACCAAACATGGAATGAATAAATGAAGAGGTAACACTGGTGAACATAGCAATTTCTGATGGCATGACAGTCACTGAAGACCATATCACACCACAACCACGAAGGAAAACAGAAGTGCTATCTAGGACATGGGCATCTGCATAACCCTGAAGGCCTTAACATACAAACCACAGGTGCAAACCTGCTCTGACCAGCTTTGCCAGGTTACAGTTTTCTAAAAGGCAAAAGTAAACAAATGAAAGCCAGTTCTTTTGTGCCGATAGATGGAAATTAAAGTCTTAACTGACGACAACAGAAATTCTGAAAGAAGCATCTGAACTGCTTAGACCCACTTAGATGTCTCACAAATTGCTGGGTTATACTGTTCCAGCAGGATACAAGGCCTCGTTCACCACTATCTTCATAAAAATGGATCCCATTGTCCTCCTAAATGGAACAAATCCCAAATAGGAAAGCTCTAGTGAAAAAATCTTCATGAAAACATTCAATGTTGGCATTTCAGAATCGGTGGAGCAACCAAAGCGGGAGAATAAATAAGCAACGTTGGTACGTAGGTTATTTCAAAGGATCTCCAACCCAGTTCTAAACATGGCAGTTTTCTTCAGAATTCAGAATTAATTGTTCCATCAACAGTGGCAAGCTGTCCTGCCACATAGGCAGCAAAACAGGTCCAAACCATGATACTTCCACCACCGTGCTTCACATACTGTACGTGGTTTCTCATTTAAACCAAAAAGGCCTATTTTGGTCTAACTTGCTCCAGGAGCCTTCTGGCTGGTCCATGTGATTCTTAGAAAGTTTTCTTTTTGGAGAACCGTGGCTTTCTCCTTCCATCTCTACCATGAACACCATTGTTGTTCCGTGTTCTCCTGATGGTGGATGCACTCACTCGTAAATATAAAATTAGGCAAAGTGAGAAAGTTACCTTGTTTCATATTTGTGATTCTCAGGGTATGAAACATGGCATGACGTGGTCTGGGAGAAGGATTTGGGTCGACCAAATGAGCAGGTGTGTGTGGCCCTTACTCTGGTCTCTGGTCCTTTGACAATATGAAGGACAATTTTTATAGAATGGAAAAGTTTGGAATTTTGGTGTTGTTTTCTACACCCATTGGTAAAAGCAAACCGACAGATCGGTGTTAAATCGTGGACTTTTTTTTGGATTTGTCAGATCACAAAAAGAGGACGGGTTTTTGGAAACGAGGCTGTATTCTCACTCTAATACAAAACAAACTCCAAACTAGACAGTGTAGGTTTGGACGTAGTCTTTTTTATTGTTATTCATGCAATATACAAAGCAGACGCAAGTCTAGTAGACAGAAGTTATTGTTTTCTTTGCAATCTGTTTAAATATTCAGTGGATCATGATTGGCCGAAACTTTACAATACATTACGTTAAGATGAATGTTGATGACATTTATACATGCATGTAAAAGATGAGAGCACACATGCTAGGAGTGGAGCTGAGCTGTGGTGTGGAATGACCTCTTGCAGTTGAGCTTAGTTGTTGAGCTGTACAAATATTCCAGTAATGAGTCTTTTGTCTGGAGGATTGTGTGCCTTCATCCTCTTACCTGTTTAGTCTCATAGTCTTTTAGTGTTTAATTAACCAAAGTATTTTCTCATATATTTCAGCTCAGAAACCCACCCCTAACAGACAATGCAGTCATGTCGTGAACTGTGAATTGGGTCATTTGTCGTTAACGGACTATTAAACGCAGCACAAACAAGCTTGTCATCAGTCCTATGCAGAAATGTTCACTCACAGTCTGCGTCTTGAACTCACGTTTCCTCACAAGTCCATTTTCACATCTGCATCATGGCTTCAAACTCCTCAATCCTCTGGCGTGTGAGGCCTCTGCGAATGCGCCGGTATGAGACCGTTCCGAACTTTGAATGAGTGTCTTGGTCTGGCTCCTCCGTTTCTTCGTGCTGTTCCCGTGTGGCAGTGTTTCCATCGGCCCCTGCCGAGTCTGGAAAAGACACGCCTTTGATTTGTGTGCAATCAATTAACAAGGAATCTAATCCAAACTGCATTATTGGTTCTAACACTTTAATACCTTAAATACATCCCCCAATGCACTTCAAAATGTAGGGACCTAGATGTACAGGTACATAGTGGGCCCTCAACGGCTCCAAACACCCTAAGGGTTACTAATCAGTAAATGCATGCAAAACAACACAAACTGGCTGGGCTGTTTCAAAGTTAAGAAACAGGAAGCCCTGGCAGTTCTGGGGAGTTTAAGGGGTAAAACGGTTCCCATTGATGTCCATCCAGTACATTTCCAGAATGAGAACAGAATGGCTGCACAACCTAAGCACTTTCCACTGGTTGCTATGTTATCCAAGGTGCTCGCTATGGCGTCACCTAGTGGATGTTAATGTGGCATAGCGGGTGGTTGCTCACTGAGTGGTTTCAGCTTTGATGCAATGGTTGCTAATTAATGGGAGTGAATGGGAGGAACATTGAGAAAATGACAAACAGGGGAGTTCAGGTCAGTAGGGCTGTGAATTGGGAACTGCCCTGAAAGAGTACAAGAGGTTTGGTGGGACATATGAAACTGTGTGGCTTGGGTGTGTGCAAAAATGATGACAAGTAAACAAGTGCAGATCAAAACCGTGGTGAATTTGTTCTTGGGGGACTGCCCTATTATAGTAAATCCAAAATGGTGTGTACCGGTTAAGCAGTAGTACTAGATGGTTGCACAGAAAGAACAATAAATATGACTCTTTTTGAGGATGTCATGTGTCTGGTCAGAAAAACTACATCAAACATAAAATTGCGACAAATTCTATTTTCTACGTATTGTCCACTCTACATCTCTGACCTTTCAGGAGCACTTTGTAGTTCTGTAATTACAAACTGTTGTCCATCGGTTCCTCTACATACTTTGTTCTCCTCCTCTAATCATGTTCTTCAATGGTCAGGACCCCACAGAGCAGGTATTATGTGTGTGGTGGGTGTGAGGTGTTTAAACACACCAGCAGCACTGCGGTGTAGGACCCACTTGTACCAGCACAACACACACTAACACACAACCACCATATCAGTGTCACTGCAGTGCTGAGAATGACCCACCACCCTGTGTGGTGGTCCTGTGGATTAAAGATCAGGGTGAAAGGTGGAGAGTAAAGTATACAGAGAAGCAGAGTGATGACCAGCTTTAATTGTAGAACTTTAAGACAACAAGACATTAGTCTGTCCCTAGGATGCATATCAACAAAGACTGTTTGTGCAAGGCATAATAGTGGGTGCCAGATGGATGGGACATTCCATTTCTGAAGTGTGGGACTTTAATAGTCTTCAGTGATCCTCAATGTCGTGTGTGTACCAGGAATATGTAATAGAAGGCATGACCACCCCCAGTGGACAGCGCAGTGGGTGATGATGGTTGTGACCAGTAGAAATCCTCTCTATACACATTTGTCACATTCCAAACCGAGGACATGTCTGGGGACATGACTTGTTGCTAAGGCCTCTGTACAACAAGGTAACAAGGTAGAAGTTGGCAACACTGCTGTGTCTGATCCAGTCGTACACGTGCAACACACACTAACACACCACCACCATGTCAGTGTCAGTGCAGTGCTGAGAATGACCCACCACCCAAATTACATCTGCTCTGTGGTGGTCCTGTGGGGTCCTGACTATTGAAGATCGGGGTAAACAAAGTATGCAGAGAAACAGAAAAGGCTGGCATTTCCATCTTAACGACAGTATAAACTCAGCTTTGATTTATACACAGTATTAATCCCATGATCTCCACATCTGATATTGAGTAAAGTAAGAGGAACATGCATCAAGCTCTCCTCCCATTTTATCATCCTATAAAAATTTCCCTTAAAGAGTCCCATGAAGTTACCATAACCCACCCATCACCCTGTGTCCTCCATCCACCTCAGTGATCTGTTCACTAGTAGTCATATCTTCTAGCTTAGTTTGTCTCAAACCTGGTCCTTGAGGTGCCCCTGTCCTGCACATTTTATTGGATTCCCTGCTTTAACATTCACACTGCAACTCTGAAAGTGCTTGATCATGAGCTGTTTAGTTGAATCGGGAGTATTGGGAGCATTAAAATGTGAAGGGTCACTCCAGGCTCCAGGACCAGGGTTGAGAAACACTGCTCTAGCTAATACCAGAAGCCATCTAAACTGCAGCCCAAGTCCTTAGAGGTCCTACACTCCTGTAGTCATACCATACTCCCATTCCAAAACTAGGTGTGTCTCAGGAGGTGGGTCTCAGTCCTGGTCCTGGAATACAACTGCCCTGTTTGTTTTGGATTGAGAACCACTGATCTATGCTGTCATTTGGTTTATTAGTCAGTTTGCCGTTCAATGTAAGGTTTCCAGGTGATCAAACTAACCAAGGCTTCTTGTCATTATTCCAGACTACATACCTTTCTCCTGTGTTGGCTGCTTCAACCGTGGTTCTTTTGGGACGTCAGTTATCACATGTCCCAGCAGGGTGTTGTCTACCTGCTTCTTTTCCTCAACAGACAACGCTGCAGATTCAGCTCTAGTAGACCTTGCATGTTGTACTTTTGATGGCATTGAAAGCTCTTCAAGTGCTGCTTCAGTCTCACCCTGTGCTGCTGGAACAGAAGCCAAAGATGAAACGTGGTTTTTACTCTCCATTAAACTCCCCACTTCCTCCTGCATGGCACCACTATGATGCATAGAGCCTGAATCCATTAGCCCAGGGCTGTTGCTCAGAGACAGCGCCAACTTTTCAGCTCTTGAATCCTTAATCTTAGACGAAGACTGAGGCTCTACAGGCTCAATGGTTCCCACGGACACAGACTGTGGAGCACTGATGGAACCCTCTTTTGGAATTTCTTCATCTTCACTGTAAAACACAGAATCATCTCCTTCGGTCATAACCAGAGCAGTTTCACATACAGCTTCATCTCGGGTCTGCAGGGCCTCCACAGGTACTTCACTGATGTCCAGTGCTGGTTCCAACATAGTGCTGCTTTCAGTCTCAAGCATCCTTGCAGTGTCTGCCATCTTGACCAAGCTTAAGCTTTTCCGTTCTGGTCAGTGCGCAGTTCTTGTGATGTCCTTATTTCACCTTTGCTTCTTTTCACGTCTTATTGCCAAAGGTAACAAATCTGAAGATTAGTTCAATTGCTGTGCATCATGCCCAGTCACTATTCTGCCCCACCATTCTTCTGGTCTACACTGAGAGAAACATCCCATCTTGCATTATAATGACCAGGCACACAGACTATGGCAAGCAGGGCTTTTGTGCTGGGGTGCGATGTAATTCTATAAGCGTTCTGAGCCAATGGAGAGCAGAGGATTTGTACTGCCCCAAATGAATGGCCTTTTGTCCAGTGCTCTACTACAAACAAACCATTTGTCCTTGTGTTTTAATCCTCCTCGAGTGACCGCCGTCACCAAGAGGTATTTTAAGATTAACATTCTCATTCACGTTTTCATGTCAGATTTGTGCCACTGTTTGGCTGTGTGACCTCGGAATGGGTTGCGTGTAACTATTACAACTGTTATACGCTGTTAGAAGTCCTACAAATTGAATTATAGTAAGTGGTTATGTTTACATAATGAAATGGTTTTGTATTTTGAGGATGGCGTGGTAGTGCCACACTGATTCAGGAGCCTGGGGTTGTGGGTTCTGAATGCCACTCGAGATAATTACTAATCAACCAAACCTCACTAATACCATTGAACCCAGGTACCATTCTCATGTGGGCTGGAATGGGTAGCCTGGGAATCAGAAACTTCTGTCAATGGATGCCCAACAGTGTCCCTAAAAGGACCATGAGTGGTTAAACATGGGCTCCATTTGAGTTTATATGAGATTAAGGTGGGCTGTAATAATGGGGAAACCTAAGTGGGTCCCAGTAACAGCACTTGCACAAACCCTCTTAGGGCCCATGCCCACCTGGAACTCACCTAGAACCCACCTAGCCCATGTTCTACTGATGTGATTTCTACTAGTGTCTGTTGGCTGAGAATTTTTCAACATCAGACATGACTTCTAAGACTTGCATAGTACCGGGGCTGATATCATTACCTATCTCAGTGTTGGTTGGTATGATTGGTCTACTGAGACAACGTTCTCACTTTCAAATGAAAGACCAAGCATAGTTTTGAACATCCACACTGTTTTAATTGTATATAATAAATGGAAGTAAAAGTCTTGGTCGTTGGTCGTTGGTCCAGGTCTTGGTACATCTGGACCTCACAGATCCTGAGATGAGATTATAAATTATGAAATTGTACGTCATGATTATGAGATCATAAGTCAACATTGACGTCATAAATCATAATCTCATATTGTGTCATATATCTTGTAAATATTATCTACTACGAACGTTTTACTGTGTAATTATTATAATTTTCTATAATTTATGACCTATTTTGCTCCAAATGATGGAAATATACTTCGATAGATGACATCGTTGTCTGAAAGCAGGTGTGTAACAGGTGGAAGCAGTTGATTGGTCAAGGCAGAGATTGCATAGCATTGGAGTTTCCTGGTAGAACTTTCATTTTCTTATACCTCTACTATTCACACAGGCTGTCTGTCCTCCAGTCTCACGATTGTCCTGATCTATTACAGACTGAATCACCCCGTTTATGGTAACAGCTTTAAGAATATCCAGCTGCACCTTCCTGTAGTCCTCAAAAAACATACTGGCTGACACTCAAATCCTTTGTAAGGGATTAAAATGATTCTGCTTACTTTGGGAGTCAGATGTCATAAAATGTAACATTATTACGTTGTGTATTACAGTATTTGTACTGGGAAACCTGTTTGTACTGGTTGTTTTTGCTGTTTGATTCACTTTTTGGGAGTCTACTTGAACAGTGACACGTTACTTAAAACATGGACATTTTAAGTTTATAACAGGTTGAAACAGATGTTTAGGTGAGATATGTTTGGTTTTTGCTCTCAGCATGTAACGTTGGGGTTTAACCGCTGTGATATGTGTGGATGTTGGGCAAGATCTGTGGGGGTGGGAAAGTGGACAGGCAGGACGAGATAAATAGAGGCTGGTGCTCTAGTGCAGTGTATTGTGAAGACCACGACACAGACAGGTAAACAAACAAAAACAGTATAAAATGGAAATGAAACTGATAATATTTGTAATATTTACAGAGCAGCTGACTCTATTTCTGCCCTTAGCACTCCTTGACTCAGTGTCTCCCCTTGACTCAGTGTCTCCCATTGGCTATTAAAGGTGTAACCCCAACCTAGGTTGAACCAATTTCAACATGGGGTAAGACCAAAACAGGTACATTTGTACAGTGTTTCTTAACCCTGGTCCTGGAGACACCCCTCCTCTCCATGTTTTAGCACTTCCTGTGTCTCTGAAAGGATTGAAAATGAGCAGATTAGATAAATCAGGGAGCAGGGAGTTCTAGAATAGGATAGGGGTGCTACCAGTTTACCACTACTGGTCAAGGAGAGAGGACACACTCCTGTGGTCACTCCTATGTAAGCACATAATTCACCTATATGTGCATACTCATATTTTACATAAGTGCCTCCTTATTCACAGTCAAAACAGTCCATTATTTAAGGTGAGTAGGAAGGTGATGGGACACTTGCTCCTTCATTGTTTCTTCTGAAATCAAGGGTATTAAAAAGAGCCACCCGTCTTTAGTTGGAGTAACTGTCTCTACTGTGCAGGAAAGAGTGTACATTGTGTCTGATGAAGAAGAAGGGAGTTCAGTTCATCAAGAGGAAGCAGCACCTCCACCTCCACAATTGTAATTTGGACTTGGGGTTGCAGTTACCCCAGTGACATTGAATGTGGCACTGACAAGCATGAAACCTGAACTTGTACAGATCAAACAATCCACTGTAGAGCGACTCCATCTACAGAGACTGGATGAGAAGCTCAAGATGTTGGTAGATTTGAGATTCAGGAGTTGGGAACAATGGTGGTGGATTGTCTCACCAGAATAGACCAACAGCTGGAGAAGAGATTTCAGACCTTCATGACCACAGCTTCTATCAGCCCACCCTAGGGCATACAACAGGTTCTAGAGCATTGCTGTGAGGATTCCATTGCATTACAGCGAGAGGAGCATTAGTGAGGTCAGGATATTGGATGATCACCACCTCACCTCATCCCCAACACATTGGATGGTGCACCATCATTCTGAAGGACACAGTTCCACTGCTCCACAGCTCAATGTTGGGGGGGGGCCTTATTCTAATGCTGGGGGCTTTTAGTCAAAACAGTTCCCATCTACGCCGTAGCAACAGGTGAGGAAATGATGCACAGGTTACAGCACTTGTGGCTTGTTATCTGATCTGAAGATGAAGATACACTGTATGCTGTGCAGCTCTTGCTCGAAACCCCCTTTGCTTTTTCATGCCTTTTTCTCGTTTTGCTGTGGTTTCCCTGACAGAGGCAGCAGGTTTCATCGACAACAGCCACAGCAAGCATGCTTTTGATGCAAATGAGTGAACAAGAGGGGAAAAGGTTCTGTTATGTTTGATGGACCCAGGAGAGCTTAGTGTAGGAAAGAGGAGTGAGATCTACAGCCTGGTAGTTTTAGCACTGATTGTGAGCAATAAATGATTTGGTTGCACAGAGGGCGTAGGTTTGATCTCAGCACTGATAAGGACACCACACTACCCCTATGAATACATGCAAACTTGAAAACAAGGGTTCTTCAAGGGTTCAGGTAAAGAAAATTGTTCCATATCGAACCATGAACACTCAAAGACCCCTTTGCACGAACAAAGGGTTGTCGTCATTATGAAATGGTTCTTCAAACTGTTGGAGAATGTGCTGTAGAGCACCAAAAAGGGTTCTTCTATTACTACAAGGTTCACATTGTAACAATAGTAGCACCCTTCTTTGTGCCATATAGAACCTCTGTCAAAAAGGTTCTATATAAATGCTCTGCAGCACATTCCATCTCTTTGTCCCTTTATTCATACAAAGAGTTCTTTGAGTGTTCATGGTTCTATATAGAACTATTTTCTTTACTGAAGAACCCTCATTTTTATATGAAATGTGTGACCTCTGCAAAAAAAAGGAGAGGACTGTTTAATGCTGACAACTCTGTGGTTTATTTGCATCGTGATAGAAACTTGTTCTGATAAATTTAAAAAAAAAATCATGGCCAAATAAACCATTTCTAATGAATACATTCAGCTAAATTAAGTTGCACCCATTGCTGACACAGATGTGCAAATGCACACAGCTTGTCTAGTCCCTGTAGAGAAGTACGACCAATAAAATAGGAGGCTCTAGAGCAGATAAACATGAACCAATTTACCAAATTAAATACTTGGAATAAAATATTTTACTGACTTTTATGAAACCTTACAAGGTTCTCCTGTGAATCTGCAAAAATGGAGATACAATGTTTTGCACGACAGTGTAGTTGGTGTTCAGATGTTTTTTTGGGTGCAGTCAATCGAACGTTAGACAATCTTTTCACAACATTTTTTAATCCTGAAAAGAGGATGTCTGGACACCCCCGTCAGAAGAGAATAAGTCTGCAGTAAGGCTACATTTCCATCCATGTTTGAGCTGAACGGACAGGCCTTAGGTGTCTTGCAGTAAGCAGACAACTATATTTGCATGTTGTGATGTCATTCTTTCAGCCAATCAAATGCTAGCACATCTAAATGTCATGTTGGAGACATTTAAAGATGTGAGAGGGACAATTCTTTCTACCCAAAATATTGTCCCTGTGAAAGAGTTGAAGAATGATAGTTGGAGACCTCTTCATGGACTTGCTACGATGGACACATTGACAGTTGTTTCACTTGTATCTTTTAGTGGACAGTGAAGTGAGGACTTTTTCAATCCTTTCCGAGACCCATTTGCTTCTACAGCCTTCTTTCTGTAGATTTATACTTGTGCATCTCAGAAAATTAGAATATGGTGAAAGAGCTCATTTATGTTCATAATTTCAGACGGATTTTCTATTCATTACGTGTAACGTGACATATTTCATACCATTTTTCACAGAAATTCAGAATTTCACATTATTTCAGTATTTAAATTCACATTTGACTAAATTAGAAATCAGCATCAGAATTAAATATAAATATAACAAATATATAAAATATAGGACAGTGACATTTTTTAAATTAAATTATGACAAAAAAAATCATTCAATATTCTAATTGATTGAGATGCAAAGATATTACGACAGACTCTTCCAAAAGTTCTGCACCTGATTCTAGTTTTAGTCACTTGCAGTGGTAATAAATGTGGGGGTGTCCTCCCTTTACTTGCATTTCAGCTTCCCTCAATATTCTTTCCATAAAGATGGGCTGTTTTTTTCATTTGACCATGTAATACAAAGACTTATTTACAAACAGTGTATAACACTGCCCTCTGCAGTCTAGTATGACCGCACCACATTGGTCATTTATAGTAATTATGACTAAAAACGGTGTTACAATGTGTGGAAAAAACCTTTTCAAATGTGGATAGAAATGCAGGTGAGTTGCTTATGTAAGAAAAAAACAGCATCAACACACTCAGCTCCATATTAGGCATCTTTTAATGCATCTCCTTCACAGCACAGTCGTATAAAAGCATCCTCCAGACCTGCGTTCAGGTATTATGTGCTTGTTGCTAGCAGACTTTGGCAGCAAGTGAGATAGACCGTTAAAAGACCTCACCAACAAAAAGCAAAAATAGTGAGTAGGGTAGTACCTAGACCGCATCCTGTTTTGAACACTTTTCTTTGATCTCGTTGGTGGCCTGTGGTATTTGTTAGCTTGCGTACTCTGACATGCTCAGTCCTTGCACCATGCCAGAACGCTTTCAGTAAAAGGGCTTATTTTCAGAATAATCTCTATCAAAACTGGCCTCATTCACATTATTCAGGTATTAGTAGTTAACCCGAAAAAATGCTGCGCAGCTGAAATGTGCTACTTATATTTCACCCATCGTGGTTTTTGCTACATGCTGTGATGAGAACATCTAGGTCACCTGAAGAGTTGCACGGTTGCATTCCTCTCGTTCTCGTGCACTCTCCTGCACATGTTGCAGATCACATAGTGAGATCTGATAAAAAAAAAACAAAACTGGGCATTTGCAGTGGGAGTTTAATGCAGTCCTCTAGTAAAACTACCAAATCAGTGAACTTCTTGCACTTCACAGATATACAAACGGCAACGTCCAGTTGTCCAATGCCACATATTCACTTAACATACATCAATCACCACCCGGTGCTCCCTGCTCCTGTACATTCGTAGCCTGTTCTTGGAGTGTGTCTGTGTGCAGAAGCGAGTAATGCTCTCATGAGGCTTGTTTCCATCAAACTCAAGCCATGGAGGGGTCAGTTTTAAAAAGCCATGTGTTCTAGAGTGTCAGGATTTCAATAATGTTGAAAGAACTAAAGTGGAAATCCATGTTGCACCATCACTCTGTGTTCTTCAGCTCAGTTCATTGATATATAGAGGATTTCACATGGGTCTACTGTGCCAACCGTCTGTCGGCCCAACAATGGCTCAAGAGGCCTCCTCCTCCTCTAACGAGTGATTTAGTCTAGGTAAAAACTGCAGAATTTGTTTGCGCATGCTTGCCCTCCTCCCTCTGCGGGGCAAAGTGCCAAACACAGAGCTTTGGGTGGAGGAGGCCCTGGCTTTGTCCCACGGAGGAGATTGGCAGCTGCTGCCGCCACTGACGCTGTGGGTTCGGGCCAGAGTTGGCCGGGACAGTGCCCGGTCTGGTTGGAACTCCTTACTGAAGAAGGCACAGCCTGGATTGGTGGGGCTGAATGGGATGAGGTCATCAAATACAGGGGACAGTAAGTCCTCACTGTCGTCCGTCTGCAGACTGAGGCAGCTGCTGTCGCTGGAAAAGCGTTGGCCACACCGGCTCATAGGGGATGAGAGAGATATGAGTGAGTCCATGGAGGGGTTCTGAGAGCTGATGCTCAGGTTACCTGCACAGAGAAGATCAGCTGTTAAATAACAAAATCATACATTAATGGACGTCGTGTCTGGAGATCGTATGTCTTCTTTAAAGGGAAGGTTTTATACGTCTTTGGTAACATCTGTTAAGGCTTCACGCACCAAGAAATGAGTTACTACCACCTTAACCCTGTACACACATGGTGTCATATATCGTTTGGTCAATCTTAATTTTCAGTGGGTCAATAAATTTTGCAGCATTTCTATTGGTCTGTCCATCATGAAATGTGACACAATGTAAAGGACAATTGTCAAATTCACATTAATGCTCAAAATAAAATAAACAGGTTACAATTCTTGTCAGATTGTGACAAAATGAAAATTATGACTTGAAAATTGAAATCACCTTTAATGTGTTCAGTTCCTGACGTGAACGCTTCGCAACCTTAAATGGATATTATGTTTGAGAATTAAATAAACTTGTTTTTGCATTGCTTTTTCACGTCCCAAGCAATAGAAATGAACAGGAAGTGAACACTAAATGACCAAGAGTACCATCAGAGTGACCTTCCTGTTCATCTCCAAGATTAGTTCTGGTACCTGGCAAAACTGAAAGCCACAAACCCATGAGCAGCTGTAATCAGGTTGTGCTCTTAGTCTGGTTTCTGCAGATGTAGCACCTGGTAGTTCCATTCTTCACCCAAAAGCATCACAGATTTTAACACACTGTGATAATTGTTGCACTGCTGTAACCATCGTTTCATTGCTTTACTTTAATTGGATTAATTCACTATTAGTTCAACCATTAGTTCAGTGTCATTCATGCCCCAGATGTAGTGAATCCGAGACGCAGCAGTTGTGAAACCTGCCGTGCGGTGCTGTAGAACTGGCTGATTTGGGGTGCTGATAGGTTTGAGGCCATTCACTGAAAGTGTTCGGTCTCTATCAATGCAACCGATGGAACAGATAATGAAATATGCCAGCTGGCTGTTGATGGCACCGACAGCCTGGCCTTCCGATCAGCATAGAAGCGTGAGGTGTACGGTTGGAACTCCCCCTAAGAAAGTGATTATTTCTCTCTCTTTACCCTCTTCAGCCAGTATCTTCAAGTGAATGGAAGAAGGACAGGATGTGTGTGGTTTTTCAGCTGGGTCTTTTTTTCTCACCTCGGGTAAGACGCTTTTCCTGTTGTGTGAGGGCCTTCAGCTCCACCCATTTCTCATGCAGTGTTTGCTGCAATGAGAAAATGCACACATGAGAAAATGCATCTAGCGCTCAACTAAGACCCGCGTCAGCGGGAATTTGAAGCACTCCAGTGCACAATTGTGCAAAATCGAGATTTGTGGATAGATGATGGTTTTACTGGTTCTCGTGAGTGACTCATGTCTTGAGAAGCTGAATCTGTTGACTCAAGTAGACTTGAGCGACTATGGTTCTCAATCCTGGTCCTGGAGTTCCACCGTCCTGCTTGTTTAATTAGGTTTTGTGTTGTAACCTCGGCTGCATTGCAAATGAGGGACACAATGTATTCCTGAGTGAAAAGAAAGGTGGGTGGATTGAACACAGGTGTGTTAAAATTAGGGGAAACCAGGGACCAGGATTAAGAACCACTGAAATACCAGTAATGAAATGTGGACCCCACTAACAGACTGCAGAACAATTCCCATTAAACTACTAAAAGGGTTAGAGTTAAGTTTATAAGGACTCTTCGGGTTTAAATAATCAGGCTTAATGTCTCTCATTTTTCCATATTTAAGTCCCTCAATCTATAATTACTATAGAACCTTTTACTTATAAAGTGGTTCTGTCACTTTAAACAGAAAATTGTTCTTAGTTAGAACCTAGAAATAATGTTTAATTACAGTAGAACCTTTCACTTATATAGTGGTTCTTGCATTTCTAACCGTCTCATACCAAACACCTCACCTTCAAAAAGATAGGCTCCTAAATTATTCTTCATTAGAACTTGCTCTTTGTGGAATAATGATGACTTAGGCAAGAACCTTTCATTTATATAGTGGTTCTTTAATCTCTAACCCTCCCATACCCAACATCTCACTTTCAAAAGTATAGCTTACAACCTGCAGCTCAAGAAATAGTGTTTAATTACTACAGAACCTTTACCTTATATAGAGGTTCTTTCATCTTTCACCATATCAGAACTAATACCCTCACACTACATTGTTTCGAAATTCTAGGGTTCTAGGTAAGAACTTGATGTTATAGGCTATTTTACTATAGTCATTACTAAAGAACCTTTACATTAAAAGCAAGTTCTTTAATGTTTAACCCTTGAAACCCCCTGCCCTACACATTTAGTGGATTACTTGCACCCCAACACACCTGATTCATCTACAGTCTTCAAATGGTTGCGTAGAAGAACCACTTCTGCTTCCATTAAGAACCGTGTTTGTAAAAGAGATGAACCTGTACATCAAGTGCATGTTTACTAAATCTTGAAGGCCTGACTTTAATCCTAAAACAAAAGCTACTGAATTGCTGTTTAGCTCAGCAGACTTTGTGGAGTCCCACAGGGTTCTATTTTAGGGCCTTGCATGTAAAAGTGGTTATTCAATAGCACTGAAGAACTATATGAAGAACCCTTATGTTTAAGAGCTCATTAACAAGCCCTTTATGAGATGAAGGTGGAGAGTTAAGGCAGGGAATCCACTACAATGTGCAGAGCAGGGGGACACCAGGACTGGGTTTGGGAAACACTGCTTTAACCCTATCAGAACTAACATCGGTACCCTCAAAATTAGGTCCTTATACTGTTGTTGGTTAGAGCTTGCAGTTCTAGGAAACAGAATAGAATATACTGTGATAGACTAAAGATACTTTATGTTGAGGTTCCTTAACATTTAAAGGTCAAAGAACATCAGCATAAGGTAAAGGTTCTGTATCCATAAAGGAAGTGAACAATTACTGGAACTGTATGTCCAGATCCATTAACCATTTAGGGACTTTTATCTTATACAGTGGAAGCGTGTGAGACTGACCGCTCTACTGTACCTGTCCAGGTTACAGTGCTACACATCACTATCTGACACACACCTTGAGCAGTCGTGACCTCTTCTCCAGTTCAATTCTCTTCATTACGCTCCCACTCACGGTCTCCATCCTACACACACACACACACACACACACCACAGAATCCTGGGTCAGAGTCCATCCTTCAGGTCAAGAGACCATTCTGCAGAAAGCTTGTTAATGCATTTGATGTGCAAATGTGTTTGCTTATCGTTGAGCTGCCTGGAGCTCAGTAATTAGCTGCCCAGGGATGAAGCTCTGATGTTCTGACATCAAATGGCCTTACAGGGCTGCTCGTAATCACTTTTCTCACTGGTGGGAGTTTTGTGTCTAACTCACTTTAGCATGTTGATCGACTCGCGGATCAGTTCAATAATTTGCTGATGGCTGAATCCTTTAATGCTGACTCCATTTACCCTCAGTATGATGTCACCTGTCAGGGGAGGGAGAAGGAAGTGGTCAGAAAGATGCATCACCTATATGACCATCAGTACTGACTGTCAGTAACATAGATGTTCACCTGAAAAGCCACTGATCCTCTAACACAGACCACCTGAATGTCCTAAGCACTGTTACGGACCTGCTGGAGTCTAGAACTGGAGCCAAAATGCTCCAAAAGCATGTACTTTTACATTGAGTTCCACTGAAAGTTAAGAAGTTAAGAAGGTAAAGTTGCCATTCTGGAGATATGAGGTTTTTCGTGTGGCAGTGAAACTACAGAAGTGATGCATATAGTTGCAAATGTATCACCTTTCGTGCTTTGTCTCACCCTCCTCACACTTAACAGTGAAAGAGTGGAAGCAAAATGCAAGAAAGGAGAGCGAGGGGAGTGGTGAGTGTTAAATGCCAGACATCGGAAAAAGACAGTGGTGAGATCAGTGGTATAATTAATGGCACTGGCAGCAGCAGATGGGCCGCTTGTGTGGGTATTGCATCACTGACGGGGTCAGAACACATAGGTGTGGTCACTGTGTGCAAAGGATGTGGCATCAGCTCGCTCCGAGTTCTCACCAGCAGTTAAACCTGCAGATTCTGCTGCACTGCCCTCCTGCACGCTGCACACGAACGTACACATCTCCACCTCGTTGCTGTTCCTCAGCTGAAGGCCGTACGTCTGAGAACGCACAGAAAGATATATATATATATATATATAGATATGGATAGATATGCATAAACATTCAAAACTGAACTGAAACTACATGCTTGGCTGAAACTGAAATGAAGAAGCAAACATACCTGAACTTCGAATCCAAATGCTTCATTGTCTTGCTTTTCCAACACAACTGTCGTCCTGAATGATAGAACAAAACGCTATGAAGGGTCTCGCTGGAATTTATGTTCATATAGAATATATTACATATCATTGGGTGAAAATGTTTGTATGCGTTCAGAAAGTCTGTTATGAGATATGAGAATGGCTGCGTTTACCTCTGAGGATCCGTGTAGTCCACCAGAGAGTTTGTGGACATATGGGTCAGCTGGAAGAAAGACACTGTATTTAGTCCTGCTTCATGGCCAGCATTGAACTGTGGAGCAAAGCAACTGTGTTCTCTGAAATGATGGAGAACCAGCCGGTAATTTTGAGCTGAACTGGGGGGGCTGGGGGTGATGTGGGATGGTGTACTAATAATGGAATTATTAGACATTTCCATCAAATCAGATCTTTAGTTATGTATTAATAATGAATTCATAGCCAATGCAGGCTTTGATAAACAGAGGGAGACTGTCTTAAACCCCTCATTTATTTCCTTAAAATGTGTTAAAAGGTGTTTTCATACATGCATTATATGGGCACAAATATTGTGACACCTGTTTATTTGTTGTTTCATTTAATATTTTTTCATTTTTATATATAAAAAATATATAAAATAAATAAAAAAAAACATATAAATATGTCCAGGGAAGGTTTTCTGCTCAGTTTGGGAGAAACTGCTGTGAGGATCTGAACTGAAGTGTGGGCTGCACACCCTTAGACTTGGAAACCTCACTATGGTGTGTATCTACAAAACTATTCAAATAGATTGTATGAACCAAAATA
Source organism: Acestrorhynchus altus (assembly GCA_034509495.1). NCBI lineage: Eukaryota > Metazoa > Chordata > Actinopteri > Characiformes > Acestrorhynchidae > Acestrorhynchus > Acestrorhynchus altus. Next base: position 30,536,425 of record CM067509.1, read on the forward strand.
TTTTGTTAATTATGAAAAATAGGCAAAATCCCTACGACTACAGAAATATTGTGTATTGGTTGTGTTTTTTTTCAAATGCACAAAATATTTATTTATATATATATATATATACTCCTATACATCTACTTTATGTGATTATACACACACTCTCACACACTCTCACACACGCCTCATTACACATATAGTTCATTACATAATCTAAGGATTATCGTCTTTGTGTAAGTTACAGATTAAACTCCACAAACTGTGTTTCTTTGTGTGTTAATATCAGAGAACTTCATATACACTCAACTCGATCATGTGACTGTTGCATTCAAAAATTCTCCCATCTATTATGTAATAACACATAACTGATGCCATTGCACATCAGTGATGTACTAACATTCATGATCACCCTGCAGAGCCAGACATGAACCCTTCAGTAAAGTTCTACTTCACCTGATTGCGCCCCCGGTGCAGTGTCCCACCACTGTTCTCTCCATTCTTGAGCTCTTTCCCACTGGTTAAGGAACGCCGTCTCCAGGGGAGACCTTTCCTGGTGGAGTTTTCCAGGATATAGGTGTCCAGGCTCTTCTGCTGCTCCAGTGCTGCTCTACGGTTCATGTTGATGCTCATGGTCTCCACAGTCAGACAGCACTCATACTGCCAACTCTCACTACCAGCTGAGGAAAATGTGTCAAAGCGGATATTTAGGTCATGTGACTGCATGGGGACCTACATGTGTGCCTGTGTGTGCCTGTGTGTGCGTGTGTGTGTGTGTGTGTGTGTGTGTGTGTGTGTGTGTGTGTGTGTGTGTGTGTGTGTCTGTGTGTGTGTGTGTGTTTTCCTCTCACGTCTGTACTAACTTCTCTCTTCATCTCCTGTAGGCATTGACTGATCAAGCCCCTCACCCTGGTGGTCCAGTGTCATTTCAGCATGCAAAGTGTTGTGGTGGTCTCTTTCACACTCTCACCTGTTTCCTCCGTTCCCCACTTCCTCAGCTTCTGCAACGGACCTACAGACCAGTTCTGCTCTGCAGACTCTCAGAGTTTCAGAAGTGTGGGAGAATGAAACTGAACAGTTCTTTAATCTCTGTTGGTGCCTTGAAAAAATCTTACTTTTCCAGGAGATGTTTTTTTAAACATGACCTTAAAGTGAAAAGCGATGCGTGAAAAAGAAGTGTGATCCAGGTGTTCAGGTTGATTGACACTGACTTGGCCTTTAACTTGGCCACCAGTCCTGTGTCATGTGGTTTCGTATTTGGGATCATGAGGCCATATTTATCAGTACCCTGTATGGACAAAAGTATCGGGACACCTGCTCATTCATTGTTTTCTGAAATGAAGCGTATTATAGAGTTTATCCTGCTTTTGGAGGAACTTGCTATGAGGATTTGATTGCAATAAATGCTACGTACAGTAGCTGAATGCATTCATTAGAAGGGGTGGCAAATAGAAAAGCCGTCTGCGCCTTAACAAAGTGATCTTCGAATTCCATGACAAATGGATAAAGTATAGATGAAAAGGGTATCATATAGACGTCTTTCACCCAGTACACACGGGACTCTCCATTGAGTGTGAATCTCCAATGTCTGCAAATGACACACAGCACCAGTCAAAAGTTTGGATACATCTACTCTCTTCAACCCTAAATGGCCAATAGAAATATTACTGTAGTTTTGTGGATTTTGTCTGTTTTTCATTATAAACAAAATATTTTGGTTCACACAATATATTTTAATAGTAATGGATATATATGTTGAGGAGCAATTTTTCAAGCAAAGGGGTCTGTATGCAACCCACCAAAAATTTCAGAAGGAATGAGAAGGTGTCCCGATATTGGTAGCCAAGTAATGTCATCTATAATACATTCAGCCAATGTGTCCAAACCTTTGACGGGTACTCTACAAACTCCCCTCAACCATCCCCCCCAGTTACATATTGAAATCACCACCCCACCTACACCCCACCCCAATTGGCACATTCAGACCACCACCCCCAATAAACCCTGAATGAACAGTATTACAGATAACCTATCAGCCAACCAGCCTCCCTCTCTCCCTGCTCCAGGTCCAAGGTTTGGGCCAAGAGTCTGATATGCTTCTGTAATTCCACCACATACATCAGAGTTGGAGTCGGGCCTCATACAACTTAATGTAGAGGAAAGTGCAGGAATAAGCAGGGAAACCAACTTTTTTTTTGCACCTAATAAGTTAAATTATAGAAGTCAAGGTTGACGTGTTGTTATTCTCGCAGGGCTTTTAATGCACAGCCTAAAATGTGCATAGAATCATAGGAACTGGCAGTGAAATGAGAAGTGAATCATTTTCTAATGCAGCCTGAAACAGCTTTCTCTTTCAGGATTCCACTTTATTATACTTTGTACTTCTTGCTCAAAAGAAAGAAATGGAACACATACCAATTCTTCTTATCATCAAATGACAGGAAGGGAGAAAGTTAAACCTGCAGAAACTAAAGTGAATCACTCAGTAGTTCGGAGGAGACTGGAAGGCTGTATTTCTCTGTACTGGATCATGTTTATTGCCCCACTCTGATCTCCACTCTGCTCCAGTGAACTCATCTGGAGAGCACACACACACACACACACACACACACACACACACACACACAAACAGCCCAACACTTAACTGTCTGGGCTACAGCTTTAAGCCTGTGAGATTGTAGGCTAAAGGGCAGCTGGACTGGGTCCCAGTGCATTTCTCAACATATTTATATGGGTTCAGGATTTGGTAATCACCGTTCCTAACACACTGCCAAGTGTTAATTGGTGAGCATTGAACTACAGCAACACAAACACAGTGTGGACGGTTATTTTGGTGCCATGATGAGAGGCTTTGCGTGATAACAAGCATAGCTTTGCACCAGGAGCACGACTCAGGTTCATATAGACATGCAGTACTCGGCAAGGACTTCGGCAAGGAGCCAATAGGTTGATGTATATCAGCTCCAGTTTTTTATTCTACTGGCAGTGATTCTCGACAGGGACTAGACAAGTTGTGTGCATTTGCACATCTGTGTCAGCAATGGGTGCAACTTACAGCAGCTGCATGCATTTAATGGGTGCATGCAATGGGTGTTCACATGGCATAGGGGTTCTTCACTTCCAGTTCTTGAAGGCCAAAGGAGCTATAACAGAGTGATTCCGTCCTCAAGCCCACATGCTAAACTTGGCACACACTACCTGTGGCACCAGCTGTGGCAATTAAACCCAACTCCTACAAATGAAGGTGCTTCAAATGGTTCTTGGAGGGAGACTTCGGATTCAACGAAAATTCATCCCACCTGATCCAACCAGGACCTCAGATGTCCTTTATTGCCTGAATGTGGAGTTAGATTTGAGGTTTTTAGATAAAAAGTTGCAGGTAGAGCTTAAAGAACCTTTTAAGATCTAAAGAACATTCTTTTGATGTACTTTGAAGGTACTTTCTCAATTTAAAGGTTCTCCATATTCACACATATCATTACAAACATGTTTCTTTATGCAATTAATAGTGGTTCTTCTCTGTCATCACTCCAAGAACTGGGCCTGGGCAGCCATGGCCTGCTGGTCAGAGAAACAGCCTTGTGACTGGAAGGTTTTCCAGTTCAATTCCCTGAACTGGCAGGACATGACTGAAGTGCCGTTGAGCAAGGCACTCAACTCCTCAACTGCTCCCTGGACACTACGACTACTCTGTGTGAGACAAATGGTATGTCATTGCTTGAGGCTCCTGTACAACTAAACGTTTCAGGTTCCAGAATCCATTTTGGGAATTTGTTGCAAACCCATTCCATGTTGGTGGAGAAGGGCTTTTAGAGGCATCTAATGAAGATCCCCAATACACTGGAAGGTAGTCTGGCCCCATTTGACTTCCAGGGAAAACCAACCTGAACTGAAACGTTCAGACTGAGCTGGTTTCAACTAAACCCACAACATTCTCCAGTGCTGGCCTGCACATCAAAGAGGTTGCAAACTGCATCTCCTCTGTTATTAAGGTTGCTTCAGTCTCCAGCACCAAGATGAATGAAGTTGTGACCCTGCTGAGATACAACAGTCATTTTGAAATCCCGTCTCTGCTGTTTGTTACCATTGATAACTTTGTACAGTTCAGGGAAATGCCGTTTTGAAACCACAGATAACCCATCTGCTAAACGTCTTTTCCAATACAACACACACACACACACACACACACACACACACACACACACACACACACACACACACACACAGCCTGACTCACTGAAAAGGAGGTAAGAGACTTGGTTCTTTAGCGGTCAAATCGTCTGAAACTGCCAGACGTGCAGTTTGTGTGCAGTTAGAACTCCAGGTTTGAGTCATCAGTGGAGATGATTGAGATTTAACCGCTCCAGGTCAGACTACTTCCACCAAAGTACGTGCAGAAGATAAGATGTATAAAGCTGACTCCGCTGCTACATTTGCTGCTTCTTTTAATCAATGATAAGAACAAAATACTAAGAAAAATCCAAAAAAAAGGCAGGCAGTCGTATCATGAAAAATAGTTTATTGTCTCACAGTTCATATATGAATACAATAAATAGTCCGGTTCAGACAGAACAATACAATACTATGACACTCATGATCTAAAAGACACTCATGATTTGAAGTCGAGACATAAAGGAGCATGAATTCCACCCTCGATGTCCTCTCATAACAGTAAGAATCACAGTACATTCTCAGAGAGGAACCAAAAACTCACACAGCGAGCCCTCGGTCAACCACGTCGGTCAACCATACACACCTTTTCTTTGGAATGAGTGACGGATTTCAGAGGAAAAGAGTTACGCATGCACAAAAGCAATGCAATTCTCAAGCAGACTCACAGGCACATCTTCACTGACGCTCATCACGTAACAGAACAGTAAAACGCAGAACAAGGGCATTTTATCATAAAATGAGCTCCGAACTGCGTGTCTTAATGAGCAGAAAATATATAAAGGTCTTTTTTTTCCCACACAGCAGGCAAAAAGTGGGGTTATGATGGTGCAGAATTTGCATATGGAAGCCACACTCCTAGCAGAGGATGCCATTTGCAGACAGCATGCCCATGCTCCATTAACCATGCTTACAGAACACTATGTATAGAACAGAGATACTGATCTGCTTGGGTTTCTCACCATTGCTGTGACATGCTGCATGAAAATCGTACGAATACTAGGTGTGAAGGCCAGAACAAAGGGATTTGATCTCCATTTTACATCCCATTATTCCTTATCCTTGTCCTACAGAACTTGATCATCAGTGTCCTGTAAACCCTGATCCCGCAGGACCCCACTTCCCACATATTTGTAGTGTTCATCCTCATTCCAACATTCGCTTTGGTTCGAATCAGCTAACGATTTGGTGAACCTGAAGAGCTTCCAGAACAATCTAAGCAAACCAAAATGCATCAGAACAAATCATGTGACAATGTTCTCCCAGGGATGGTCAGGGATGGTCAGGGATGTCTGGTGTGTAAGTAAGTAACATACCTGTAGTGATTATCTGACCATTAGTCCAGATTAAAATTCACCTGCAGAGCCGCTCAGATCAAGCCTGACGTTTGGGTTGGATTGAGGTCACTTTCTCACCATAAACAAACCACTCCAGAGATAGTTTGGGTCTGGACTGAGACCAGTGTCACAGCACCTGTTTGTTTTAACCCTTAGAAGTTGCAGTTATTTGTACCAGCCATGTTTCCTGCTATGCGAACTGTATACAGTCAATTAGGGCCCAAGAGTCAAACAGGGTCCTGTGTCTGAAATATATTACATAAATTAAGACATAATAGATATGAGTTGATTTATTTTAGAATATATTACATTTATTATGTTATTTCGTTTATTAAAATCTTATCTTTTCAGAATTTAAATCGTTGTATAAGAATGTAACTATTTTTTCATTCTTGCAAATAAAATAATACACCTGGGCCAAAGGTCAAATTCTGCTCAAGTGTGTTCCAATGTGATATTTTATTTTTATTTTGTAATAAATTCATGGATGCTATTGCTGTGCATAAGCTTGTTTTGCACAAAGAAAATCAAAAATGTTGTTTTTGTCATATGTTGTGTAAATCTAGTTGCATAAACTTTATAATTATATAATTACAGACTTTTAAGGGTTAATTCTCACAGTAACTACAGTGAGCACACATTTACAGCCTACAGTACAGATGCTGATACTCACAGTAATAGCCAACCTGTTCCCTGCTTGGATGAGGGGCTTCTTTCTCCAAACTGTATTTTACATTCTCCAAATGTACATCAATCCTGCCACATGAAGCCAATTAAGAAGCATTACTGGATGGAGCATAATAATTCCAGGGAACACGATTTCACGGCTCCACAGCTCAGTATCGGGGGGCTTCAAACCCCTTCATCTAAAAAAGACTTTATCCTGCTGTTGGAGAAAATGTTCCTACTAGATCAGGAGTAGATGATTCTGGTCCAGGATTCCTGCATAGTTTTGTGCTTTACCTGCTCAACTGATTCAGAGCAGGAACGTCAGCAAACTAAGCAGGAATCCAGCACTCCATGAGGATTTGCTTTGAGGATTTGATTGCATTCAATACAAGAGCTGAAGTGGGAGGTCAGGTCATTACATGGAGTGACAACATTCCAGAGAACACAGGTGGCCACAGTTCAGTGCTGGGAGGCGTTTTACTCCTCTAGTCCACACCTGGCATGGTGCCAATGGATTCATGTTTATCTGCTCCAGAGAGAGAGTCCTATTTAGGGAATACTTCTGTAAGGGGACTAGACCAACTGTGCGTGCATTTGCACATCTGTGTCAGCAGTGGGTGCAAATGCAACATAAAGTAGCTGAATGGATTCATTATAGGGGTGTTCACAAGCATTTGGACATACAGGGTATTTTTGTCTCTCTCTCTCTTTCTCTCTCTCTCTCTCTCTCTCTCTGCTCTGTAGTGCAACACAAGGACATTCAAAAGAAGTGGAACAAAGAGCGTTCACAAATACATTTTCACACATTTGTGTGGTTTTCATTTTTTCCCACATTGGCATTCATAAGCTGCACTAATGCATCTCAATAAAAAGGCTCCAGACATCGAATTATTGTGCTTTGTGCTTGATATTGCACTTGATACAAACGTACATATATAAATATAGCTTGCGGGGTCCGTCCAGTGAGTGCATCTACCCTCTCCTGAAGCTTTTTTTTTTCTTCTTTCTTTTCTTGCACACCAAAAAATAGCACAGCTTTACAGGAAGTCACGCTCGCAGATGGAAATCTCCTTGCAGTGCAACTGAAAGTGATAGTCTTGAAATGAAGTGTTCAGAAATCGAAACAGCTAGAAAACAACACATCTTCCCGTGACCTCTGCTAAAGAAACTCTAAGCATTGCTGAAATTGTGCAAATCACATCAAAGCTGAGAAGCAATAGAACGATACACAAAATACATTCTCGGATATTGGTCCTTTATATGCTCTGGAAACTGCTTTACAAAAATAGGAAGGGAATCTTCTTCATAAATGGCATTTCAATTAGCTGGCTGGGTGATTGATCGACCGGGTCATTAACGATAGACTGACTGACTGATTTCAAATGTATCGATCAGGCAAACTCACGAGTGTCTTGCTCAGTAACAATAATAATCCATGTACACATACAGAATACAGTATATATACACAACGTCAACCACAATATTTATGGCACAAGCTTATGTGCAACTCAAAGCTTTTGGCACTTAAAGAAACACTTGAGGTAGCAGTCCTTCTTTGCATTCTGAAAGGTGCAGGGAGGAGGATTTCTGAACTTCAGTGGTGTTTTGAGATGGAAAGACAGGGGTTACGATTAATAAGATGAACGTTTTTGATGCTCCTCACCTCCCAATGTTACACTTACATGCACACAGTTAGTTGACTAAAATAATGTCCAATAGAGGAACTATCTATATATATATATATATATATATATATATATATATATATATATATATATATATATATGCACTATATGGTTAAAAGTATTGGGACACCTGTTCGAATACTGTTTCTTAAAAAGAATTCATCCTACTTTTGTTGGAATATCTGTCTCCACTGTTCAGGCAGGCCTTCTACGAGGCAATTCGAGTCCTGGCTCACCAGTTAATTACCAGGTTCAGTAAGTCATCAGGACCAAGACTGGGATTGCCATATACCCAGTTCTTAGGACACTGCTGTTAGAATCTGATTACCTTCAGTGACGAGAGCTGAAGAGTGAGCACAGGATGTTGAATGGAGCACCAGCATTCCAGAGAACACAGTTCCTCTGATCCACCACTCAATGATAGGGGGCTTTATACCCCTCTAGTCCATGTTTGGCATTTGGTACAATGCCAATACGTTGGTGTTTATATGCTCCAGAGCATCCTATTCTATTGGCAGTGCTTCCCAACAGGGAACTAAACAATCTGTGTGTACATTTGCACATCTGTGTCAGCAATGGGTGCAACTTAAAGTAGCTGAATGCATTCGTTAGAAGGGTTGTCAATATAATAAATATATATTACAGTGATGCACAATATTAAACTCCTAATTCTTAGGATTAGATTTGCAGATTCTCTCTAAACCTGATGTCTCAATTATAAAATCTGAACTTTTTTATTGCAAATTTTTTATACACAGCCTGAGCGAAGCAGCTGGAGGAGTGAGAAGCTGATGGGTGAATATGGGGAGGAGGTGAGGATAAAAAGAGATAAGGGCAGATGACGGATGAAGAGTGGAGACAGACGAAGAGATGAAGGATGTTCAGGGGAACTAGTCAGAGTAGGGGGAAGAGGTAGTGTTTAGAAAAACAGCCAAATAATGACTGAATTAGTGCTCATTCACAAGTGTGGAGATACACCCCCTGCACCTTCACGCTGCCATTGATAAAGTCCAGAGACCAACTCTGCTCTCAGCAGCTCAGATATCCCATTGCAGATAGACACTTCACTGCGGAAGCCTTCACTGCTAGACACGAGGGTTCTTTGGCATCACAGACAGAGCATTCTGAAATGTCTTTAGAACGTGGTCCCCTAATCAGTGATGGAGGGGTCACCCAAAGGTCATCAGGCCAGAGCCTTCGAGCATATATTATGTCAGTGTTGGGGGCTACTCTTTAACATCCTTGACGACAGTCACCTGAGAGAGCGTCTTCTTGACACGCAGGGCTGTAAGGCGAGCAGCAGAGTTGGCATACCAGCACTCCCTCATGATCTTACCCATTACTCGCAAGGCCTGTGCATGAACACACACACACACACACACACACACACACACACACACACACACACACACACACACACACACACACACACACACAAACAAGAAAAAAAGATAATAATATCAAACACATTTGTGGAACACAGTCATTTTATCTGCACTGAATAAGGAACATTAGTGTGTGTAACACTGGTAGGAGTGCATCAGACAGCAGTGCTGCTGGAGTTCCTAAGCACTGTCCAGTCACTGTCCACTCTATTACACAATTCTACCTAGTTGCTCCACCTTGCAGATGTAAAATCATCTCATCTGCACCGTTTGTGTTTGTCATCCTCTGGACCTCCATCAGTGCTCACAGGACGCTGTTGGCTGGAAATGTCTGGTTGGTGGACTATTTTCAGTCCGGCAGTGACACTGAGTGGTCTGAACACTCCAGCAACACTGCTATATTTGATCCACTCACACCGGCACTATACACACTAACACACCACCATGCACTATGTCAGTGTCAAAGCAGTGCTGAGAGTGACCCACCACCCACATAATAGCTGCTCTGTGGTGGTCCTGTGGGGTCCTGATCATTGAAGATCAGGGTGAAAGGAGGAGAATAAAGTCTGCAGAGAAACAGATGGACTACAGTCTGGAATTATGGATCTACAGAGTGCTCCTGTGTGGACAGTGGAGCTGATAGAATGTAGAAATAAGAAGGTGGTGTTAAAGTATGTTTGTATAGTGTGAAGAGGAGTCAAAAGGCTTTTAAAGATACTAATCCACCAAGCTATGTGTGTTGTGTTTCAATTGCTGCCCCCACCCCAGCCTCTCACCTCACAGCTCTGCCACTGGTTGGGGATGCTGGGTCTCAGTTTCTGATCACATACTACCCTCCTCATGTCCTCCACCGATGGGTCTGAAGGCACCAGGTCATAATAAGGCAGCTGGAAATCCTCATGGATTCCTGTGGGAGATGAAGGTCCATATATCACATGAGGAAATGTGGTCCATATATCATACTTTATGTACTTTGGCTTGTAAAATGACTAGTGAGGGCAACACACCTATAAAAAAACCTGGGTAACAGTCGCCGTCTGCCAAGTCTCTCACATTTCACCTGCTGAATATTTATTATTTTTATTATTTACTACTTATTATAATCCATTTCTTACATGTTCACTCTGTTTTGAAGATGATCTGCTCTGGGAAGATTCAGACCTGTGTCATATTCTTTCATTTCTGAATGATTGATTTAACGCAATCCATCACTGGGGGGGTGTTTAATCACTTGTCTCATTGTTGCATGGAGTGTTCTTTTGTCTGCATGGTGTTTTTGTAGTCAAGAACACCGGTTGACCAATGACTGACCCATCCAATCAGGTCTCTTTACACTACAATCACCTGAGACACATTCACTGCACTGTGTGACACAGTGAGACTCCAAGCTTGTCACCTTAAAGGGGGTAAATATTTATGCAGTCACTTGTTTTATATTATGTTTATTTAATTGACATTATTTCTGTACAAATCTCTTTAACAATAAAGAGTTTTGATTCTTTTCAAAAAGTCAAATTATACTGATTATCATTCCATTTATAAAAGCAACAAAAATGAAAAAAAAAAAAAAAAAAAAAAAAAAAAAAAAAAAACCAACTATCTATTCTAAACTATTTATGTATTTCTGCATAAATGTGTCTATAAATCTATTACATATCTGTGAGGGCAAAAGTATGTGAACCTTCCAATTATGCTAGAAAAGGGACAAGACTAATGAGTAACCTTGAAAATGGCTGCAAAATGCCATGAATGTAAATATGTAAACAAGTGAATGTAAATATGACTGTAAATATGTAAATGAGTGAATGTAAATATGAATGTGAATATGTAAATGAGTGGTCAACCAACAAAGACCAAAAGAAAGGTATGTTACAGTCTGTGAGGACACAACGGAACCCTAGCAAACTATTAAGTAACTAAATGCCTTTTTGACATTGGCTGACCACCGTCAGGTGAACAATGGTATTCATGACAGGGTTGCAAGGAGAACAATGCTGCTCTCCAAAAAGGAACAATGAATTCTGAATCAGACCAGGAAAAAATAAAGACATCTGTCTGTGAGCTAAATCTTAAGAGAATGTGGGCCATGCAACAAGACAATGACCCTGAGCACAGAAGTTGTTCTAGAAAAGGATATTTAAACAGGAGAAAAGTTAATGATTTAGAAAGTCAAACTCCTGATCTTAATCCAATAGAATATTACTAAACGACCTGAAGCAACCCAGCAACATAATAGAGTTGAAGCTGTTTTGAAGAGGAATGGATTTGCAGGACAAATCAACAGCTACCGAACATGTTTATTTGAGGTTAAACAAGGGGGTCACGTCAGATACTGAAAGCAAAGGTTCACTGTTGCCACTCACAGATATGTAATATTGGATCATTTTCCTCAATTAATTGTCAAGAATCATTTTTGCCTCACTCATTTGATTTGGTTCTCCTTATATAGAAATATAGAAAATTCCAAAATTCCTTTGAGCACCATTGTACTCTGGAGCTTAAGAGGACAAACAGCAATAAAAAATGATCTGAATCATGAACTCTTCTAGTCACGCTATTTTAATCATAATTTATTGCTTCTCCTAACACCATCACGATGGCTTTGTCAAAAAACATATTGTAGGTCCATAAAGTACTACTCTACAGTAGAACGCCCACTTACTGCCCAACTTCCAACTACAGAACCAGTTACAGAAAATGCATTTGTTGGCAGAACAAGGAGAAGTTAATTATATAGGAGGGCATTAAATGCTCCTATTTTCCCACAAAACGACTTCCTTCCTAATTTAATTCACCCTGTTGTTCACAAGCAGTTGAACCCATTTGAGCAACACAGCAGCTTAGCAGCTCTTTTGTTAAGCTGTTACCTCGAACAGAGCACCTCCGGGCCAGCTCCCAGAACACCAGCCCCAGAGAATACATATCCGCCCGCTTAAACGACTCAAAGCTGTTCATGTTAATGGTGTCATCCAGAATCTCAGGGGCCATGTACCTGCAGTAAAACACACACACACACACACACACACACACACACACACACACACACACACACACACACACACACAAAACCACATAAATGCACACAGTTAGAGTCATGTACATTAAGCCTTGTTTGCGATATAATCTTATGCCAAGGAGTAAACAGTGATACATCTGTCCACTAGTGGTAAAACAGGTGCACAGGGTTCAAAGAAGGACCAGAATACGCCTCAGGACATGAGCACAGACATGTACAAACACATGTACACACACACTACCAGGCAGAGTTGAGTGCCTACAAGCACACACATAACAGAGTTAATGGAGGCTGATCCCTGTATTCAGAGGCTGGGCATATGGCCGGCTGTAAATAGCAGGTCGGAATGACTCAGTAACGGTGAGCTGATAGCCAGTGTATCAGCTCTCTGAGCCACATGAACTTTACAAATTATGCTGCTTATGCATTATAAGGCCTTCAGGTATACTTTAAGTGTCTTTTGTTGCTCCTAAATGGTAATATCCTGAATAACTTCAATGCAATATGACATTTTTAGAACGGAACCTAAAGCAATATCCAAGAATATATTTATTGAAAATTTAAGATATGCTATAGATGTAAATAAATAAACATCTGTTAACAGAAAAAAAAATATTAAAAAGTTTACACGTGTATTTGTATGGATATTACACATTTCCCAACAGGTACTGATGTGTGTACTGCACACACACTGCCTAGTCTAGTCTGTCTAGTTCCTTTAGAGAAGGACTGACATTAGAGTAGGACTTTATGGAAAAGATAAACATGCCCAATGCCATTTCGGTGACTGCCTTGCTCCCAACAGACCTAATTCAACTAACCAGCTATTTAATCAAGTCCTTTAAGAGTTGCAGGATGTGTGTTAAAGCAGAGAATCCATTCAAATGTGCAGGGCTAGAGGCATATAAAGTCCCCATCATTGATTCTCTCGAATGATGGTGCTCAAGTCGATACGTTTGGGATGAGTTCAGAATGAGGTGGAGTGGTAATCATCCAACATCCAACATCCTGGCCTGACTAATGCTCTTGATGCTGAATGCAACCAGATCCTCACAGCAATGCTCCAACGTCTACTAGAAAGCTAGAGACAGTTACTCCACAATAGATGAATAAAATATTTTAATACGCTTGATTTCAGGAGATACAATGAATGAGCATGTGTCCCAATACTTTTGTCCATTGTGTCCATCTTATTTTCCTAGCAAGCCTCCTACGGAATGGACACATGCAAACGATTATTGGTGGAGTTTTAGAAGAACCCATAAACTTCTGCTATATTTAAAGTCTCTTTACTACATGGATGTTGGAATACATCCACAATCTACATCTGAAACTAGGTGTATGAACACATTTTGACAAGAAATGCACCAGTAAGGAGTTGTTGGAATGGAATGAAGCGTTCTGTGCGTGAACGTAATGGTGAAATATGTACGTGATAACAATATTAGAGTGCATTGATGAGTTCTTTAGGAAAAGGAGACTCTAGTACCCTGGGTCTCTAGCCTGGATACAAGATGAGATATGATTCAGCATGGAGGCGTCCAGGTTCCGTATGGCAGCCCGCAGCACATTTGCCCACATATGTTGCAGCTGGGCCTGTATATCCTGCACCTTTGAGGGTTGCCAAAGCTGGCATCACAGCTGGTCCCATAAATGCATTGGCAATAAATCTTGTGAGGCCAGTAACGTGTTGCAATCTGGCAGACATTCCTGGGAAAGCCTTGATGTGTGTGGACGAGCATTATCCTGCTTTTGGAAGCCCTGCCATGAGAGCCAGCACTAAGGGTGACCTGCTGTCGTACGCAGTGGCACCGCAGGTCATCACACCAGCTGTTGGCGTAGTGTGTCGCTCCACAGCAAGGCAGGACTGAAGCTTGAATTCATTGCTAAAGACGATATGGTTCTAGTCTGCAACAGTCCAGGTTTCTTGTTCACATCAATTTTGCCAACACACCTCTATGGGTGCCGCAACAGCAATGGTCGAAACGATGGCCAACTCATCAAAATGACCAGCCTGCTTCTCTCAGTCCAATGATGCACCCCCTCTCTAAGTTTGTCAGCTGGGCCAAATGTCTTCGAGTGCACGGTTGAGGCAGTCACAGATCTCTCACTAAGAGGTACACGACCCAAAAGTAGCCCCGAGGGCATTTGAATAGGTCAGTGTGGGAGCACTTTACACCCTCTTTCGCCCAGTTGTCTAGACAGACCACACCTCATTTACATGCCAGCCATCCAACACTGCATTGTTTGTCAGTGAGAGTGTGTATACCGACTATTTCACATCTCCTGCCAGAAAAAGAAATTAAAGGATTGGTCAGACCTCTTAGTGCCCACTCTGTGGTTGACTGGGATATCGATGGAGTTGGAGGTGGAGTCGTGTTTGACTGCCAGCCCCAGGTCAGCAATCACGGCCGTTCCGTTCTTCTTCACCAAGATATTCTTGGACTTTATATCTCTGTGAGCAATCGCAGGCTTCCCTGAAAAAAGCAGACACACACTACAGTCAGGAACAAACAGTTTCACACGCTGAGCTGCTGTTGCATCTGAAGGTTACTATTACTCTATATGTCTTTACCTCTACTCTACCTATGCCCTCTCTCCCTTCGCTCTGCATGGAAGGCTACGCTGAATTCTTCCGTCTAAGCTTCTCAGAACTAATTTTAGTGCTACTCTGCTGTTGGGGAGAGCGCTGTAACTTAGCAACTAGTTGAAAAGTAGGAAATTTTACAGATGGGAACAATGTAAAAGGCTTTTTTTATGTATATTCGTGTCTGCGCGATGAGCAACTAAAGAAAAACACTGCTGCAGAAAACAAAAACATCACGTTACGAGATCTGTCACCTTCACTAGGAGGTAGAGTAAGGGTAATCAAGCTGAGCAGGTGAAGCTATTTTGACGCACAGGTTCTTAACGAGGATTTATCACAGGCAGCCAAATGCAGATCAGACTTCTGACCTGACACTGTTCCATAGCTTCCATAGTATTCGCTGAATAAATTCACAGCCATGCATTGAATGAATATGGCATTAAGAGGGTGTTTGTCTATACTTACATGTCTCCATCTTCTAGGAAAGGCTTTACACTACATATCCAAACACTGCCTTAAGGATTTGATTGAACTCAGCCATGAGAGAGCCACGAGATTGTGTTGGGACACTGCCACACAACCCAATGGTGTGGAGGATTTACACTCCACTATCTACCATTTGATACTGAGCCTGGTGACATGAAGCTCATGTGTGGCTGTCCCAGAGCCTCTCATTCTAGTGGACCTGCTGCTGTGTGCACACAAATGAACGTCTAAATCAGCAGGGGTGCACTTTAAAGTGCTGAAAGTACAAGCAGCACCAATACCACTAGCATGCAGATTTGGCACCAAAAGTACAGCCACAGGTTACTGCGCTGTCCCACGGAGCCAGAGCACCAGATTTGCAGCATTAAGCTTGGAGACGGGAGAGTCCGTCCATTCTAACGGACTTTAAAAGTTATTTACAGACCCACTTACGTGCTTGAAATTGCCTGTGGAAGCAAAGTTGTGACAGCTACAATCCCACTGTGAAAGATGAAGCTATACACTTAAATTGCAAAAAGGAAGCTCTGCAAATGAGAGTGTTTTCACTTTCAGCCTCTTTGACTGGAACAGTCTTGGACCACTGTGCCATGTGCATATTAGAATTGGTAAAAAGTGCCCACGTGCAGTTTCTGGGCCATTCTGCACTTTTCCCGAACAAAACAGCAGAGCTTTAAGAACGAGAGCAGCCCCAGATACCTGATGAAGGCAGTGTTATTCTAAGAGAAAGAGATCCTTAAAGTGGATTTACTGCAATGAGCTGAGAGGAAAGTGGACATTTAATAGAGGTGTAAATCTCTGACCATATAATTCACGTTTCCAGTTATTTAGATCACGAAATTCCAAGTTTCACTCCAGTTTGATCCATGTTTAATTTAGTACCCTGAATACATCAACCATCACGCTGAATTATCTATTAACATAGTAGTAAAAACACAGCTAAACTATAGAATTTTTATTAAATGACATATTTTTTAATATAATTAATTATAACAAATTCTAAATCCAATGCAGTTTAATCACTAATCCAATCAGAGCACTTTTACACCCGGGAATCACCTTGAGTGCCGATGATCTCCATGTGCAGGTGAGCCAGGCCGCTGGCGATGGACAACGCCAGGACAATCATACCATCTACAGACACCGTATACCTGTTCAGGTAATCAAACAGAGAGCCGTGCTCATGATACTCTGACACCAGCCACAGCTGAGTCCATGAGCCGTTATCTGGAGAAAGAGAGAGAGAGAAGCAGACAGCCTGAGAGATAGAAAGATATAAACACTCATCGTCAAAAAAAAACAAAAAAAAAAACAATTCACAAATAGTTGCACCCAATCAGAGATATAACTGGCCACACCACACGGTATCAGTGTCTTCAAGACAAGCTCTTGAGGCGAGCGTTGTCTTGTTGGAATAGTGCACTGGATTGTCTTCAGAAAAGATCAGACCACTGGTTGTAGGATCTTATGTCACAGGTAATCATACAAAATTGCTCTTCACACCACGACACCTCGCCTTCTGGACGTGTGACGCCTGACAACAAATCATCGGTCTTGGTGCTGATCATGGAGCCTCAACACACAGATTTAGAAACACCACTGTGCAAAGATTTTAGGCACTTTAAATAAAATTTCTCTTGGCAAGAAGTCTTTTGCTGGTATAAAATATACACAGTATTTGCTTAATTACTGGTTAGTGGATTTAGGCAGCAGTAGATTTGTACCGAGTGCCACGAGAGAAAGATTAACCTAATTAGAAAAACATTATGCTACAAGCACTTTGAGGACTGTTTCAACCATCATGAGTTTAAAATAAATACAGTGTCTTATGTGTAACAGAAAATATAGTACAACAGAGAACACTGTGTTCAGCCAGGCGGCCTCAGGCTGACGTAGCCCCTCAACGTGCATTTAAGTACCTTTATTATCGGCTGCAATGAAGCCCAGGATGTTTTCATGCCGCAGCATGATGGTCTGGTAGATTTCAGCCTCACGGAACCAGGAGCGCTCATCTCGAGAGGAGAAAATCTTCACAGCCACGTCCTCTCCCCTCCACTTCCCCCTCCAGACCTCTCCAAACCGGCCCTTTCCAATGCTCTCCTGCAGCACGATGGTCCGCGCTATCGTCCTCTGCACCAGAAGTGGCAATCCTGACACACAAACAAACACACTTAGTCTGAATATACACCCTGGCCATATATAACACCAATATAAAGCTATATTGCTGTAACCAAAGCACTGGACGTTACAGGAGAACGAGTCCAACACCAGCCATGTTCAAGAAACTGAAATTAGTCAGCACTAGGGCTGCACGATATAGGGAAAAAACTGACATTGCAATATTCAGTAGTTCTTATTTAAAAATACAGGAATTTTCAAAATCAGCACGTCATAAATTTAATAAATACATGATATTAGGCAGATAGAATCTGCCTCTGCTAGATATGTAATGGTAAATAAGAACAGTGCGATGTTTCCTTTTGTATCAAGTAAGTTGACATATCATGACACAGGTTTGTTTGCCATACGGGACATTGCAGTCCTGTGATGTGACACAAATGACCCGTGTGTTCAAACTGGTCATTAAGTCAGGCTTGTTGTGCCGCTCATTATCTTGTCTATAACCTTCTTACCCACAGCACACAGATTATGTAAATACAGCAACACCAGCACTAATATATCGAGGATGTAACTGTGTAGGTTAAAGGATGTGCAGTCAAGTCGGGTATAAAATACAATATACAATGTACACTGTTGTTGCGTTGTTTGTGTAAAATCACTCATTTCTCATCATCTCTCATCATTTCACTGTATAAACCTACATTAATGCAAATTATTTTTCCACCTTAAATCTTCTGCTGCACTTGTGCCGCTCATTTAAACGTACTGTAAAGTGTTTAAAGACTGTATTGTCGCTGTTTTGCAAAAACGTTGTATTTCCAAAAATAGTAACTTTGACTGATTGAACGGTTGGGAGGTTTTTTAATTCTACTGTAAAGTCAATGTAAGAATATCACTCAAGGACCTTCACAGAGTCGTCCTGAAGCTACTCCTTTGTTATCTCGGCTGAGTGTTTAGGGTCGTTGTCCTTTTGGAAGATAAACTTTTGTCCCAGTCTGAGGTCCAGAGTCCTCTGGAGCAGGTTATCATCAAGGATGTCTCTGTACATCACTGCAGTCATCTTGCCCTCAACCCTGACTAGTCTCTCAGCTCCTGCTGCAGAAAAACATCCCCACAGCATGATGCTGCCACCACCATGCTTAACATGCTTGGAATTCAGGCCTGATTGGTGAAGTGCAGCAGAAATGGTTGTCCTTCTGGAAGGTCCTCTCTCTCCACAGAACAATGTTGAAGCTCTGTCAGGGTGACCATTGGGTTCTAGGTCACCTCCGTGATTAAGGCCCTCCTACCACGATCACTCAGTTTTACCAAGCAGACAGCTCTAGGATGAATCCTAGTGGTTCTGGTTCTACCATGTATGGATGATGGAGGCCACTCATCATGACCTTCACTGCAGCAGAAATGTTTCTGTACCTTCACTGGATCCGTGTCTCAGTACAATCCTCTCTACAGACAGTTCCTTAGATTTTGTGGTTTGGTTTGTGCTCTTTGCACTGTCCACTATGGGACCTCATATAAACATGTGTGTCTTTCGAAATGATGTCCAATCAACTGAATTAACCATAGGTGTCCAAACAAGCTGTAGAAACATCTGAAGGACGATCAGTGGAAACAAGATGCACCTGAGCTCAATTTTGAGCGTCATGGCAAAGTTATATCGTTATATTGTTGGGTTTTATTTTTAACAAATTTGCAGAAATTGAAACAAGCATTTCTCACTTTGTCATTGTGTTGTACTGTGTGTAGAATTCTGAGGGGAAAATGAATAGAACCCATCTCGGAATGAGGCTGTAACATAACAGAATGTACTGAAAGGGAAGCACTGAATACTTTCTGTATCCACGGTAAGCTCTGCCAATTCATTTCTGTGTAAAAATGTACATTTGACAATAGCATTTCTTGGTTGCTGTGTTTCTCAAAACCTGGATGTAACTTTACCACCTTTGGAAAGATGTTCTCATATGTCTGAATGATCCAAACATATCTTACAAACGTTTATTTTCAGTTTTAGCAACGATCGACTGGCTTCAAATGTTGATTTTAGTTAAAACTGTAAAGTGCAAGTACAAGTTCTCTTTTAGAAGTCTAAAGAACCTGAGATAAAGGTTCTTTACCAGTTTAAAGGTTCTTCACTCTCTCTCTCTCTCTCTCTCTCTCTCTCTCTCTCTCTCTCTCTCTCTCTCTCATCTCACCTGATCCCGAGCCAGATGTGCTCATATCATAGATGAGTTCTTTTAGGCATTTTTCAGGTGAGACGAGACTCTGGTCATCAAGAGGTTCCTCTGGGTCCTGTTTCCGGGCCTTACTGGGCACACACCTCTGATTCTGAAGCGCACACAGACCCAGAACCACACCCACACACAACAAGCATGAGGGCACCAGGATCACAGCAGCCAACTCCAGCCGACCCCAGCTCGAGTCATCAGAGGATGTTTCTGTAACACAAACAAAACACACTTAGGATTTCTAGTGTATTCTAGTGAATTTAAAATAAGCTGCACCTCAGAATAGGGTGGAAAAATCACACTATGGCATTTAATAGGTTAACTTCATTAAAAAGGTCATAAAACACAGTGTTGGATGATATGAAAATTAAAAATACAGGATATTAACTTTGATATTAATATTAATCCCCAATTCCAATATTCCTACTCCCAAATTTAAATACCAAACATACAAAGAAAGAATGTCACCTAAATGATCTAACAGAACAACTCTGAAAATAAAAATGATTAAAATAGTAAAACCAGACCTAGTGGATTCAAAAACGCCTCTCTACCTTGCTATCCTGACATTCTCTGGAATGCTATTTCCGAATTTAGGAGCCACAGTACACATTAAAAGATTCCTCCTCCAGTTGAGCTGAGTGAACCTAAGTTAGTCTGGTTGTCCTTCACACTTCAACACCTCAAAAAGATACACTACATGCCCACATGCCTAATTCCAGATAACATGCCCATGTGAGCACACTATGGGTATCCCAACTGAGGACCAAAAAGCATTGTCCAAGAGTTGTCCACATATGGATGCTCACCAGGATCAGTGAAGGACCACGAGGGGTTCAACATAGACCCCATCTGCACTGTCAACTGCATATTGAGTCCTAGATGGGATCCATGAGGTGGTCCCAGTAACAACACATGTACAAACCCCTCAGAGATCAAGCCCACCTGGAAGCCCAAGTTTCACCCATGTGAGCCACACATGACAATGTTGGCTGAGAATGAATTCATTCAGCTATTTAAATTGCATCCATCGCTGACACTGATGTGCAAATGCACACTCAGCCTGCCTAGTCCCTTTAAACGTGCCAATAGAATAGGACTGTCTGGAGCAGATAACCATGAACATAATGGCACCATACCTAATGCCTTGCATGGGTTAGAGGAGTATAAAACCCCCCAGCACTGAGCTATGGATCACCATGCAGGACCTTTGGGATGAGTTGGGGAGTTGGGATGAGGATCATCCCACATTCTGACCTCACTAATGCTCTTGTTGATGAATGGAATCAAATCCTCACAGCAAGTCACCAGAATCTGACATAAAGCCTTCAATGGACAGTAAAAATTAAAAAAAAAAAATGTATTTGCATAAAGTAAAATTGTGATGATGGCAGATTCATTTAACTGAAGGAGAACAATGACAATATAATTATTTATATAAAGGGCACGACGCCCTCTGGTGATGAATACTGTAAGCATCAGTCTGCATGCTGATTTTAAATATGGTTGTCATAATTAGTGATGGAGAGGCATGATTAAGAGCACGGAGCCAAGAATGATTCCATCCTGCCTGGTTAAAGTTAGAGCTCAGCCTTCAGTGGGGTTTGAGTTAGAAATAATCAGATGGCCTATTGTGAAATATCTCTAGTATGTGAAAACAGCTCTATAAAAAAGCTCTGAGCTCCGAAATCAGGGCCAAATGGTGCAGACTGTGGAAAGTACTGAGAAACACAAAGGAGGCTTTTTATTGATCCCTCCTTTCAGTGCATGACTACTGTAGGTCATACAGAACATGCAGGATATATTTTTTTCTGCATGACATTTAAGGATGGAGATGCTGAAATAATAAACAGACTCACTGTCACACAACAAAATACCAACACGATTATTTAACTGTTACATATCTTTTCAGGAGCACCTGTTCTACCACATCGCAGACCTGTTCTACTAGGCTTAGATCCAGTGACATGGGAAGGCCAGTTTATGACACCTGTTTGAGACTGCTCTTACTTTGTGACATGGTACAGCATCATGCTGGAAGTCACCAACAGAAGATAAAGCTTGGGGGCTCCGAGTGGCCCATTAGTCTGATGCACTAGAACTACTCGCAGGTCATGGCAGCCAGCCATTGGCAGACAGAGCCTGGGAGAGCAAAATTGGCAATTACTCTGGTGGGTTCCTGCCCACATCATAATCAGTGTGATGCAGAACAGGCGTCTGTTAGCAGTTGCTGACCCAGCACTTTCCTCTGTAATGATGCAGTGGCAGCAGTTCAAAAAGAGGCAGTGGCTGGCTTCATATGTACTGGATGAAGGCTAGTGTCAGGAGCATTGTATGTGACGGGGGGTACGTGAGAGGGGGAGTCCTAGGGGTTGAGTTATTTAATATAAATAAGAAGGTGAAGCTAAATTGTGGCCCTGAAGAGATGCAGATGATCAGTGACAAAACTCAGAAAGGTTATGGCCTGTTATAACAATCAATTATTATAATAGAGCCAAAGTGAGCCAAGAAAACTTTCCCCACACAATTACAACACCTCCACCAGGACTGTGGAGTCCATGGCCTCGTGCTGTGGGCATCAAATTTAAGCACTGCACTGCTTTATTGCTATATTGAGATGTGCAGGTGTTCCTAACAAAGTGCTGAATGAGTGCAGATCACGACTGTGATAAACCTGTAAAGAAAACACATCGTAAACGATACGGCGTAATTGAAGCACTTCACTCGTGCAGTACGCCGTGTCTTTCAGAGGGAACTTGCAGCTTGTTTTTATGGCTATGGCCGTGTGACAATAAAGTACAAAGACACGTGTAAATGTCACTCTGGTGAATAATACTATCCATCACAGTATGCTGGACTAAGCCTCTACGTGACACAAAATGTGTAAGTTTGTACATTTATTATAGGTTTCTAGTATAAACGTGAGCACCATTTAACCATTTCACACAGACAGGCATATTCAACAAAAGGCCAGACGTTGACAAACGATACTGCCAGAATTACCCACCTGTCTTCTTTTTCCTTCTCTCCAATCTCCTAAACTTTAATGTAAGGGATCTAGTTTTACTGTCCATACTCCACAGAACCCCTTTTAGGGATACACTCGTCAAACCTGTTTCACTGAGCATCCTTAGTCCTACCATGCAATGGCAAGCTTTACATCACTATTTCCACTTTCATCCATTTTTTAAACAATCTTCTGCAATTCCTCAAACATTCACTACCTTCATCAGCTCAGATCCCAATTTTTGTCTCATTCTCAAGACCTGTGTGTTTACCATCTTTATTTGTTTACTAGTTATAGGCCTAACCTACAGAAAAGCGAGCCACGCTGCTTCATTATTTTCCACTGAAAATAATCTCTGAACAATCTGGATTTCCCACACAGCAGTACTGAAGCTGCCCTGTTAAACAAAAAATGACCTCAGGAAAACATAAATCCCAGTCACATGAGGTGTACCCCAAGGATCAGAGATCCTTTCCCAGTCTGATCTCACCATGAAAATGTCCATACTGCTTGGGTTTTTGCACCTCTTCAGTCAGCTTCAATCTCACTTCAATTAAATTCTCATTGCAATGTTCCAATATCTAGTTTAAAGCCCCCCCCAGAAGAATAGAGGCTGGATTAAGGAAAAGGCTCTGATCCCTGATTTCAGAATAAATGTTGGAAGAGAATATGTCTACAAACTTTTGGACATAAAGGCGTTGGTTTCCCCAGACGGAGCTTTATGTGATAAAAAATACTTTCCGATGGTGATTTGCAGCTGGCACTTGAATTCAGTCCATGACAAAGCTTGTTTTCATGTCTGGGAACCTGGCCACTAATGTACCAGCCAGCATGCTTTTCATTTAGACTAGAACATCAGATGCTTTTCTTAAATGCATTTTGAACCAAGAGGCTGAATAACATCGCAGAGTCAAAGCCATTTCTACTAAATACAGTCAAGAGCTGGAAGCAGGTGCATTTAAACATTTAATTGATGTATTTCAGCTGGACCTGCTCTGCATGTTATAGGACCCTCTGTTTGTCTCTTAAAACACAGCCATTTGCACATATTATTGTCTCAATAATCATAACTCATTAATATTATACACTCAATCAAATAAACAGTTGCACCTAGAAGGAACCGATTGCAATGCATGAATGCAATGGTGTCATGTCGGACTGTCATGGAGTCGGAATGGCAGCAAGTCATCTTCAGAGATGAGTACAGCTTTTAGCCTCGTGGAGGTGAACAATTAATACATGTGTGGAGGCACCGTGGTCAGCATCAAGATCAACAGTCTGTTGATGTGTGTAAAACATCCAGAAGGCCTGGTGTGATGGTGTGGGTGCACTTTTGAAGAATGCCAGATCACCTTTGGTGTTTATTGCAGCCACTTTGACAGCGCAAACTTACTTTAATGAGGTCCTGCAACCGGTGGTCCTACCTCTTCTGAACATACACTCACACTGTTCGTAACATACTGCTGCCATCTCAAGAGCTCATCTTGAAGATACAGATATGCCATGGCCAGTCGCACCACCAGACCTGTCCCAGATTGAAAATGCTTCCCAATAGCATTGAAATTCTACACTTCTTTCTGGGTGCAACTGTTTTTTTCGACAGTGAGTGAATCTCTAAATATCATCACATGTCTGTAAACTGCTGTTATGCATAAAGTTTATTTGGATTCTTATTACAATGTAGGGCCACATTTCAAAACCTCCTTCTCGTAGCATCACCTACATACTAGTGACATAGTAATTGCCAAATCATTTCTATTGGTTATTGTATACGGGCGGCACCCTGGGTTCGATCCCCGGGTGGGGCGACCTGGGAAGTTTCTGTGTGGAGTTGGCATGTTCTCCCCGTGTTCGCATGGGTTTCCTCCAGGTACTCCGGTTTCCCCCACAGTCCAAAGACATGCATGGTAGGTGAATTGGTGACTCTAAAGTGTCCAAAAGTGTGTGTATGTGTGTGTGTGTGTGCGCACTACAATGGACTAGTGCCCTGTCTAGGGTTGTTTCTCACCCTTGCGCTCAGAGTTGCCGGCTGGGCACCGGCTCCCCCGTGACCCTATTCAGGAATAAGCAGTTCAGAAAATGGATGGATGGATGGATGGATGGATGGATGGATGGATGGATGGATGGATGGATGGATGGATGGATGGATGGATGGATGGATGGTTGTTGTATAATAAGTCTTAAAACTCAATTTTTTTCTCACTAGCACTAAATTGTCATTTCAAGCACAGTGAAATTCAGTCTTAATTCCTGGGCTCTGCCTCTTTGCATGTAGCACCTGGATGATTCCAGCTCCAGGAATGCACTCAGCCATCCCGTGGGGAAGGTGTTTCAAGTACCAGCCAATTATTATGGGACATAACAAGCTGTGTGAATGGAGAACACAACAAGAGTTGCACAATGTGTAGAGAGTTCAATCCTGCAATCTAGTAAACAATGCAAATTTCAATACTTTCAGTACTTTGTACTGAAATCTGAATTCTCAAATCTCAGAAAGTTAGCAGATCATCTAACTTTCTAAGATCATGTACCAAGAACACGTACGCCACACACACCCTTAAACACAACAGGTTAGATGTGGTCTCCACGCATACATATACGGCTCTTCACTGACTGTGCGTGGCTGAACCATACGTTAATTATTCAGCCATTAATCCTGAAGCAGAAACCACAGAAACTATTGTAAAGTTCAGAAACTTGGTAGCTGGTTGGTTTAGCATCTTGTGGAGCCCCAATGTAGGGTCTATATTTCAATATTTACAGCAAATTTTCCAAGGTTCACCCGGCACACGACCCTAGGATGCTGCAATACCAGCAGAGGTACACGTACCACAGCTGAGAGTATTTTGTAAAATACAGCAAATTTTAAAACAAGCTTAGATCAAATTTACCCCTCTATTGAACCGAGCTGTGAAAGTCCTCGTTTCAGCACTGCAGAGTCTGCAAATGACCAGGCTGGTCTAAACTGGACCCTGGTGAGTCCTGCTCCCAGAGGGCTGCACTCTTGCTGCATCTGTACTGGGTCACTGGAGAAAGTCAGAAGCAAGTGTTTCAAAACATGTTTCCCTCCCCTTTCTCCCAGAAATCAAACATCTGCAAGCGGGTTCGATCAGGACACAGCAGCACGTCCTGTATGGCAACACAAGCGCTGCTCAAAAACAGTCTGAAGGTACAAAGACAGTACAACGGGAGCCCTACAGCAACAGTGTTCATCTGTAAACAGAATGGGAGACGTTACATTGGGTAGATTTTGGTGAAACTGTGGTCATTCTGTGGTCATCTTTTACAAGGTAGACTAAGGTTTGATTCATCGACTGGGTAAGAACAGCACACTACACCAGTAGTCCTTCAGCAGATGCAGGTGCAATCTGAAGGTGTCATTGAAAATTTGAAGATGGACCTCAAACCAGTAGACAGACCCCAGTTCACCAATAAACCCCACAGCACCCCTTAGTAAGACTCTTAGCTACAAGAGATTTTATCCCTTAACCAGCCTTGCTCTGGATTTCAAAGACACAGCTTGTCCAACTTCAGGTTTGCAGAAGAACAACTAAAGTAGATCAATGCCCTGTTTAATTCCTACACAGATCCCACACTGAAATACGTGCAAGTGTGGTTACGGCTTTGTTCCCATTTTCAAAAACTGTGGTTCAAATAACCACAACCCTCAACCTCTGTCATTCTGCGCTGCCAGGAAATCCCAGATTTATGAGCATAAGCCACATAAAAACTTACTTCACCACCCACCAGGGCTTAGAGCAGCTGCTGACTGGCCTTCTGAAGTTCAGTCAAGCAGCAGCTCCGTCCAGTAAGTGTGTAGGTGGCTCCATTGCAAAGTCAAACATGATGCTTTTGGGTCTTCGGCGCCGCAGATCACCAGGCCGGCCGTTTCCTCACCAACAAAGCCGGAGTGCTCGCCTTTAATCTGCATCAGCAGTATTTAATAAAGGAGCTTAATTTTAATGTTTTCTTTTCTGCTCACGCGTTCCTCCCTGACTTTATGCTTCAGTAAACAAGCCCCAGCGATGGTAACCACGGTAACAGACATTACAGCTCTGATGCAGAGAAGTGCTACCAAATAGAAAGTGAAGCTCTTCAGTCACGGGCAGCCGGTCACCCACAGGCAAAAATCTATTACAGCAGAACGGCGGAGGGGGCCAAACTCTTGAAAAATGATCAGCAACACTCTAATTAAGTGCAAAATCCACCCCCAAGCAAATATTCCAATATTCATTAACCTGCTACACCAACTTCTGGAAAACAGCATGGAACGTGAGGGGCAAACGATGGGGCACACACTTTGCTGATTACAAAAGTAGTTTGGCGAAAGAACAAATTCACATTTTTTCAGATGTCCATCGGTTAACACCTTGAATGAGACACCTGCTCATTCCCCGGATGTTAAAATGAGTTTACTCTGCTGTTGTTGGAATAACTGTCTCTACTATCCAGAGAAGACTCCCTGCTGGATTTCAGAGCATTGCTGTGAGGATTTTACTGCATTCAACAAGAAAAGCATTTGTGAGGTCACCTTGTTGGATGCTGACCACCCCACCTCGTCCCCAATTGCCCAACTCATGTTCCACTGCTCCAGAGTTCAGTGCTGGGGGGCTTTATACCCCTATTCCATTGGCAGCTTTTCTCTTCCAGGACTGAAGAAAACTCAGGCTTGGCTGATGTGAAAAGTACTTTTATCCTGCATAAGGTTCCAGGAGGCTTTAAAGCAAACTATAATGGATCTGCTACTAATAGTGGGGTATTATTTTTACATGATGTTCAGCACAGAGCAGCTTCTACTTGATGTGAAAAAGCAAATTAAAAAGCACAATGTCTGCAAATTTCCTTTTAGAATTGTGGATTTTGAAAATGTGAACTGATAATATTAAAACTTTGGATCTCCTGATTGGAGTCAATGGATCAGGATCAGAGCAGATCCAGGGAATTAGTTAACGGTTCAGGTAATGACTTTTTAATCCCAATCCAGATTAAATCAATCAATCAATAAAAAAAACAACTATGAAACAAAAACACTTGAGTGAGACATTCCTAGTTAAAATAGAACCCTTTTGCTGCAATCAGCAACAATACGTTTGGAGATGAAAAGGCTGCAGAATTTCATGAAAAGAACATCTCTCCAACTGTTAAACATGAGGGTGGACACTTTGGGCTTGTGTTGCATCCAGAGGCATAAGGAACCTATGGTAGGGAGAACGGATTTAATTAAACACCAGCAGATTCTGGAAGCAAATATCACTCAGTCTAATAAAGCTGAAGATGGAAAGAGGTTGGCGTCTGCAGCAGGATAAAGATCCTGACCACACCTCACAATTCAGAATGGACTGGAATCCAGGAATCATAAGTTTGAGATTTGGCCTCACGCATTGTCCTAAACATGAATATTTTAGGATGAACTTAAATATCATTGAAAAATCTGTAGACAGACCTCAAAAGAGAAATGCAGGACCTAAGCCCAGAAGTCTCAAGGAAGAACATGCAAAAATCTCCCAGCGTACTGCGCAGTACTGACCATGCAGGCATTTTTGAAGCTGTTAAAGATGGAAATATAAAACTAATTAAATGAATGTTTAATTTTGTGTCCTACTCATTTTGAAAATCAGATCATCTTTTACTGCTTAGCTATTCTCAGTGATATGTTTTGACCGGGGGGTGCCTGAACTTTTCAATGCCACTGTACACCCTACTTAAAATTTCAACACCCCCAGTTATAGTGCAAATACCCTCTAGCGTGTAGCTATTTCAGACACCAACATTTTTTGGCAACTACACCAATCAACCAAAACATTGCACCACCTACACCTAAGAGTAGTATGTCCCCTTGTGTTGCCACAGCAGATCTGAGCATTTCAAGTACAGACTCCACAAGACCTCTGAAGGCGTCCTGTGGTAACTGGCACCAAGACGTTAACAGCAGGTCTTGAAAGCCCTGTATATTGTGAGGTGGGACCTACTCGAGCATCAATGAGCCAGCGCCAAAGACCAGAGAACACCTCCCAAGACCTGTCAGATGTTTTGTGAATGCTTTGACCCAGTCATCTAGACAAGGGTTTCCCAACCTGGTCCTGGAGGCACCCCTGCCCTGCACATTTGAATGGATTCTCTGCTTTAACACACCCAATTGAATGAGCTTGTTAATGAACTGACGAGTTGAATCTAAAATGTGCAGAGCTGGGTGCCTCCAAGACCCAAGATACACTTGTCTCCCTGTCACAGTTAATGGTACTAATCTTATGGTTGATCTTTATATATCTGGAAATGCATGAATTCCAAGGTGCAAAACAATCACAAACTGAGAAGTAACACACAGTCCTGCTCAGATCTGTGCCTGTGCATGTATGAATCTGACTCCAGCAATCCTATATTGCCCCAATCTCCACCCCTCGGTCCTTCAACCCAGTGAACCTCTGTAGCAACAACTGCAGAAAAGGGTTTCACAATGCCAATCTGTAAGACGAATCTGTACACGATACCATACTTTCCATCACCGCAAGCTGTACCACGTATTACGTTATCTGACAGCTGACACTGGGGTGTGTGTGGAGGGCATTAAGAAACAGATCTACGACATGGGCTGTGTTCCAAATCTTCTTACTCATCTCCTTTTCTTGCCTCAAGTGGTCCTCGAGTGTATAGCGCTTCCCCTTCAGCCTTCTGAAGAGATGCAGAAAACAGTCCGACTCACTGTTTGTTGGAGTCTTTGCTGTCTGGGAATGTTTTCTATTAGATTTTAAAGCATTGCTGTGAGCATTTGATTGCATTCAGTTACAAGTGCTATTGAGGTCAGGATGTTGAATGATCACCACCCCACCTCATTCCCAACTCCCTAACCCATCCCATAAGTACTGGATGTACAAAGCTACGTACAAAGCTGGGGGCTTTATATGATACAGATAGGTTCATGTTCCTCTGCTCCAGAGTCCTATTCTTTTGGCAGTATTTCTCTACAGGGAGTTGGTGCTTCAACATTAGAAACATTTGGACATATAGTGTGTCTAAAAAGATTTTTAGTTTTGGCACACTTTGGCTGAACAAATATTTCTTGGTTGTGAAGAAACTGAGAGGCGGAGCCAAATGTTCTAGACTAAAGAGGACTGAAAGGAATTCCCACTGAAAGAGTAACTCATTCTCAACTTCGATGTGCATGAAGATCTGAATACTCTGCATGCAATCATGTACTGTACATTTAAATACTGGGACACACCTGAATGCATGTTTTCAGAAGGCTTACGTCTAAATTCTTCAAATTTGAGGACAATAATTGGACACGTCAAAAGTCTGCAATCACTTGCAAGAATGTCCTGAGTTGTCCTTCAGTCATCACGACTCCCCCACACAACAACCCCGGAATAAAACACCACAAGTTCAGATTTCAGATTACTACAGTTCTGTCGCTCAATATATTTCTCGTGAATAAACATTATTTACATAAGAACTCCAAAAAAAACATGCTGTCCTACACTGTCCTATACAAGACCACCCTAAATAACACCGTATGCATTCATTAGTGTACTACTTCAAAAGCGTACGAGTGTGTAATTTGGATTGCAGCCACAAAATACTCAAGGCCTTATAAAATATGTTTCATTTACCTGAATGATGCATTTTCTCTTGTTTCCTCTTTCTATCATTTCCGTTTCTTTTTGTTTGTTTGTTTTTTAAAGGAACTATGATTCATTATGGACATCACAGGGCCCTAAAAGGATTTATTTATTTGTTTATTTATTTAATCAGAGGAAAACGCCAGACATAAATGAGCTCCTTCTGTTCGGCTTTTTACAATTGGAGGAAGGGGTTAGATGCATATGAAAGATTCATAATATAAACAGTGTAACAGTATCCTTTTCCAAATCTGACAATATGGTGTCCAAATAAACATTAGTCCAAACCCATTACTGGTGGTCTAAAGGAGGCTTAAAACCCACCACAGTGGCGACACTGAGCTAATCCGCATGTACATGAAGAAAGACATGGCAGGTCAGGGTTCCTGCCGTTAATGTTAATGTCTTTAAAGGTTCTTAAGTCCTTGTCATTATTGATCTTCTCCAAGGTACTGATACCACGTTGAGCCCCTTTGAAACAGTAAAAGTAAGCACTTCTCAAAAGGATGTACATGTGGAGCAGAAGACTGATGAGGCATCAGCACACTCCTCTGTTTATAATAATAATAATAATAATTATTATTATTATTATTACTGTTATTATTATTGTTATTATTATATTTATTATTATTAATAATAATAATAATAATAATGATTATTATTATTGTTATTATTATTATATTTATTATTAATAATAATAATAATGATGATGATGATGGATTATTATTATTATTGTTGCTGTTGTTGTTATTATTGTTATTATTATTATATTTATTAATAATAATAATAATAATAATAATAATAATAATAATAATAATAATAATAATGATGATGATTATTATTATTGTTGTTGTTATTATTATATTTAATAATAATGATGATTATGATGATGATGATTATGATGATTACCATTGTTATTGTTATTATTATTATTATTATAAATAGAGGAGCGTGCTGATGCCTCATCAGTCTTCTGCCCCACAGCTTTCCATGTACATAATTCATTACAGGGCCACACTGAGCACCTCCTTATTTCTGCATTCACTGTACAATACAGGAGCACTTCTGTTGTTCTCTAATTCCAGACTGTAGTTCATCTGTTTCTCTGCATACTTTGCCTTTCACTCTCATCTTCAATGATCAGGACCCCACAGGACCACCACAGAGCAGCTATTATGTGGGTGGTGGGTCTTTCTCAGCACTGCAGTGACACTGACATGGTGCTGGTGTGTTAGTGTGTGTTGTGCTGGTACGAGGGGATCAGAAACAGCAGTGCTGCTGGAGAGTTTAAACACTGTGTCCACTCACTGTCCACTCTAATAGACTCTCCTACCCAGTTGCTCCACCTTGTAGATGTAAAGTCAGAGACAGAAGCTCATCTGTTTCTGCACAGCTCGTGTTGGTCATCCTATGGACCTCCATCCGTGCTCACAGGATGCTGATCACAGGACACTATTGGTTGGAAATTTCAGTCCAGCACTGATATTGAGGTGTTTCAACAGTCCAGCAATGTTTTGGGGTCCTGACCTTTGAAGATCAGGGTGAAAAGAGGAGAATAAAGTCTGCAGAGAAACAGCTGAACTACAGTCTGAATTATAGAAGTACAAAGTATTCCTGTACGGTCAGAGGAGCTGGGAAAATGGACAGTGAGGGTAGAAATGTTAGAAATGTTTCTAAAGAGTGTGGTGCAATGTCTGACTCTTCAATAGCTCACCAAGAACCCTGAGCATCTGGGTCAAACCAAAAGAACAGTGTGTGTGGAGTGGTATTTACTGTAACTGTGATAATCCAATTTCACAGTTTGGATGTGAAATACCAAATATTGACAACAAGGAAAGCCCTACTATGAGTACAGTATGTCCTCCAACATCACTACCCCTGCACTCTGGTCCAGATTTCCAAGCTGGGTTATCAGAAGATCACCTCCTTCTCAAAAACGCCAGCTGTTTTTCACACCCGGTCTCACTGACATCATAGCAGAGAAAATATTACGAAATATATCCCATCATCAGCTCTCAGTACACACTCGCTGTGTGTAATGATCGGGATGATTCTACAATAAAAGGAGTTCACTGCGGTCAGGCACCAATGTCATCATCTAGTCGACTGTAATATCATAATACCAGAGCCTAACCGCGAAAAGTGTACAGCGTTCGGGTTGGGCTTCAGGATTAGTATACATCTAATCCAAACTGTAATAAATCAAAACGATTATCTCTAGAGCCCTGACCCCGTAAGCCAGCAAAATCAAGCCATGACATTTTGTCTACAGGACAATTTCGAGGGAAGATCCGTATGATGCTAAAAGCAGGCAGGGATGTAGTATTCGCTCCTCTTCTGCACATGTCCGCAGGATGTCTTGCACATATCACTATCGCTACTCGTATCACTACCAGTGACCAACTGGTGTGTGTTATGGATATATCGCTATCGCTACTCGTATCACTACCAGTGACCAACTGGTGTGTGTAATGGACATATCACTATCGCTACTCGTATCACTACCAGTGGCCAACTGGTGTGTGATGGACATATCGCTATCACAACGTGTATCACTACCAGTGACCAACTGGTGTGTGTGATGGTTCCTCAGATCATCACACCAGTTGAGGACAGTGTGTCAATCCATAGCATTTTGACTGCCTATTTCCATGGACTCTAAAATTGGCCTTCAATAGTGAAGCATTAGCACTGTACCAACTGTTAAGCATGATGGCGGTAGTATGCAATGGGGTTGTTCTGCATCTACTCAAGCTGCAACTTGCTGAGGGACATTTAACTAAACATGCATGATACATTATTGACCTTGTTTATGTAATTCTGTGCTGATTTTTAACATGTCCTGATTATTTTCTCTATTAAGTCTGTACATGCAATATATTAATTCTGGAAAGATATCCCAATGTTGCCATGACATTTATGTCCATGATGAGACATGAGTCAGCCATGAAAAGTCAGTCCCAATCCCAAAGTCGTTAACCACTATACTACACCAACCACTAATGACATCTCACTGCGTCACACTGTTTAAAAACCATGCAAAACCAGCCACTGTTCTTTGTAAACATTAACTAAATAAGTCTAAGAGCAAGCATTTCCCCACCAGGATGTTAGACTGCAATACAATTTAAGCTTGATTACTTGCTTCAACACATGCTCCCTATAGGGCCAGTGGGCCAGCTTCAGTTATAAACACTCTATCATTAATTATTGGCATAAGGGAGGGCTTGATGCAGAGATTCTAGTGCATTAGCTCAGGCCTGTCCTCCACTCCACATGATGTACCTGCCAGGCAGGCACTCAGTCAGAGGCAGTGCACTCCCCCGCCTGACTGTGGTAAGGTATTAATAACCTTGGCTGGGAGATTGCACTGCCTGCCTGCTCGTAACCCTGCCAGGATATTATGTCACAGCACAACTGAGGGGGATCAACGCGTCTGGCTGATCCTCCGTCTAGCATGGGCAACAGTCTGAGACCACATATGTGAACACACACACAGAGGGAGGACAATCCCTCTTTAAATGGCACTGTGGCTTCCATTCATTACAAAAGAAGTGCACATCCGACCAGACAAACATCCGACCCGAGCACGAGTCCAGCCGATACTGGATGCACTGTTCAGGTGAATTCTGATAAGCAACACTGCGTATTTTAACAACACAGGGTTGCAACATCTGCAAGGTGTTGGGAGAGCAAGGTACAAACTAACACGGTGTTAAATATCACAGATAACCATAAAAAACATCAAGAGTGCCATAAAGGTAGTATTTGTCCAGTAGTGTAAAAGATTTACACATACAGCTCAATATCTGAATCGTGTTCTGCGTGACTGTAACAGAGCACCAGGCTATATGGGCTACAGCCAGGCCAAAGTACAGCGTTAGTTTGATACAACTATTACAACTAACCCTTAAATAACAACAATCAGGAAAAGTCCACGCGACTCCTATTATTTCTTACTTTTTTACAATGTTATCCAAACTTAGAGATGCCAATCACCCAACCCCATTAGGACTCTCCCCATCAGACCATCCTCCCGACACTAGGACGGTGAAGGCAAACACATGCTTCTCCAATACATGTGAAGTCAGGCACCACCTCTTTTCAAACTTGGCATCATCGCTGGGCAGCCACCAGGTCACCAGCTCTGATACAAAGACTAACATACCATCATCACACTGGTGGCACCGTATACCCAACAAGAAACAGCATGGCCGGTTTTGTTCTCTCTGACAATGGGAAGCAGCATCGCCCCGGATTTGATTCCTGCGATCCTCAAATTAGATCGCCGAGCCCCTCGGAGCCCTGTTCAGGTGTTTTGAACGTATATATGTACTAATACACCAGTGATTTGACCTTCTGGATGATTAACTTATAGAATATTTCAATTGCTATTCTATTTTGTGGTGTACAATTAATTAACCATGTAATAATAAATTAACAGCCTTTTATTAATCATATTCATGTGGATGCCAGTATTTTGTATTTATGTTGGTAAGCTTCTTTTATTATCTATGTTGGGAAGCAATCATTATTCAATCATCTTTCTTTACTTTCTGACAGAATTCATTTTTATTCTTTAAATTGGATCAACATTTAACAATGAATGGACCAATAGAAATGCTCCAGAATGACATGGACATTTTTTTACTATGACTTCCATTGAAAGTTATTTTTTTTATGTAAAGTTGCTCTTTAGAGCAATAGTTCTGAAGTAACTGCTGTTTACCCTGCTTATGGGGTAAGTTAGGACATTTCCATGCAGTTTGCTTACAGCTGAATTGCTCATGAACAGTTGGAGCAATGTTCTCGTAGCATTCAGGTTTCTTGATTAAACCTCACCTCAGTCTTGCTCATATTAACATAACTCATAACTCTTATTAACATTTAGTAAATGATCAGAAAGCCTTAGGTTGTGTCTCACTCTCCTCCTTCAGAATAAAACAACAGTTAACACATATTAAACACATTATTGGACAAAAGAAACTTGCTTTGACTGCATTCATGCTCTCCTGCAAATGACTATAGATTATTAATAATAATCATAAGACATTAACAGTTATTAATGTGTTATTAATAATAGTTGCTGCTGGAGACCAAAAAGTTCATTCTCCTCCACGTCACTCTTCCTAGTTTACGGTCCTGCACAAAACAGCTGTATAGTTTCTAGTTTCTATGAATTATGTTTGTTGTCTGCTTTACAGTTTCATGTTTTGCCCAATTTTGGAATCTTTATTTATTAATATAATAATAATAATAATAATAATAATAATAATAATAATAATAATAATAATAATAATAATAACAATAATAATAATAATAAATGTTTTAATACATTTATTTTCTCTTTATTCCACAAAGAAACTCAATACTATAATTTTTTTTATGAAATAAACCAGAAAAGCTTTGTATTAAAACATCAGAATTACATAATCAATCTTATTAAGCTGTTTTATGTGTTGAGTTCAGTAAACATTTAGAGCCAGTTCCCAGATTACAGCTAAACTAAGAATAAACCTATTTCCAACAGTGACTCAGCAATGACACTGAGATTTAGTCCAGGACTAGGATAGACAGAGATCTCCTACCCAAACCTACTGCAGTCTCCGAGTTCACCTCCCTATTCAGCCTTCAGGATGCAAAAGCTTCCGTTACTTCCATTATTTCTGTTAAAACATACACGTGAAAAAGGTGTCAAACCCCATGAACACTTTTTAATATAACATGTGGACATTCGATCTTTATTAACTACACTGAGAGATGGTTAGATGTGATAGGAATTAACATAAACAACTGGAAAAATGTCGTTTAAATATCATTTAATTGAAATAATGTCATTTAGATGTTTCCTATAATCGTCTGCCAGTCTCTGACACTCCTCCAAGCAGACGTCGTTCAGCTATGTGATCACAGTGACAGTCCCTGATTCTAATTTTAGATATTTTAAGTACAGTGGGGAAAATAAGTATTTAGTCAGTCACCAATTGTGCAAGTTCTCCTACTTAAAAAGATGAGAGAGGCCTGTAATTGACATCATAGGTAGACCTCAACTATGAGAGACAAAATGTGAAAAAAAAATTGAGAAAATAATTTTGTCTGACTTTTAAAGAATTTATTTGCAAATAATGGTGGAAAATAAGTATTTGGTCACCTACAAACAAGCAAGATTTCTGGCTGTCACAGACCTGTAACTTCTTTTTTAAGAGGCTCCTCTTTCCCCCACTCATTACCTGTATTAATGGCACCTGTTTGAAGTCGTTAACAGTATAAAAGACACCTCAAACAGTCACACTCCAAACTCCACTATGGTGAAGACGAAAGAGCTGTCGGAGGACACCAGAAACCGAATTGTAGACCTGCACCAGGCTGGGAAGACTGAATCTGCAATAGGCAAGCAGCTTGGTGTGAAGAAATCTACTGTGGGAGCAATAATTAGAAAATGGAAGACCTACAAGACCACTACTAATCTCCCTCGATCTGGGGTCCACGCAAGATCTCAGCCCGTGAGGTCAAAATGATCACAAGAACGGTGAGGAAAAATCCCAGAACCACAAGGGGGGATCTAGTGAATGACCTGCAGAAAGCTGGGACCAACGTTACAAAGGCTACCATCAGCAACACACTACGACGCCAGGGACTCAGATCTTGCAGTGCCAGACGTGTCCCCCTGCTTAAGCCAGTCCATATCCAGGCACGTCTGAAATTTGCTAGAGAGCATTTGGATGTTCCAGGAGAGTATTGGGAGAATGTCATATGGTCAGATGAAACCAAAGTAGAACTATTTGGTAAAAACACAACTCGTCGTGTTTGGAGGACAGTGAATGCGGAGTTGCATCCAAAGAACACCATACCAACTGTGAAGCATGGGGGTGGCAACATCATGCTTTGGGGCTGTTTCTCTGCAAAGGGACCAGGACGACTGGTCCGTGTACATGAAAGAATGAATGGGGCCATGTATTGTGAGATTTTGGGTGCAAACCTCCTTCCATCAGCAAGGGCAATGAAGATGAAACGTGGCTGGGTCTTTCAGCATGACAATGATCCCAAGCACACTGCCAGGGCAACAAAGGAGTGGCTTCGTAAGAAACATTTCAAAGTCCTGGAGTGACCTAGCCAGTCTCCCGATCTCAACCCCATCGAAAACCTTTGGAGGGAGTTAAAAGTCCGTGTTGCCCGCCGACAGCCCCAAAACATCACTGCTCTAGAGGAGATCTGCATGGAGGAATGGGCCAACATACCAGCAACAGTGTGTGCCAACCTTGTGAAGACTTACAGAAAACGTTTGACCTCTGTCATTGCCAACAGAGGATATACAACAAAGTATTGAGATGAACTTTTGTTATTGACCAAATACTTATTTTCCACCATTATTTGCAAATAAATTCTTTAAAAGTCAGACAAAATGATTTTCTCAATTTTTTTTTCACATTTTGTCTCTCATAGTTGAGGTCTACCTATGATGTCAATTAATGGCCTCTCTCATCTTTTTAAGTGGGAGAACTTGCACAATTGGTGACTGACTGACTAAATACTTATTTTCCCCACTGTAGATATAAATGTGGGTGTGTCCCACTTTTCATGTTCATGTTCATGTTTTAAAGACAGTTTTATGTCTTTATTTATGTCACCGTCATCCCTCAATATAGTTAAAATGAAGATCCAAAGGCCAGATGTTTAAATATGTTAAAAAACTGATGTTCATGGATTTGTCCACATGGCTGTAACCCCCAGAACTCGTGTTGTAGCGTGAGCTTCTGTCCAAACCACTGCACAATTTCTACAATTAAACACACGCAATTTTCCCACATATTATGAAAGGTCTAAGGGTACGGTACGTGGGTGCAGGTGAAGAGTCTCGTTGTTGCAGAAGTCGGTGAAGCAGCAGTTGCGTTTGGAGACGTTCCTGGAGCTGTAGCAGAACACCTGGCCCTTCAGCTCACTGGGAGAGAGGCAGGACTTCACAGCCTCTTCTTTCCCGTTGATCAGCATCACTGAATTCCAGCACGCGCCCTCAGCCTCCGTCTCACACGTGTGATTCGCACACAGCTGACAAACACACTTAAGAGCTGCAACCAGAAGCAAAGAAATATAGAAAGTAATGAATATTAGGAAAGAGGAATTCCACAAAGCTGGATAGTTGCTGTACTTTTCCAACAATGCGGTTTGGCAAACAACTCAATACTGTCATTTTCAATAATTCCTGTTTATTTATTAAATAAACCAGAAGAGCTTTGTATTAAAACATCAGAATTACATAATCAAACTTATTAAGCTGTTTTATGTGTTGAGTTCAGTAAACATTTAGAGCCAGTTCCCAGATTACAGCTAAACTAAGAATAAACCTATTTCCAATTGTGACTCAGCAATGACACTGAGATTTAGTCCAGGACTAGGTTTAAGAAGAGACGTGTGAGTGTGAGACACCTTTAAATCAAATGAAGACTTCTTCACACATTTCTATTACAAATATGGTACTTTATAGCAGTGGACCTGGAGGCACCCCTACCCTTCAGATTTTAGGATCTTCCCTGCTCACAACACACCTGACGCAACTAATCAGCTCACTAACAAGCCCTTTAAGAGTCGTAGGGAGTGTGTTAAAGTAGGGAATCCACAAAAAACTTGCAGGGCAGGGGTGCCTCTAGGACCGCTGCTGAGAAACACTGCTTCATGAAGCTAAAAGTGGTTCAATAGCAACACTTTGACCATTTGAGGCACCTTTGTTTGGAAGAGTGTACGACCAGATGTGTTAAATACTAAACCCCACAATTTCAAGGCATATTTAAATCACTTTCATGTTGCACGTCCTTATTTAAACACTCCTTGCGTGTGTTTATATTGATATCCATCCATCCATTTTCTGCCGATGTATCTGGGGTCGGGTCGTGGGGGCAGCAGCCTAAGCAGGGAGATCCAGACTTCCCTCTCCCCGGCCACTTGGTCCAGCTCTTCCGGGGGAACCCCAAGGCGTTCCCAGGGCAGCCGAGAAACATAGTCTCTCCAGCATGTCCTGGGTCTTCCTCTGGGTCTCCTTTGGATGGGGCGTGCCCGGTGCACCTCACCAGGGAGGCGTCCAGGAGGAATCCTCACTAGATGCCCGAGCCACCCCAACTGGCTCCTCTCGACGTGGAGGAGCAGCGGCTCTACTCTGAGTCCCTCTGGGATGACTGAGCTTCTGTTTCTCCTGATATATATTAAAGTATTCAAGGCTTCAATGCTACAAATATTCATAAAAATGATCTGGTTGACACGAGCAGGCCTACTGTGCTCTAAATATAACTAACGATTTTTATTCACCTTATTGCACAACGCCCACTTTGAAGAGTCTGTATCTCATGGCTTTGGGTGAGAGTTTGTGATTCAACAGCAGAACCATTGATACAGTTCAGAACCACAGAAATAACAAACATACAGAACGAGTTGAATAATATGCTCATATAACACCCCTGCACCCGGGGGCGTCACCAGACATCACAGAATCCTTTCTGCTTGGGTGGGGGGTGTTGCGTTTGTCCGGCGGTCAGGTTTGGATCACCATCTCGGGGTGGGGTAGGGGTGAGATGGTCTCCTTATAAACTTCAGGACTCCCCGACAGGAATACCCAAAGCAAGGGCCCAAATGCAAATGCCAATGTCTGACCAATGCTCTGCAAATACATGGTCCTGCTGTACAAGCCCAGTGTACATTATGTCACTGTGGTGGTTAAGACACTAATTACTATAAGGGAGTGACAGAGGACAAATAAAACCACAGATGCAGGTTGTCTTCTCCAGACGTTAAGTTATATGGTGCCTCACAACACTATTAGTGAGAGACCCTCTAACTGGACATATGATCCGGCTCATTCTGTAGGTTCATTATCACGGTGGTTGTAATCTCCATCAAATGGTTCCTTCTTCACACTGGAAGTTCTAACCCAGTTGACTTCCACTTCGGCTCAGAGGTCTGACTACTAGAGCGCTCAACATGATCTCATAAAAATTATAGCCCTCAAATAATCATCTGAAATATCACTTGCTGTGCTCTCCTCGAATCTAATATTCTATTTAGTTTTACTTCTTCTTAACTTTGCTTCCAGACACTATGATGATATTTAGCTCCTCGCACGGCGTCCTACTACAGACCGGTCCACGTTCATTCTTAAAAATCGCCATTTGTTGTCCTTATGTTGCTCCACAACTCTCATCCAGAAATAGACACCAAGCAGACAGGAATAATCCTGTTAACTTCTATTTTCCGTTGCTATCCAGTAGCCGGTAACTCCTTGAGTGGAGCTTTTTTCAGTTACGTAACTGGGTCCATGCTCTTAGACTGTAGGGGAAAGCTGTGTAATGCTGCTTACACTAACACCGTGCTAATCTCAAGCTGCTCTCTGTGCACCTGTCCTGCTTTCAGAGGCAATGCTGGCCATGCTCTCCTTTCTGGAGGGATCTGGAAAAACAAGCAGAATCCCATGCTGCAGCAGAGAAAAGTGCATTCTTTTGACCATTTTTTGACTCCTCCAGAACAGTGGAACCCTATGAAATATCTCCAGTTTGAGAAATTTGGGTAGTGGAACTTCATGAAATTCCAATGTTCAAAGTCTGTTAGTGTCAACAGACAGTACAACAATTATGTGTGTCGTCCCGAAAACAACAAACAATACTGAAGCAGCGATAAATACCTTATGTAGCCTATATTATAAAAACAACTGCAATATAACAAGTAACAGGCATGACACACGGTCACACTATAGGACATTTTCCGCATTTTCTTAGGTAAATATATTGTCTTTATCCTAATTAAATAACATCAAATATAATATTTTTCTCAAAAATAATCATTTTCTCAAATTAATTAATTAATAAGAGGAGTTTTCTGGATCATCTTTGACAAATGGACCCCTATAGATCAATCAAAACAATGTTTCATTCATGTCACACAGCAGGACAGCAACCTCACTGGAGCCCTTACAGTATTTTACTGTGATTATTATTGTACGGGTTCATTTTAAACCTTATATCAGTTTCTGACTTATTTTATATTAATGACCTACTTTATTTATACTACCGTCACACCACAGGACATTTCGCATGCTTACCTCACAGTTAAGACAGATGAAAACACATCTCCAATCTAAAACACTTACATAAAACATTCTTTTCTGATTTACTGACACGTTTTGTTGTATAAATATTTTTGCTTGATTGCAGTAAATTCATGTGACATCACACACTCAAATCAATCCAGCCAGGAAGGTGAGAAGCATCGTCAAAGTGTGATCTGTTCAAAGTGGTTCTGTCCGGCTTCGCACGGCGCTGCAGATATTGAGCTACTCTGAGCCTCAATCTCCAGTCATTTCACTGTTTGGTTCGACTGACATAACCACACTCCACCTATAAATACCTCTGTTCTGGGAAACTGTTGGAAAACTGTCTTGGAAAAGTTAGACAAGCTTTAGAGATGAGTTAACGTTTCCTATGTACCATAATGAGTATAAACTGGACCACAGGGTGGAGGCTGTACATTCACCTGCCTCTACTTCTGCCTAAAAGTTACTG
Organism: Acestrorhynchus altus; assembly: GCA_034509495.1. Classification (NCBI taxonomy): domain Eukaryota; kingdom Metazoa; phylum Chordata; class Actinopteri; order Characiformes; family Acestrorhynchidae; genus Acestrorhynchus; species Acestrorhynchus altus. Next base: position 30,578,248 of record CM067509.1, read on the forward strand.
GTCATTAAACCAGAGGTTCTCAACTTATTGTTTAGTGTAATATTACCTTCTTTGTCCAAATGTTTGTGGACACCCTGGTAATGAATGCACGCTACTTTATGCAGCTGACACAGCTGTGCAAATGCACATCTTGTCTAGACTCTCTGGAGCAGATAAACTGTGTTCGTTTTTATTAATTATTTATTTGTTATTAATTGATATATGAACTGTTTAACAAAAAGTTATGAGCAATTTTTTATAATTTTTATAAAACAATTTTTTATATTTTTTAATATGAATATTTTTTATATTTCTACTTGTGCATCTGAAAAACCTGAATATTGTTTTTTTTGTCTTCTTCATTTAATTCAAAACTCAGATATTTTATTTTCATTATACACAGTGACATTTTCATCCATGTTTTGTTTTAATTTAATAATTGTTAAATTGTTAAATGTAAGTAATTGTTTAAATTTCCCTGAAGGAACCCTCCTAAGGGATCAATAAAGTTCAATTCTATTCAATTCTATTCTATTCTATTCTATTCTAAATAATTAATTCAAATTCAAAATAAAACATAATTATTGGAGATTCTAGATTTCTCATATTTTCACTGTACTGAGCTAAATACGCTCATTGTCAAATAAAAAGTTGGTGGGGTAGTTTGACATTGTGAGATGAATGACTGAAGTTTCATGCTCAGCTGTGCATATAACATAAGTAAGGACGATCCTCCTCACTGCACCTGACTCGACTATATAAAACTGCCCAATTGCACATGCTTTCCATTCTGACTCGTGCTGTTGTGTTGGTAGCCTCCTTTGCGAGTGAAGGACTTCAGTAAGAGTTCAAAAGCTATCTGAGCAGCTGAAAGAGTTTGAGGGGTAACATTGTAGTATTATAGTAGATATTTTCATAATCACACAGTTGGGGTGTTGGAAAGAACCATGGAGAGGGAGGACCTACGCTCATTGTCCAACATGTGCAGAGTGAGTCAACAACATCTCCAGATCTGTCCCTGATTGAAACTGTGTAGGATGCTATTGGACGCTCTATCAACACTCCACCCCTACCACACCATCTGCAGAACTGAGTGAGAACATTCAAGCTGCATGGGATGGATCATCACAGGACACCATTAGGAACCTCTACACCTCCATGCAGGGACGTCCGGCATGTTGCGTTAAAGCCGACGTCGTAGAGACACGACTTCTTGATCATATCAGTCTACATAGCGTTTATTGCCCATGATAACCTTCAACATCTTTGCACTGCAATCCCACACTTCCGTCTGGGTGCATCTACTTTTGTTCATGAATGTAAATATATATATATATATATGACCTTTTTATAGTAGTTGTTGGGGTGCACTTGTAAAGTCCAGAGTGTTCTCTAAAAGGGGATGGAAAGACTCATATGAACTAAACTGGAGCAAATGCTGAAGCAGAGGAATCCTTCAAACTATAGCATTTCATTTTCCGATTCTCGTGTGTGTTTCTGACATAATTTTCCTAATAGATTTCCTGTTGTACGTGTCAGACAGCAGAGCATTAACGTTACAGCGGCATGACCGCTCTTCCATCCACCGTGAGGATGTATTTTACTTCAAATTCAATTCAACCGTCTGGCCGAAATTGCTTTTCCTAAGAAGGTTTACTTGCAGAGTTAAGCTCATAAATTCAACAGCGCTATGTGAAGTATGCTTCCTCAGACCAACACCATAAGCTGTTTGCTACTGCTTCCAGCAGCCAGTGGAACTGCTTACCCTTTCTGTTCCATTTAATGCTACAGCTAATGTTTATCCTCCATCATTATTTTCCACTGAGATCTTGCACATTTTTCTGCCTCATTGTGAAGCCAAGGTGAGGCCATAAAGCACGAGAGCCTCGGACGTCTCCATGCCAACGTTTCACACCTCTGAAACAAATTACTCCTCTGGCTGGAGTTAAGACAGCCAAACAAGATAAGACAGACTCCACACAGATGCAGGATACACGAGTTCACCTTACGGACGCAGTTGTGCAACTTGTTGTTCCAACTCTCCGACTTTATCTTCGCCTATTCGCATAATAGAGTGAGGCGTGAGGACCAACACGGTGTATCTCTTCCAAAGAGAACCTGCCAAAAAACGTTCCAAGGCCACTGACGGACTGTGACAAAGTCACATCCATACCCTGCATTCCCGTCACTGCCTGTGTCACTGCCAGTTGTAGTCATTCCTGACTGAGCATCTACAAATTCTACAGTAATTGTTGGTTGCTTTGAGAAATCGAGGGATCTTATGGTGTCCATGACAACAAACATTATCAAACTGGTACAAAGACTTTGTGTTTCAATCAACAAACCAGTTCTCACGGGGACATCATGTCTCAAATACATTCACACTAAGCAGTCTGCTTTAGGTTCTGTAATTTGCTCAGTGGCCTGCTTCCAATCAGCTACAACCAGGAATTTCAAGAAGAAAACAACGTCTCCAACAACATTTTTTTGAAAAAAAGGAATGGGTGAAATGTCAGGAGCAGGGCTTTAAAAGCAAGCCAACAAAAGCTGGATCCAGTGAAATCAATACATCTATTTCAGAATCTGGCAGATTTTGGAGGACAATAATTTTTAAAGAGGAATCAAGTCTGTAAATATTTATGCTTAACTTGCAAAAATGGTTTTATTGATCACTGACTCCTGATACACTGATTCATCAGGCATTAACAATCAAATCTATTTGTGCAGCAAGTAGTGTGTGTGTGTCACACAGCTCCAGGAGCCTGGGGTTGTGGGTTCAATCCCCACTCGACGCACTGTGGTGTTTTCACCCCATGTCCACATGGTAGATAAAGTGTGTAAGATAATGACTGACTTATTGTGATGTTAAAATATATATTTATGATGTGAGAGTAAGAAAGTGCCAAAATTCACTGCGCTCTCTCATTGATGGTCTGGGAACACCCATACCTTTATAAATTGAGGTGTCACCCTGTGAGTGAGACTAAATACTGGTCAACATGCTCATGGTATGACATGGCAATGGGTGTCAGATGGGGGACATTGCATTTGCTGGCTATACTTCATAAAAGGCATTACCATCCATGGTGGCCAGTGCAGTAGCCATCTACAGGTGCTTAATGACCGTAATCAGCTGGGTCTTCCTAGAATTGTGTGTGCAGGAGTCACGTCCACATGGCAGAAGAAGATTTTTCAGCGTGTCTCATCACAACACCGCACCTGAACCTGGGCTCGTCCGGTCGAAAACGGGACCCTAGAAGACTGGCAACCTGTGGAGTGGTCTGAAGAATGATGGTACCAGTTGTCATTATTGCTGGTACCATCCGTCTGGCCTCCACTATTGTCACTCAAACTTGATAATTCATGTCACCTTGCCATGAGCTCACTGAGCAGCGTTCATCCTCATTTATAAGATACAACCTCACAACTTATAATAAATGTCCGTCTACGTCACGCATGTACACTATGCACATCTGAGTGTTGCTGTAGTGAAAAGGAGAAACCAAGACAAAGTGCAAGCAGTGCTGATATGAGATTATCACTGATCTGATCACAGAAGAAACCACTGATTTTATTCATGCAAATTTAATATCTCTGTGTGAGAAACTGGAAAAAGATGTAACCCTGCAAAATGTAGTGCATTTCTTGGGCTAAAACACAAATGAATCATTGTAATTTAATTAACAAAGAATTACAGTCTTAATCTTGGACGGATGTTAATCAATGACCAGAGCTGTGGCCTCAGACTGCTGAGTTATGATTAAGAATGGCCTTTGTTTATGGCAGTGCACAAAATGATTTTTGTCTTTCTGGCTGCAGGGACTCAATAACTCAGCGCTTTCTTTACTGATTTAACATAACAACACAATCTCACAGTAAAAAGTAGGAAAACACTTAACTCCGAGTCGACAACCAGGCTGAGATACGGTTGGATCTGTGCGCACCATCGAACCACATCCGAAAATGAGAATTAGAGTGAACAAAAGCAAACCTTACTAGTACAACATAACAACAGATGGATCTAAATGACCTAGAAAGCACTGAACAGAATATAATATACAAACACATTCCATAAATATACAACATGAATTACAGTCATACCAACTCAAAAACAAGCACAACAGTTTCTATAGGTTTCAAGTTTCTATAGCCTTTAGTTGTGAGATGCTCGTCTAGAGCAGGCACAATATCATGTCACGACACCCTGTCCAGGGAAAACCACGTATCTCCATTTGTGTTCATGTTTTGTTTTCTCCATCATTTGAACCCTTCAGCTGATCTAGAATTACTGTTATTTAATTTTATATTAATTGGCATTAATGATGAGAATATTTTTGGCTTCTCCTGTAAAATAATTAAGTTTTTCATCCGATAGCATCAATATAAATACACCGATATAAATGCTGCAAACATACAAAAACAACTGGTATATAACTAGTAACACAAGTGACAATACAGTCACACAACAGGACATTTACATTGTGGCCTTTTCCTCTGCCATACACAACTGACCTTCAGCATTTTCCTAAGTTAATATAATATATTCTCCTTATAAAGTGATTTTTAAGCACAGCTGTCACACCACAGGACTAACGGGATGGGCATTAAAATGAGATCATAATTTAACACAATTCCACACACAAATTTCTGAGGCACTTTCTGGTTCGTGTTTGACCAAAGGATTCCTATAACCGTCCATCAAACATATTTAAGAAACCCGATCCATGTCACGCCATAGGACAGCATTTTCAATAGAAAACTTCATTTAGTGTGATTATTATTGTGCTGGGTTCGTGCTTTAAAACCATGTATTGGTGAATTAAATGCGTATAGATGCCAAAAGCATTTATAAGCAGTTCAATAAATTACTCATTTTTTTAAAGGTTTAAATTACATTTATTTTACAGTCACACCACGGGACATTTTGCCTGACAGCGAAATCAGACATTGTGTCACCCAAACATATATATATATATATATATATATATATATATATATATATATATATATATATACTTTTACTTACTTTTTAATTACTATATACTATTTTTCTATCTTTAAATATAGCAAAATACTCTTTAACTTACTGTATTTTAATTTTAATTACTATATACTATACTTTCATTTCTCTTTATATAAATCAAGATACTTTTATTGACTTTTTTAATCACTACATTGTATATTTTCATTTCTCTGATCATTTAAGGTGACCACAGCTGTCTGTTCTAAAACTGGCCACAGCAGGGGACAGAAGGAGACTTTTAGGTCTCACACAGAGGACAATGTCCTTCAGAGGAGATTAAAGAGGAACGCGCGCTTTTCAGGTGCGTCTCAGGTGCGCCTCACCTGGGCAGTGGGCGGGGCCTCTGAGAGCACTGCGGCCAGGCTCTGACCACTGGGCAGCACTTTCGGGTGTGTTTTTTTTTCCCTCGAGCAGCTGTGCTGCCTGATGTTTTGACTGCACGCGCAGTTAAAGCGCGTTACGTAACGCGGTCCGGAGTCCGCGAGCGCCTGTTACTACCGCACAGCGCGCGCGCGCAGGCTCCCACAGCTCCCACAGCTCCCAGATCGCCCCAACCGGTCCTCCACCGCCCCCCCACACACACACACTCACTCACCTGTACCTGTGAGAGGGCTGAGCGCGAGCGCGAACGCGAGCAGCGCCGCCCCGGCGCCGAGACACCTGAGCTCGCGCATGTCCAGCCCTACATGGCGCGCGCGCGCACAGACACGCACAGTGGTCAGGCGCGCTCCCGCATAGCGGACCGCATCCCCTCTGTCCCTCCGTCCCGCGTCCTCCGCTCCTCTCCTGTCCTCCAGCGCACAGCGAGCGCTCCTCGCACAGGCTGCGGGGGGCGGGGCCGGGCGCAGGGAGGCGTTTAGGCCCCGCCCACTGGCCGCGGCTGTAAGCGGATTAGGAGCAGGCGCAGCTGCGCGAGCCGAAGCCTGAGGAGCATTTGTGGACCTGGGCTGGAGTTGGAGCACCTGTGGATGAAGGAGCTCATGGAACCTGAAGGTGGTGCAAGCAAATAATGGCCCCTGCTGAATACTGACCACTGTTGAACCACCCTCTGACCACCATATGACCACCCTCTGAACACCTTCTGATCACGATCTGACCACCATCTGACCACCCTGTGATCACCCTCTGACCACCCAGATTCTGCTCCTGTATACAGATATAGTGTTCAATCTCCTCAAACAGATTTTAAATGCACACAGACTTTTATTTTAGGAAATAAAGAAAAATAAATATTATTATATAATATTATATTATTTTACAAACAGCTGTGAGAAACGTATTGTTGTTGACACTCCGCTGGGTCCAAAATAGCTCCTAAAGGAATGTACAACCACCAGTGGATCAGCCAGAAAATGTACTCCATGGTGGATGTTAGATGAGTGGCAGACCAGCAGGACCAGCTTGGTCAAGCCGGCTATACCAGTAGACCAGCCAGTGGTCTTCAAATCTGGCCCCTGAATCCTATTTCCAGTCCTGGACTTTGTAATCCCTGGTAGGTGTGACAGTATGAGGCCAATCAATTACATAAACTGTTCCCTAAGCTTCCAGTGAGAACAAAATCCAGGACTGGACACTGGATTCAAGGTCCAGATTTTGTCCAAAAATTAATTTTTTGATGATCATCTTAACCAACCGTCTTTTTAACTTATTATATATTATCATTTGGATGACCAGCTTTTCAACTACCCTGACCATTACAGATCAGACCATTTGACACAGCAGGGTATAAAGGAACAGCAGAGCAACAACACGTCACCGTGGTTGTTGAACACAGTTATGAAAAAAGGACACTTTTATTCTTCTTTAAACGTGTAAAATTACAATCAGACGCAGCACATCAGCTGCAGATGATTAGAACGTGGTTACAGAGGACTTTGAAGGAGCCTGTCTTATTCAAACCTCAGATATTAGTTTGGTTTGCTCTTGGTTGTTGAAGCGAGTGGTATCAGATAAGGGGGACACACTCAATTCAGCTGATGTCTACAAACTTTGAGACCTGCACTTATCACTCAAAAAAATAGTTGCACCTAAAGGGAATCAACTAATTGAAAGACTGTCATGGAGTCGCTCAGAATGGCAGTGGGTCATCTTCAGCAACAAATCTCACTTTTGTCTTGGTGGAGACCACCAATGAATTTGTGTGTGGAGACAACATGGTCAGTGCCGAGTGCCAATTTGTTGCCACGCTTCACACATCCAGAGGCCTGATGTCATGGTGTGGTCCTACCTTTCTGAATGCACTCTTCCAACTGGACACTGCTGCCATCTCACGAGCTCGTCTTGAAGATACTTATTCTATGCCGTGGTCAGTCGCATCTCCCGACCTATCCCTGATTGGAAATGTCTCGTCTTGTCTCGTCTCATCTCGGATGCTATTGGACGCACAATCTGCAGAACTGTGTGAGAACATTCAAGGTGCATGGGATGTTCCTTAAGAGTACCAGTCAAGTGTTCCCGGAGCATCGTAACTGGGTAACTGCACACCGAGACATTAGGAACTGCATCAACACACATCCATAAAACACGACAACTACAGCGTCACTTTTATTTCTCACAGATTCAACTATAAATGATCAAGTTACGCAGAAAACCATGTCATTTGGCAGGCGAATGTGCTTCTTCCCAACTTCAGCTAAACATGTGTGGCATCTGTGTGGGCGCATAGAACCGGGTCAAGGGTAGAGTGGGTCAAAGACCAGCAGGTAAACACGGCCACAGTGTAAAAGCCACTCCAGCCCTGCTTCCTAAACAACAACCTTGCATTTACAGTACAGCCCGACCGAGTCCAGTCGCTTTATTTCAGCTCTGCCTTGTTTGGCCCATCGGTGTTGATGTTGTTTTTGAAATATTAAGAACAAAGGAGCAAGTGGATTATATGGAAGCAAATCTGTTTACACCAGTCCCTGCTTTAACACTCCCTGCAACCCTGAGAGGGCTTGTTAATGAGCTGATTAGCTGAATCAGGTGTGTTGGGAGCAGGGGAAGCACTACATAGTGCAGGGCACGGATGCATCCGAGACCAGGGTTGAGAAACACTGGTTCACACTAATGGTTGAAGTGAGCTGGTACACACTGGGACACAGTACCAGCATGTCTGCACTCTTTGGTATACTGGGACCATTTCTTACATATTGGAATATTTTACAGCCCCATCGTGTCTCTACGGCGTCAGGTTTAACGCAACATGCCAGACGTCTCTGCATGGGGTTGTATGGAGGACCTAATGGTGTCCTGTGATGATCCATCCCATGCAGCTTGAATGTTCTCACTCAGTTCTGCAGATGGTGCGGTCGGGGTGGAGCGTTGATAGAGCGTCCAATAGCGTCCCACACATTTTCAATCAGGGATAGGTCTGGAGATGAGACCGACCACGGCATAGTATCTGTGTCTTCAAGGCGAGATCTTGAGACGGCAGCAGGATGTGGACGAGTGTCGTCCTGTTGGAATAGTGTGTGGAGTGTGTGTTCAGAACAGGTAGAACCACTGGTTGCAGAACCTCATTAACGTAATGTTGGGTTGTCAATGTGTCTGTGATGAAAACCAGAGCTGATCTGGCATCATATGAAATTGCACCCACACCATGACACCAGACCTTGTGGACCTGTTGGTCAATTAGACGATTTATTCTGGGTGCAACTATTTTGACAAAGAGTGAGACAACAGAGCTGGTGGACCCGGTCAGAATCTTCATTTCAGGGAGGGCCAGGACTTGCTCAACTTAGTTCAACTGTGCTTTATTCCAAATTCCCAGTTCTTGAAATAAACCACAGAAATTAACCAGCTTAAATAATATTAATATTACAGAACTGGTTATGAGTTATTAATAAAGGGTTGAGCAACCCGAAGTTCTTTTTTTCAGTTGATGAATGGACCAGTTGGAATGCTCCAAAATAATATCATAAAATCTCCATTAACTTCCATTAAATGTTGGAGATACATGGTTTTGTCGTGAGTAGCCATTAAGATTAAGCAGAGAAGACCTTTTTTATTATGAGGCCCCAACACCTGGACACAAGTCAGAATTCTGGTGATGATATGACCCAAAAATGTATTCAATATCTGCACTTCTTTCACTGATAACTGATAACTCGAGCTGGACCAAGAGCCCTTCGAGCTTCAAGTACAGCTCGGCTTGACCCACCGCCCCTCAAAACGCAAAAACATGCATCCATGTTTCTGTTCCGGCACCAAAATGGTGGAACGAACTTCCCCTGGGGGTCCGAACAGCAAGTCCCTCACTGTCTTCAAACGCAGACTGAAGACTCCTCTGTTTCAGGAGTGTTTAACTCCAAAAAGACATTGGTTTCCACAGGATCGAAGAGTGAGGAACCTCTAGATTCTAGCCTCATCTACTAGCTAAGGGTATTTACAGAGTGAACAGCAAAGCACTTTTGTAAGTCGCTCTGGAAAAGGGCGTCGGCTAAATGCCGTAAATGTAACTGTAAATGTAACTGTGAAATCGTGGACCACCAGTGTGGGCTGAGATCACTGGCTCACTTCAGACAGATCTTTGCAGTACAATCCCTTTAGCAAAGTAATCTAAGAAGACAGTTCTATCATTTGAGTTTTTATGCTTCAAACAAACAAGCTCCATCACAAACCCAATGTACCAATGTGTTCGGAGAAGATAAGGGTAAAGAATATGAAAAATGGGGGGAAATCCCACGTAAAGCTCTCGAAGAGGATGTTTTTCACAGCAAGGACATTAAAACATTGTTAAAGCACTTAAAGCTCCGAACAGACTTTATGACTTTCTCTGCTTTGGACTCATTTCTATTGAGTTTATTAGTGAAAGCTCCAAGTAATGGCAGGACAAGGTTCACCCTAATGTAATGCACTTCCTGCACAACCGGACCGTGTGTGTGTGTGTGTGTGTGGGGGTGTTTGTATGCCTCCGTTTGATTCTTTCATTAGGATTTCAGTGACTGCACATCATCACTAATGCTCTTATTAAGAAAATGTCCATTATAGCAATGGTGTTCTGATGTTAATGGTGTTCTGATGTTAATGGTGTTCTGATGTTAATGGTGTTCTGAATTATGAACACAGGCAAAGGGTCAAGTGGTTTTATACAGAAGCAAATCTGCTCATACCAGTGACTGAGGTGGGCAGGTGCACACCAGTACACACTGCCAGTACTACATTTTACTCTTTGGCATAGCCAACCGTGTTCGAGATACAGATGTTTTTTGCCTCTGCACTGAATGTCCTTGCAGTGAGCACACATGCCCAGAGCGGTGGGCAGCGGCAACTGGGGAGCAGTGTGGGGTTTAGGTGCCTTGCTCAAAGTGTTGTTTCAGGGTTGTGACGCAGCGACCTTCCAGTCACACGGCAGCCCCTGTTAACTGCAGGCCACAGCTGCCCACACACATCTGTTCGAGTCCATCATTGGTCTACCATTGACTGGGACAATTTCAGTTTTAATTTGGCAGAGGGGCAGAACTTCTCCCAAACAGCAGCTCGTTCATCTGGAAAATGATTGTACTGATATTAACACTTGTTCGTGTGCTCCACACCGAGTGGCTGAAGTTCAGACAGAAACTGAATGTAGAGGTGAAAGTGTCCCAGTTGTCAATAAGAGGAATTTGTCCTTTTGTAATTGTATTTAATTCCTCATCAGCAAAATGGTTCTATAGAAGAATCACTGTTCGTTCCATAAAGAACAATGGTCCTCGTTCACCACTAACGTATATTTTTCCATGGTCAGTATTCCTGGCCACACCATCAACCATTACTTAAAATAGTATCACACAATTTACCATTTCTTTATGGTCATAGAAACGTAAGGTGATGTTGAACCACACCCACCGACTGTTGAACCACACCCACCGACTGCCCCTTCTTTACACCAAGTGAAGGTTCTTCCTGACCATTAAAGAACATATGGATAATAATGGACTAGTCTGTAATTATAGAACTAGAAAGTGACCCTGAATGGTCAGTGGAGCTGATTAAATTGACAATTAAGGTGCAACATAAGGTCATAATATTGTGGGAGTTCAGTGTATCTACAGATAAATATCATACAAACATAAGTATGGATTACTGTCTTCTCTGCATCGTTTAGTCCCATCCCACTTTCTTGAAGGAACATTCGTGAAATCCCATAATCTTGGACAGTATCGTTCTTAACCCACTGCAGAGACGCAGACTGCTCTCAAACGGGGGCACTATTGACGTGCCTGGCTGAACCCAATTTAATGCCAAGGTATGTTTGAACCATCTTCAGAGTGCAGAAAGATGAAGGATGGCAAGTCCAAAAATGTCCAAATCACCCAGATTTGGACGCTGAGTGTGAACAATGTAGTCCAGTTTATTCACATAAAAAAGACGTGTTTTTAATGTGAATCTACTAAACGTTCCAGCTCAAGGACTGCAGTTGGAAATTGGCTAGTGGCTAATCTGCTCACAGAATGAAGTCCAGGAAGAACACACAGCCTTGGATAATACCGTGTGCAGTCCATCATCCACTCATCTGATGTCTAAACCTTTTGAAAGGCTATTCAGTTCATAAACTGGGTTTCTTTGTGTTCAGTAATTCCAAGGTGCAAAGAAATGAACACGGAATGACATGCTTGGCATATTTGGCTGTATTGTGTTATTTGCAGGGAATAAAAGCATCATTATGCCAAACACAGATAATTACCGAGCCAAAGGAAAAGAACGAGAGACTAAAAGGGTCTGTGTGTCAGCTTTCTGATCTGTAATTAGCCATCGTTTTCACAAACGGATTCGATGGATGATGTGGAGTCTGGTTTTGTGTACAAACCTCACGTTTTTCCTCTTTCTTCCCAAACGCAATTCCGCTATCGTAACAGGTAATCATCGGAAAGGCAGGGGAAAGGTTGTTAATGCAATCAAGGATGTGACATCTTATCAATTCTATCTTGTCTTAACGACTGATAATACATGAATATTAAATATTAAAATAGTATAAATAATCGTCCATATTAAAAGAGCCCAAAGCAGTTTGCTTGTGTTGTGCAGCTTCAGACAGACAGCTTATAGGCATTGCTTAGTTTTCGAGTTAAGGTATTTCTAGTATTTCTTTTATTTACTCTTTTAGGATCTGTACTCAATAAAGCTTATGAAACAAACAAAAGAAAAAAAAAAAAAAAGCTAAATGCTCAATGATACAAAAAAATCTATGACAAGTTAAAACATCTCAGGCAGAACAGTGACACAGTGGCCGTCATACCGTTCGGAAAACCGAGTTAAATAAATTACAGAGAGTGACCTGAATGAATGGATGCAGACACTTTCTCCAATTATACTGTAAACGCCAGTGCAAAAACAAAGAAAAAAAGGCAGCCGAAGTACGTCTAGTTATTCTTTGTCTCTCTGATTGATTATGGATACGGATATGATGGTAATGGAATACAAAAAAAAGACCTTTTTTGGCAAACTGTCATCGTTTTCTTTTTCCTCCGTAACAGTGCAAGTAAGGAATGCTAAAAGACTGCCAGTGCAACAAACCAAAAAGAAGCACGGACAATATTGCTAAATGAAAGACGCTTTCCCCGGACAGGTCTAAAAATCAAAGCTGCGTTAGAAGTAAACCATAGCTCTAAAGCCGTCTCCTCCCAGGTCCTCTGCTACTGTTCTTCTTTGAAGAACGTGACTATGTGTGAAAGCTAGGTCTTGAGACAAGTCACTTATCGAGGACTTTCCGTAGTCTTTGTTTTTTGTTTTTTTTTAAAATGCCCGCTGTGCCATCTTTGGATGCCAAGACATGTCCCACTGTGTGTTTAAAATAAATACATTGTGTCTCTGGGAGAGCACAGTGCCCAAGCGGTCCCTTTTTCCTCCGTCTTCGCTCTCCAGACGAGTCGTCCGCCAGACGTGGTAAAGGCCTTTGAATCTTCCACGTGAAAGCAGTTCAGATGTCCGCTTTTATTTTGTCCAGAGAGTTGTCGATTTTTGTCAGAGTCTTTTTGATGCGCAGGGCCGTTAACCTCGCAGATGGGTTCTGGTACCAACACTCCTTCATGAGTTTGGCGATGGACGTTAAAGTCTGGCAAAAACAAAGCACATCAAAACAAAATTAGACCAGAAAGTGGACAGAGGGTCGTTTATCTCAGACATTCTTAGAAAAAGGTTGAAGAGTGATTAGTGAGGGACAGCTGCTGCTGCAGTTCACTCACACAATCCAACAAAAAACATACAGCATTAAGGATAAGACCAACATGTCTGGTCTTCTGTGGACGGTGTGGATTCTGAGCTTTTAATCGACAACACACTTGTGTCTCCAAACAAAGTATGAATATTTTAATAATTGAAGTTATAACAGGTCAAGAAAAAGCATCGACGTGACATCTAAACACAGAAACATCAGAACTGCACAGTAGACGGAATTCCCTGTATAACTCACCACACACACACACACACACACACACACACACACACACACACACACACAGACACACACAGACACACACAGACACACACAGACACACACAGACACACACAGACACACACAGACACACACACACAGACACACACACATACAGACACACACACACACAGACACACACAGACACACACAGACACACACAGACACACACAGACACACACACACAGACACACAGACACACAGACACACACACACACACACACACACACACACACTCTTTGTGGGCTCTTTGGGGGTGTTACATATACTCGTAACCCATTCCAGAACTCATTCCATATACACTGTCATTACATTGCTCAGAATGGCAGCAGGTCACCTGACGAGTCCTGCTATTTGTCTTGGAGGAGACGACCAATGAATCCATGTATGGTGACACTGTTTTAAGCACCAAGATCAACGTTTATCACAGCTAACAAATCCATTAGGTCTAGAATCACGGTGCGGGATTCTGTCAAAAAGCGAAAAAGCCTAAAACTCGGAGACACAGGGTTCTCTTTTGTTGTAGTTTTGTAATGGTTTGTGTGAAATAAATAATGAAATTAAATTAAAAAAATAAAACTCCCAAGAGTCCATCCTTCTGTTCTGGCTCTTCTCCAAGCCTTGCTCTTCCAATACGAACATAAAATTGGATGTAAGCTTGTTTGTTTGTAATTTCGCTCTGATCAGCCATATCATTAAGCTTTAGTTGATGCTTTTGAATTTCATTTTGGAACAAATTTGCATATTACTGTGCTGCTCCAGAGGGAAGGCGTCGAGTTTGCGTGTGTGTGTGTGTGTGTGTGTGTGTGTGTGTATGTGTGTACTGTGAGCACAAGTATAGTGTGTGTGCATGTGTGTACACCACTGCAATGCACAAAGGCTGTACTCTCTCTTTATGCATTTAACAATTGATTTTAACCACGCGGTTGTGGGTCAATCTGGTATTGTGGCCTGCTATTGAACTGGTTGATCTCTGAAGGGATCCCTGGGCCTACATGTGACTGTGATTTGATCACTGTCACTGCTGGTCAGACTCCCTGTGCAGAGCGGACTCATCTCATAAAGGGTGATAGATGTTATTGTGGGGTTTGTGACGGTTACCATCCCTCGCCCCTAACCATTCTTGGAATTCTGTTTTCAGGCATATACTTACAGAATCTGAGAACCATCTGTTGGGGATGTTTGGTCTTTGTTGGTCTATACACACCACCTTCTTCATGTCCTCGAAGCTGGGGTCACTAGGGACTACGTCATGGAAGGGCGGCTTGTAGTCTTCTACAATACCTGCACATAAATGCCACACAAAGATGTCAGAAAGAGGGCTGCTTGCAATTACTGCATTCACACTCTGAGTCCTACAAACAAACAAAGCCCGTGTTAATTAGCACGTTTGTAATTTGCTAATGTGTCTAATGTGTAACAGGTTGGCTCCTGCAGTGGAAAGATACAGTCAAAGCAGCCTGGGTCAACCTCCACTGCCAACAGACCCTATAAATAGAAGGCTAAAGCCATTAAACAGGAGAGAAATCAGCGTCACTTTCAGATAGCACACTGTACTGCTGTCATCTAAAGCCAGCGATGACAGGACCGTCACTGGATCTAACATTCTGCTATGACAAACAAGTCCAATATATGGCATGTTTTTGGTCTCAGTCGATGCCCCTAATAATCCTGCTTCAACACATACATACAGTACATTTACACACACATGTGACACTACAAAAACCAATTATATCAGTACCTGGAAGCACTCAGTGCTACCCAATCACCAAAACACTGTCCACTCATCAACGCAAACGCTGGCCTAAAACACTCACGTGAGCATGCCAGCCCAGTAGGGGACGCCAAAGCCTCTCAAAGTCTGATATCCAATCCATCGATGATGCAAGTCTAACAGACAAAATAGACCTAAATACACAGCAACGCTGAAGCACCTTCTCCAAGAATGGAAAAGAGATTCAACTCTGAATTAAAAACAACAAAACACAGGGCTTTGTTTTGTTACCATGACAACAGCACTGTTTCTGAATCCCTGTTTTTGATCAGGCAGAGATTGAGGGTTGTTTTTTTATCTAATTTTGATCTTTCATCAAAGCCATGCAAGCAGAAGGTAACATCAGGCCAGCTGTGTTTTGCCCATCCACACAAAAAACTGTAAAACCTAAATGTTTTTGTAAGAATACCACCTTCTTCAACTGCCATCCTCCACTGAAATCACTTGACTTGTCTACTTCTAGGGTGGTAGCGATTTATCGTTTAGTTTTCATGCACATTTGCTTTGAAAAAATGGAAAAAAGGTTTTTACTATTTTCAGATTTTACCAGAGAAAATAATCAGCAGATGAAATCATATTGAAAACAATGATCAGCTGAAAACAAAATCAAACGAGCTCCACCTCCGCTGTTTCTTTCTTTCTTTATTTAAAAAAAGTGAGACCCTGTAAATATAACAAACCGTTGCAAACTACGGTAACGTTTTCGTTCAGCCAGAAAACTTAATTCCGGACTTAGAACAATAATAAAACCAACAGCAAGAGGAAACGTCAATGTTTACTGATCCTGTAAAACGATGATCATTAGATGTTTCTCAATGAATTTCACTTCAGATGCT
This sequence comes from Acestrorhynchus altus, assembly GCA_034509495.1. Lineage (NCBI taxonomy): Eukaryota > Metazoa > Chordata > Actinopteri > Characiformes > Acestrorhynchidae > Acestrorhynchus > Acestrorhynchus altus. The sequence continues at coordinate 30,594,252 of CM067509.1, forward strand.
CCAATCTGGTTTGGAAACTGGATTGGAATCAAAACTTTAAAACCTGAATTTACGTTGACTTTTTAAATATTTTTGTATTAAAGTACATCATTATGGGGGAACAAAAACACTGTGATCGTGCGGTGATCTGTGAAATGCACCAATAACTCACGTGCAAAAGATAACAACTGCATTCCCGTCAGTAAATCACGCAATGAGCTCAAGAAACGATGAATTCCTCAGAACATCTTTCCCTGACTGAGGCCAAAGTACTTTTTTTGGAGCAGCTCATTTATAACATTAATCTTTAACAGGCCTGAGGCTACCGAGGGTAAAAAGCAACTGACCGTTGCTGACTGTCCGTCTGGCGATCTCCCACAGCACGAGGCCAAAGGCCCAGATGTCCACTCTTTTGTAAGACTCAAAGCAGTCCACCTGAATGGAGTCGTCCAGCACCTCAGGAGCCATGTAGCGCTTGGTGCCCACTTTAGGGTTATTCCCCACGTCCAGCTCATTCGTGTCCTGGTAATGCATGACAGCCAGGCCTGAGGAACCAAAGGGAGAACATGTGTCATGTAATTCGTTTATGTAATTCACTCTTCACAGTGACCCTGTTTATGTATGAACCAATGTTACAGATCTGGTTGGCAGGAGGTGTGTATCTGCTCAAGACTACGGGCATTAATGGGCAAAAGAAACAACCCTGCCTAATGATGTTGCCCTCTTGAGGACACATAATTCTACTGCAAACCACAAGAACAGGATGAAACAGTAATGTACTAGAATAGAATAGAATAGAATAGAACGCTCCATAAACATACGTCTGCTGAAACATACCATCTCTTAAACCAAATAAATAAATAAATAAACGAACGAATGAATGAATGAATGAATGAATGAATGAATGAACAAACTCGCACGTAAGAGAAAAACAACATACGAAATACATAAATAAATCAATAAACCATCACAAAAACATCATTTTGTAATGGGACCGATGGGACCTGCACAAACCAAAACGACCTCAAAGAGCCCAAATTTCCTGGTATTCATGGCACACTGAGAACTGGATGGATTTTTCATTAAGGTTTCCGAGTGATGCTGCGCTGAAGCCTAATGAGTGCCTGATGTTCTGAAGAGCGAGAGGAGGTGCACAACATATTACTGCATGGGTTTTAGAGCAGGTGCATCATTCCCGAGTGCTCACTCTCACTCTCTCTGTAGGTGCAAACAGGTGGAGCGCTGGGTATTATTAGCTGGATTACTCATCAACATGAGCACCGCTGGGGATCACAAGAAAGGGAAGAACAGAAGTCATAAACTGACCCTGGAGCAACAGCCTTGATCCAACGTGATCATTGGTTACTTCTTGCAGTAAGAAAATGCTAATTTTACATTCTTTGAACTGTTTATGGAATAAGAAGAGGTTTGGGGCGCTTCTACTGGTCCATTCTTCATGAAATGGTCTCAACGTGTCTCCCAGCTGATGCTGTTAGAAAGGGGTAGCGAATAAAAATGAAAGGAAGTGTTTCCATTTGAGGAGATACATATTCATATCGAGGCGAAATATCCACACCAGTCAGAGCATCTGATAACCTCATATCATTGTGGGACCTACAGGGGTTGGACAATGAAACTGAAACACCTGGTTTTACACCACAATAATTGATTAATATGGTGAACTAGGGCCTCCTTTTGTCGCCAATACAGCGTCAGTTCGTCTTGGGAATGACATTTTTTGGATACAATCCGGGTTAACACCCCAACATCCCTTTCAGACAGCTTCCTCTTGCGTCCACAGTTAATCCTGTTGGATGTGGTTGGTCCTTCTTGGTGGTGCTGACATCACCCTGGATACCGTGGCTGTTGATACATCACAAAGACTTGCCGTCTTGGTCACAGATGCGCCAGCAAGACGTGCACCAACAGTTTGTCCTCTTCTGAACTCTGGTATGTCCCCCATAATGTTGTGTTCATTGCAATATTTTGAGCAAAACTGTGCTCTTAGCTGCTAATTGAACCTTCACACTCTGCTCTTACTGGTGCAATTAATGAAGATTAGCCACCAGGCTGCTCCAATTTAGCCATGAAACCTCCCACAATACAATGACAGGTGTTTCAGTTTCATTGTCCAAACCCTGTACATTACTCAACTCTACTTGACTATACTCCCTTTTTGGTACTCGTTACCTGGAAAAGTAGCTGGTGATGTCACAAACCTGTCTGTTGTGTAGGTTTATAGATTCTAAATGACTTTATCTGAATAGGATTTATATTGATATTTTGTTTAAAGTAACACTGATAATAAGCTTGGTCACGTCTTACTGCATACTCGGTTCACCTGGACAAGCGAGTAGGTATGGAAATAGTACCCCTTTTCAGATACCATGTGTGAATGGAGTAGAATAGTGTAGGTACCACGTGGTGGAAAAACACCAGCATAGGATTTCCAATGAGAGCCGCCAAGCCAGACCTTTCATGCACTTCAACTAAGCAGCATTCATGTCCTACAAGTCACGCTGATCTTCACCGACACCCTTTAAAACAGACAGCTCTTTACCCAGGTCAGCAGTTCAGTGCTGTCCAGTGCTCCCATCATGCCATTTCATACATTTGTCATACATCACTTCATTCTATACTTCCTAACTACCAGCAGCATCGATCCCTCACAGCACAGGGAATATAGAAACAATTCACAAACAGAAATGACCATTTCTTAAGGTCAGTCAAGACATGATCGCTTTCATTTTGAACTGGACATAAAAAGACATTATAATGGATGTTTAGGTCACCAAAAAAGAGTGACCTTCTAGAGTGACAGATATATATGAGCTGTTAGCTAATGGACCCAAACTAGACTGAGTTTCCCAAAACTTCATAACACTAATGAACTAGTTGGTGAGAATGTTCGTTAATTAGGAAACCTTTCCCAAAACCCTCCATTTGTAGTTTAGCACTTAAAAGACAGGGGATCATTATTGGGGGACAAATATAACTGAGACAATTAAACATCATAAATAACATTCACACCATTTTATAAATATAGATGGATTTAGATGGAAATAGTGTAGATTTAATGGTGCTCTTTCTGTAATGCATGGTATGTTTATTTTCTCTGAGTTTTCTCATCAGGAAAAACAATCAAATGTAAAAATAATAATAACAATAATAATAATAACAATAATAATAATAATAATAATAATAATAATAATAATAATAATAATAATAATAATAACAATAATAATAACAATAATAATAATAATAATAACAATAATAATAATAATAATAATAATAATAAAACCAAATAATAATTTGCACAAAAAGCTGCAAATTTGAAACAATTGCATGTCAGATGCTCGTTAATCATTCATGTTACTAAACAAACACTCGTCGTGACCGCAGCCTCAGGCCTGTCCTTACCAAGGTCAGCAATGCAGCACTGTCCATTCTTATTGACCAAGATGTTCTTGCTCTTCAGGTCTCTATGGGCAATGGCCGGTTTCCCCTGCGTGCCGAAGATCTCCACGTGCAGGTGCGCCAAGCCGCTGGCGATGGACAGCGCCATGCGCAGACAGGACGGGGCGTCCAACGTGCTCAGCTGAAGGTAGTCGTACAGGGAGCCCATCTCATGGTAGTGTGTGATTAACCACAGCTGAGTGCTGGAGTTACGAGACGTCATGTCTGATGCAATAAAGCCTGGAACCAGAGAACGTGTTGGAGGTGGGAATAATTAGAGGGATAGATTTGACTTCAATGAGGCTAAAAATCCTCAGTTATAGAGAAAATAAAAAATCTACAGCCCCCTCCTGGTCTGTGGATTCAGGATGGGGACACCAGTAACACCTGTTAAGCTGAAGTGGTCACATACCTAGAATGTTCTCGTGTCTCAGCAGTACCGTGTTGTAGATTTCTGTCTCACGGAACCAAGACTTTTCATCACGGGAAGAGAAGATTTTTACAGCCACGTTCTCGCCCTGCCACTGACCTCTCCATACCTCTCCATAACGCCCTTTCCCTGAGAAAACACACACACACACACACACAGCCCAAACAGGAATCAGGACAGGAAGCCTGAAACAGGAAAACGTGTTCAACACTGTAACCTCAGAAACCAGAAGAACACCGATACTGCCCATGACTTCACAGTGCTGAGCACAAACACTGGCCATGCTGCTGTTTCAGCCATTCCTGGAATGACAGCGCTCCTCAAAAGCATACTAAACTACAAAACTGACAGGTCATAGAGGGCCTTGTTGAACATCTGGACCTTCTAATTTGCCATGAAGGTCAGATCTGAGCTCATTTATTGGGCTTTGTGAGAGTGGATGTGTTTGGATTAGGATGTGGGGTTGATTAAATGGAACGGCCGATGCATGAGGTGGACTGTTTAAGCCTGGTTTACTACAGAACACGTTTTATTACGCCATTTGAATCTCCTACTGGTGGCGAACTTGTCATGCATTGCCCTTTGCACATCATTTCACACTGGCCAATCAAACTCAGTAAGGTTTACAACTGACCACAGATATGAGACACTACCATGGCTCTGTCCAGGCCTGCTTACTGTGTTGCCCGGCAACTATGTGAGAGCATTAGATTCATATCTCCAGGCTAAACCGATGCTCCTTTGGAAGCAGGAAGTAAATGTTTGGAAAAATGTAGTTTTAAACCTTTATTTAAACTCATTTATCTCAGCAATAAGAGAGCAAATCTCCAGATCACATTAGACCGTAGCTGAGATCTTGCGAGCTAGTTTGAAGACTTCCAGCTCACCTGATTTCACCTAGTTTCCCACCCTGCCATGGACTAGCTGCTCACCCACCATCACCAACTATGTAAATATCTACTGTTACTATTATGTCCACCTGCAAACTAAAATTACTTCAGTACCCGAGTATTAGAACAGAGGTGTGGGGGTCCCGTGTCCCGTGGGGGTCCCGTGTCCCGTGGGGGTCCCCTAACTCTATAAGTAGTTTGACCAGAGGAGGACAGGTCCTCCCCCTTGTGAGCCTGGTTCCTCTCGAGGTTCCTTCCTCCAGCTCGGAGGGAGTTTTTCTTGCCACTGTCGCCCTTTGGCTTGTTCACTAGGGGACCTGTCTCTTATCCTTTGTTCCTGTGTTCTTCACCTTCTAGTTTCATGATTTCTGTAAAGCTGCTCTGTGACACCTTCAGTTGTGAAGAACGCTATACATATAAATTCTGATATGATTTGATTTACAGAGGTCCAGGGCTCTGGTCACCAGGGGGTTACTTTGTCCCGGGTTGGACGTGGCCGGGTTTTGGTATGTGCAGAATATGGAGAGGAGTTTGAGAAGGTGGGGAATTTGTTTGGTTTAAATGGGGATGGAGGCATGTAGGACATTTTATGAGGTTCACTGCTCATTTCATCACTTTGTTTCCCAGGGGGTTGTTGTTTTGTTTGTTTCACTGAATGAACATCTCTATTTTTCCACGCTTTCCAAACGACTGAATATAATGTATCCTACTGCAGAATCTGCAGCCACGCTGCAATTACGGACAACTGCTGCGATTTACAAAATGATGGGCAGTCAGAATCCGTCTCTTGTTTAAGGTTCTTAAATAAGGACAATACAGAGATGATACAGACCATCATCTCCACGGTCCTTACAGGAGTACACTGCAGGTCTTCAATTAAGAGTGTGTGTTGTGCTGGTATGAGGGGATTACACACAGCAGTGCTGCTGGAGTGTTTAAACACTGTGTCCACTCACTGTCCACTCTATTAGACACTCCTACCGAGTGTCTCCACCTTGTAGATGTAAAGTCAGAGACAGAAGCTCAAAGGTTTCTGCACAGTTTGTGTTGGTCATCCTCTGGTCCTTCATCAGCGCTCACAGGATGCTGTTAGCCGGATATTTCTGGTTGGTGGACAATAGTGAGTCCAGCAGTGACACGGAGGGGTTTAAAAACTCCAGCAGCACTGCTGTGTCTGATCCACATGTACCAGTGCAACATACACAAACATACCACCACCACCACTCAGTGCTGAGAATGAGACACTACCCAAACCCAATAGCTGCTCTGTGGTGGTCCTGAGGGGTGCTGAGCATTGAAGATCAGGGTGAAAGGAGGAGAATGAAGTCTGCAGAGAAACAGATGATCTACAGTCTGTGATTATGGAGCTACAAAATGCTCCTGGGTGGTAAATAAAGCTGATAATTATGACAGTGAGTTTAGAAACAAGGAGGTGGTAATTATGCTATAGCTGATCGGTGTATATACACTGTGTGGTGAAGCTTCGTCTGCAGAAAGTCAGAGTCCCTCACAAAAGCCCTGTTAGAAAACGTGAACTCCATCAGTCAACTGTCTGAAATAATTAGCAGAGAAATGAAATCAGGACCCCATGAAGGGTCCTAATGAGCATTAAACGAAGCACCTCAGAAACGACAGAACCAACTCTTAGGCTGTTTTCATTTCTGAGTGGGCCAGCGATGTTCTGTGTTCTTCAGATGCCTTGATCTCTTAAAAGAAGCACGATAATGGAGTTAAGACAGGTAGAGCTGTTACAGACTAAGCTTCAGGACAAGAAAGCTGCTCTAGAAACTTCATGAAGTACTTTGATATTTACTGCCTCTGAGGATCAGACAGACACACTGGATTAGACACATCCAAATGATCTCTACTGAGACCCTCACACCCACTCACACCTTCCTTCTCACCCTCACACACACACACACACACACTCACACACAAACAGAGGATATTTAGAAGCTTTAGTGCTTAAATGTGTCTAAATGTTAGGAGGGATGTAAGAAAGCAAAGCTCCAACCGCATGGAGAGAATCTCTCAAGAGCCAAAACAACAGATGTGCACATGCTCAATAAACAGGCTCTTCCATACAAAACACACACCCACCCACACGCAGGCGTGCGAGCGAGGGACATTCAAGGCGAGGGGACAGATTAGATACACACCCACACACTCATTCAACGTGATCTGTCTGGCGACTGTCCGCTGCACCAAGAAAGGCAATCCTGAACCGCTGCCCGACGTGCAGGAGTGGTCCAACAGATCCTGGAGGGAGAGAAAGAGAGAGAGAGAGAGAGAGAGAGAGAGAGAGAGAGAGAGAGAGAGAGAGAGAGAGTTAATGATAAGATGACTCAAATGAAAAGGTGGGATGCCTTGGGTGCATTTCATACTAAAACCACTAGGTCACACTCAGAGTCTGTCCAGCCAGCAAGGCCCAATCATGGACGTACCATCAGTACCACAGCAGACCACCACAGCAGATGGGGGAACACTCGCCCCTTTTATAAACAGATGCAGCTTTCAATTCCTGATCTAGAGAACCTGGGTTACACAAATGAACTACTGTTCTCCATCTCCATCATTTTCCAGAACCTCACTATAGGAAAGGTGTAGCCAACTCCCATATTGCATGTTGTTCAGACTTTGCGTGAACAGGTTTTGTTGTGCGGTGCAGGTGGTGCACTCGTCAGTCCCTGTGCTTTCCAGCCTCAACGGGTGCTGCCATGTTAACAGGGGACCCCTATGACCTGCGGTTGTGTCCGAACTGGTCTGACGTGGTGGCAAAAAAAGCAAGGAAGGAAAGGTCTACATGGATGAAAGTGAGAATGGGGATCATCTGCACCATTGCTGTGGTTGCTAGTGGTACCATTGGTACTTTAATGGTTGGTCACATGAGGAGGAGTGTTTCAGCATTATGGGAAAGAGAACCGTACCACTATGATATTGTTCTGGATGCTCGGGTGTCAATAGGCACTAATATATTGTGATATTGAATTATTGCAATTTTATGCTTTTCAATACTTTTTTTATGGGTGTCTATTCAAAAATGACAGATTTTTATTAAATAGGTTTACATGCAAAGACAACGGTTCATTTAGATCCCACTGTTCTGATTGGATAACATTCTCTTTACCCTTCTCGATAAATTACCAGTAAAGACCTGCATAAAAGTGCAAGTGTGAGGAGAGCGTGAGAGAGAGCGCGAGTGAGACAGGAGAATGACCTCTATAAAATATGTAAAAGCACAGAACAGCTGGCCCTCTGTGGAAGGTCTGTGGCACTGCACACTGCAGTTCAATGGGCTCTTGGGCCAGATTGCATTTGAGAGACAAGACAAGAACGAGACCCGTGAGAAAACTCGAATCTACGGCTGCGACTCTTTCACTGAACATTCTGCTCATGTTTTGCAAACCATCACAAATGATTATTGTTTATCTAATGAAACGTGACAGATGTCTGCAGAATCCATTCTAAGCTGTGTTACAATCATAAACAAAGAGTTGATTACATGGCTCTGAGTTGAGGGAATCTGTCCAACCCAGTTGAAGCCACTGTTGGGGGACTGTGGTAATTGTTTTGATTGCAATTTGGCTTGTGTGCTGTGTAATCATGCAGCGCCATTATATGTTCATTCGACGTGTGCTGTTTTCTATTTGCCAACTGTGACGGACTGAGCGATTTGTTTCAAAGCTGCGGATTTTCGATCCTAACTGAAGAATAAAGAGTCCTTTATGTATCTTCACTGAAACGTATGACAATAAGAAGAACGTTTACTTTATAAAAAGAGCCCCTAAACTCACGTCACATACAAACATCTCTTAAACCCATACATTAGAACACACCTTCTCACTCTCATAACAGAAACCCCGACTTGAACCTCTGTTGATAAAACACTTTCATTAGGACTAATTACTGAATCATAAACCCAGGGTTCAAATGAGGGAAGGCGCGATATGGGACAAGACTGACATCGCAATTTCATTTTGTTTGTTTTTCGGCTGCAAAATTAAAAGACATAGGAATTTAAAGTTTAGGGTCCTATGATTTCCTTTATATCTGAACACATTTTTTGTTTGAGGAAACCCAAGAATCAAGGGTCTGTCTGCTTTTATTATTATACACTGGTAATGGTATGCAGTGAAATGCTTCTTTACGACTGTCTGCACCCACAGATCAATAGGGGAGAAGGGAGAAGGTAAACAGAATCAATATGTGCAGAAAAATTAATAACTAACTAAATAACTTGAGACGAAAGTGAAGGTAGGTATGCGAGAATAAGTTCCAGTTTGTGTAGAACCTGAGAGGTATATAAAGTTCAATGTCGAGGAATGGGGAATAAAATGAAAGGAATTCTGGGAAAATAAAATAAAATGGACATCACAAGGTCCTATACTTGTACAAGTGTCTGGTCCAACATATGATATTAATAACGCACTCTGCTCTCATATCAGAGTACAGTAAATGATACTGGGCAGACAGAAACTGCTTCTGGTAGATATCATGAACACGAGAACTGAAATGTTCCTCACATTAAGCATCAAAGAACATATATTTTAACATTGGACAAGATACTGCGTGTCTAATGTGACAGTTGCATATGTACAAAGTAATGGTGCTGAGACGACATATTAAAGACATATTAAAGACATATTAAGACATATTAAGACATCGTCGTACTTCTGAAAAACTCTAACGTTGATAATGGCAGCCGGGAGTCAAGACGCAGAGCTCAGGCTGAGAAACAGAGGAGTATTCTTTAATATAAAGTGAATTCAAGCTCCAATTATAACAGAACAATCTCATTCACAGAGACTAAGTAGGGTCCAATCTGATTTTCCACACTGAGAAGATTTACTCGTGCCAGCCCCTCTCCCGTTCCTAATCCTCACAATTCAGACCTGTTAAAACCCAGTGCCCACTCCACACTGTCTCGGCTGGGTGCTGCAATCTGACCAAACAATCGATGAGATACAGCAACCACAGAAATCCACAAACGGCATCGACACAACACGTTATTAAAAAAAGGAGGAGGAGGAGGAGGAGGAGGGTGGATTAGCACAAAAACAGCAACTGCATATAAAACACGTTTGCCTCATGAAGACAATTTGGAGATGCAATTTGGAGAGCAGAGGAATGTGAGCATGAGGGCACAAATGCAAATAGCAGCAGCTTTAAATAGCTGGAATTCTGGGTTGCAGTTAACTCAAGATGGATGATGGTTCTGGACGCTGGGTAGCTGCATGCCATCTTATTCTTTTCCAGAAATCACGGTCAGAGTCCCAGGACACCCCCAGTGTAACCAAGTATATGCTGCACGTGTGTTCCTCCGAGAGCCTCTTCAGCTGCCCCGACTGTTCCTAATAACATCTCCAGCCTCTCTCTCTCTCTCTCTCTCTCTCTCCTCTCTCTCTCCCCTCCCCTCTCTCTCTCTCTCTCTCTCCCTCTCTCCCTCTCTCTCCTCTCTCTCTCTCTCTCTCCTCCCTCTCTCTCTCTCTTCTTCTCTTCTCCCTCTCTCCTCTCTCTCTCTCTCTCAGAACTGGAAAGAACTTTTTAATTATACTCTGTGGCAAACATTCGGTCGTCGACATTTTGGCCCTGCTGTCGCAGCACTCCACAGAGCTCTTTGAAAACGGCTTGAAAAAGATCCAATATCAGCAACTCTGCAAACACGCCCCACAATGCCGCAGGAGAGCGCTGAGGAGCCCATGGAACGCCCGGCCCGCTCGCCTGAGGGGGATTAATGAACGAGAGAGCAGGGATTTGTGGGAGGTTTTGGAAGTGGGGGGGGTTGGAGGGCTGCATTAGCCTCAAATAAATAAAATAAACACTATTGAGGGCCCAGGAGTCTATCATTAGAATGAGCTGCATTGAGAGAGGAACACAGGGAGACATCTTAGCGGCGGTTCAAATATTCAAGGAAGAGAGAGAGAGAGAGAGAGAGAGAGAGAGAGAGAGAGAGAGAGAGAGATTCAACTCGAACTTAACCTCAGGCATTGCCATTCTAATCCACTTTCGGAAAACAGACGAGAGAATGAGAGTTTTTACAGTCTTGTTGTAGATCCGACTCTAAAATCTCTAAAAGCAAAATACAATTATTTCAATGAATAATAAATAATACATGCTTTCATTTCAGAAATGCACTTTATAGCATATTTTGGATGAAGAGAAAAATGGATTACAGGCTGGATGATGCAAGGATGTATTATACTAATGAATACGTGGGTTTCCTGAAAGCTCCTTCTTTCTAATAAATGCAAAGAAACCACAACTGCGAGCACTTTTCCTCAGACATCGGTATAATGCATGCAAGACTCACCGCAAGCGTGCTTTCCCCCACGTTGGACGCGATGAGCCCGTCAATGGTGCCGTATTCGGCATCCCGAGCAGTCAGCCTCTCCATCTGGTTGTGGTGGATCCGCCGGAACACCAGGATGGCAGCAGTGGAGAGGAAAATGAGCACGATCACCGGAGCCATGATCACGATGGCCAATGTAGTCACGCTGTAGTTAGGGCCCTCCACCACTATGAGACAAAGAGAGCTTAGTAAGTACAGTGGTTTCACTTGCAGGTCAGCGGAGTCGTCATCTTATTATTATTATTATTATTATTAATATTATTATTATTGGAATACTGTGAAATGATGTCACTACAAATTCAACACAGCATTGAATACGGATAATAATGATTTTCCATTTTCTGTACATTTCCAACACAAACACCTTTTCACTCCGTCTACCCAGGTGTACGGTGTTGCCTGAGGTTACATGCACAAAGACAAACACATGCATACACAGCCACACACACACACACACACACACACACACACACACACACAAAGAGCTGCAGTTAAAACTGTGGGCTTTGCGGGGAGAGGCGATGATAATTAGGTATGCTGAAGCCCACACTCAGTATCCCTGAAGCCAAACCCTGACTGGACCACACAGACAGCAGCAAACAGTACAGCTTGCACATACGCTGACAAGAACTCATATCCCCATCTCGCTCGGAGGCTCCTACACAGCAGGAGAAAACACAGTGCTGGCCAGAGGAGGTCCACCAGTAGGCAGTGGACTAATGGGGCTAATGGTGGGCAGAATGAAGCCCCAATAGGGGAGAAGGAAAGCTCAGCTGTGGGTTGAGAGGTGTCTGGAAGCTCAGCGAGAGATGGAGCCCACGGAGGGCTTCTCATGGTAACTTAAACGAAGTCACAATGTGGGTTAAGGATAGACTAAATGACGGGCTGAATGTGGGCTAGGACTTGGCTGAGCAAGGGCTAAAACATGGCTTAGTGAGGCCTCAAGGGTGAGCTCAGTGTGGGTGAGTGCTCAGGACAGAGCGGAGCGAGGGCTCAATGGCGAGCTGAATATGAGGAAAGGCTGGCAGAGGGAGGTGTCAGGGTTGGTTGAATGTGGGCGAAGGATTGGGCTGAATATGGGCAAAGACTTCCCTCGGCAAGGGCTCAGGGTGGGCTAAGACTTGACTAAGTGAAGGCTCAGGGTGGGCTGAGACATTTTGAGTGCGGTCTCGGAGTGAGGGCTGAATGTGGGCTAAGACTTGGCCGTGTGAAGACTCGGGTGGGCTGAATATAGGGGCGGACTAAGGGAATAACGGGGCAGGCTTCCGTTGACGTGGAGATCTGCCAGTGTAGTTGCTGAAACTGCTGGATTACATTTTCCCCCGGATTTTCCCTTTTTTTTCAAATTCTTTAACTAAGCTTTCAGTTTTGAGTTTATTAATCTCTCTCTATTCGAGTGGACAAGAGCGCGAACGTCCAGGAATAACAGTCGAGGCATACTGCCAACATTGCAAGATTGCCACCGAATGGACAGACTTAGCTTTAAGGACTTTGGTTGAGCACAAGCTAAAGTTAGGCGGAATGTGGGCCGAGGGGAGACGCGGCGTGGGCTCAATGTGGGTTAAACGGGTTGGCTGAGCGAGGGCTCTGGGTGGGCCTTAAGAAGAGCACACAAGCAGCAGCTCCTCACAGCAGAACCACCCACACATTCCCACGTGAGACTGCAGGAGTGAGGGCTGCGCTCCAGACAAAGACGCCATTTCATTCTCACTCGCACTCAATTTTCACACAGCACGCAGGGGAGGAATTTAGGGGTCCTGGCAAGTCTGCGCTCAGTTATATTCTCACACGCATACACGTGTGTTTACATGTACGCAGGAACAGGCGTACAGAGACAGACAGGCAGACGCACAGATCCGTACGAGCCTACAATTGCAGACGGCGTAATTCCTCTGGCATAATCCCCTTTCATCCCTCTATCAGAAGAACGAAGGGTTAAGACAAGAAAGCACTTTTTTTTTTCCATGTCCGAACAGATCTGATAAATCCTCTCTCCCCCCGCTCCTCGTTCTAACAAGGGTGACCGAGACCATCTCGGTCTCAAAGGTCAAAGGAAGCCGAAAAAGACCCCCCAAAAAAAAAATACTGCGACAAAACCTGTTTTTCTGAAGAGATCACAAAAGCTCACCATCAAAGACGCCAGCTTGTTAGGAAAGTCTCACATAGACTTGAAAGCCAGTGTAAAATCTCTCTTGCCCCCCAGGGTCCTCTGAGGAAATCAGCTTTCATGGTCATTTTGCAAAACAGAATATATCTCTGCGCTTTTGAAAACAAAGGTTTTACATGACGCATATTTTGTCTGGCAGCTGGAATTTTGCTCACAGGAATGTTAAAGTGTAATCATGTAGTGAGACATGACATTTACTGGCTGAATGGAGGGAGAGACGGGAAAGGATGATGATCATGAGCACTGGAAATTCAATATTAAGTGGCTTACATTTCATAAAGAGTCGATATGACAGAAGCAAGCTTTCGATCTGTCAAATGAGTCACCGTCCAAAAGGTTCTATAACTTCACTATTTAGGATTTCACAGCTCAGATGTGTGGAGACACTGGGCATGCTGGGAAGAGCTCCGGGACTGGAATGAAACTCCAGTTAATTCGATTCGATTAAACGGTCACGCTTTGCTCTCAGTGTGCTTTACAGATTATCTACAGACGCTCCAATTATTAGTAAACTGATTGGTTGATAACCGTATCATTTGGTTTATGGTTAGTATAGAGTCGGAGATACAGCTGCACTTGTACATTTACATACATTGTTTTAACGTTTTCTCAGGAACTGTTCTTCTCTGGGACCTGTTCTACCCATGCATCTCAGAAAGCTGCACTGTCAGGAGAAGGTGAAAATGTCATGAGAGAAGGTGCACAGTCAACAGGGATGACCACACCCTTGAGAGGACAGTAAAGGAAGTTGGGATTAGACTGAGGCTGGTGTCGATGCATCAAGAGCAATAAGACTTTCTCAAGAAGGCCTTTTCCTCGTCTTTGTCGTCCACTGGAGACTTCAGTAAAGCTTGAAGGTGTCGGTTTTTCCAGTTCTGGGCTTGTTCTTGACCATCTTGACCATCTTTTGATTCCAGAAAATCCCCAAAAACGTAATTGTTGTGCAACAAATTCTTGTTTTTCTCCAATATTGATATGTTACACACTCGTTCTGCCCCAGGAAAGAATCACTGCCCAAAGAAATAACTGGAAGCCCAAAATTACCATGACATTCATGTAAGAACTCAACAACAGAAAACTGTCGAAGGGTTAATAACAATGTTACTGTTCACAGCACAAAGTACAGCTGTGAACAGGATATAATGGACCTCAATCTGATCACCACGTTCAGAGGTGGTCAGAGACGGTCAGAGACCACCTTAGTCTTGGAGTGTGAATTCCAAAGTGTCTTGATGCGTCTTTAACAGCAAAGCACAGATAAGCAATAACCACACGGTTCTTGCTTGAACCAAACTGTCCACACGAGTTAGCGGAGCACGACAACACAGGCCACATTCCTGGCTGAAGCCGAGTGAAAATCGGTACCTTGTCTCGGATATTTTATGGAGTCCATAACCTCCTCCAGTGTAAATGATGTCCTATCACATTTAAAATGCCAGTGAGTGGCAATGCGTTCTGACAATCATCGGTGATCGAATCACACAGGACGCTTGTTAATAGAACCGAACAAACCGTTCTAAAACACTAGCAACTTCATAGGTTCTGTTTTGAAATTCTATATTCAAATTTATTGCATTTATTTTAAGTTGATTCAAGGACCGAGACAAATCCCTGTCCTTCTTGTACAGAATAAAGAATCTGACTCTGAATTCATCAATTATTAATATCATTCATTCCAAAGTTCTGAAAAGTATGTGTGTAAAATAAAATGGATCAAACTTTCTTAACAAAACTCCAGAGTCACGGTGGGACACAGCAGGTGGGGGTCCTGATCCGCCCCTTTACCGTTCCCAGGAGGCTTTGCTGCATGGCCGTCTGTCCGGCGGGACAGCAGAGGAAGGGGAGCGTGACGGAACAGAGATGCGGGCGTCCGTGTGCTTCCTTTCTCAGTGGGACTCCTTCCTCTTTTCTTTGTGCGGCTGGTACAGCCAAACGGCGCGAGACTGAAAAGACGGCAATCGAAGGGACAGCGAGAGATATTGGCAGACGATTTCGTGCCCTGCTGGGCCGCACGGACCGAGATACACTTCCCAGCAGTGGTCAAACTGACCCCAGCGGACACTTGTGATTGGAGAAGGGAGGAATTCTGGAATATCACTCCACAATGGGGTTTATAGACGACAACAGAGTGTCAGAGGAGTGAAAGGAGAGGTGAAGGGCATTCAAAGCTTGGCTTTATACAGGCTTCATGCAGACACACACAGCACCTGCTGCACAACTCCTGCTACACCGCGAGGACGCCAAGCCTTCGCACACTGACAAAAGGGCTTCAGGCTTCACTGGCATTGTCCGTGGTCAGAGTGTGGCTAATAAAAAGATCAGCATGTGTGTGAGTGTGCAAGGACAGTACATTCTGTGTGTGTGTGTGTGTGTGTGTGTGTGTGTGTGTGTGTGTGTGTGTGTGTGACCTCTATTCAGTGCGGTCTCAACTACAAATGTACTAAAATGAAAATTTTGGACCGAAACCGAACAAAATGACACATTTGGCCGAAGGTTTCCATTGATTTGGCCTCTTTTCCGGCACTGCGCCGATTGTCTTGCCGCCCCATTTCCTGCATTCTCAAAGTGCCCCTCACTACGCTGGTGCCGTTTTTGTTTGAGTCATCAGAAGCAACACTGTTCAGTATAAATTACTCACTCTTTTCACTTATTCAGCCAAAAGTTGAAAGTGCATTTTTGCCATTTTGGTTCAAATAACACTGGTTGCCAAACATCCGCCGCATCACTAGTTTAATGTTTCGTAAAACAGACATCAGAGCGTGCTCCTAGGTTCTGTCAGTATTAATTACATCACTGTCAGCTGGACAAACCAGTCCTTTTTGTCCTTTAAGACAACTGGTCACAAAATAGTCACACCACTGAAGTCAGTCGGTTCCAGAGGAATTTAAAAGATGAGCCAAAGATGGTTATCAAAGCAGAACCAGCATTATATTGTGCTTTCCTGGTGTGTGTGCTGGGACATTTTTATTTTAATTTAAATAAACTTTTTTTTAATAAATCTCAAAACCTATTAAAAATAAAACATGCCCTTTATCTGTTTTTGTTTGGTTGTTTTTGTTTGTTTGGTTGTTTTTTGGATATTTGGTTAAAATGGGCAGTGGTATAATGTTATATTGTATAAGGTATATTTCCTTACTATTTATATTACTAATATTAATATACTATATTTTGTATTATGTATGTGAATTGTTGTATGTTTACCATTGTCCTAAATAAAACGTTTAAAACAAAAAAATAAATAAAATAAAACATGATATTTAATTTATGCAAAGAGACAAAATAAAAGCCTGCAAAAAGACAGTTGTCGGTATTCAGCACTGGGCCTTTAGCCAAATGGTCCATTTTATTCAGTTTTAGGTTCGGACAAAAACCTGCGTCCCTGCCAAACACCTGAGTATTTTAAACGTTTTAGGACCTAAAACATTAAACCTGAATAATATAGTCAGTAACAATCAGCATCATAGGTTCCACTAATCAAGCAGAAGAACTGTAGGTTGAGATCAGCGGCAGATGTTTGACATAAACTGTACGGATGCACAATGTGACTTTAATTCGTGTGTGTGTGTGTGTGTGTGTGTGTGTGTGTGTGTGTGTGTGTGTGTGTGTGTGTGTGTGTGTGTGTGTGTGTGTGTGTGTGTGTGTGAGAGAGAGTGTGGGTGTGTGCATGTTACCTCGCACAGGGAGAGCCACGCTGAGGTTCATGTTGCACAGGTGAGCCTTGCAGCACTCGACAATCTGGTCAGGTGAGGGCGGGGTCTTGCAGGTCATGCGACTCTGCTCATACTTTGTGAAACAGCCCTTCTGATGCATCAGCACACCGTCACTCAGTGTCAGAGACGAGAAACACTGCTGCCCCAGACAGCGCTCACCACTCACGCACGAACGGCCCTCGCACACACACTCGTGCTCTGGCTCCTTCTGTGGGAATTCTGTTCAAATGGACACAAAGGAATATTTGAAAATTTAATATAGAAATATTTAATACAGTTCAGAGCTGGTCTTCGACATCTGATACAGTGTGTGTGTGTGTGTGTGTGTGTGTGTGTGTGTGTGTGTGTGTCAGCGCTGAGTAAGTTCATATCAGCCGAAATCTTCTGCCCTGGTATGTATACTGGTATGCATACTGGTATGTATACTGGTATGTATACTGGTATGTATACTGGTATGTATACTGGTATGTATACCTCAGGGGAGGGGTTGGTTACACCCATACCTCTATAAGTCGCAAGATGTTATCTGGGGAGTGAAGCTGAACTCTGTCCAGCATGCTTATGGCAAGGCGACATGAGTTCCAGCATGACCATGGTGGGTGCCAGATGCTTGGAACGCTCCATTTCCGAAGTTGTGTGGGCATTCATCATTGCTTGGTCACGTGAGGAATGGGAATACATCACAGATCCAGTTCTGAAAAACTAGGGTCCAGTAGCCCATGGAGGGTAGGAGCACCAGACAATCACACGGAACCAAAGAATGCTGCACTGAGCTGCGGGATGTGCATGTGGGGTCCAGCGTTGAATGTGGACGTGATGTCTGTACTTGTTCTAACCAGATGCCACCGGTCAGGATTATTAAGCACCTGTGGGTGGTCACTGCACTGTCCACTGTGAGTGGAAATGCCTTCTATGACATATTTCCAGTGTACATGTGACCCTGTGGACTGAGGAAGTTCAGAAAGGGAATGTTCAATCCATTCCGGCTTGTGTTCAACCTCCCTCACGAGAGAACACCTCACTCATACAGGTGAGGGCATTTGGAGATGATGTTCCGTGAGGTAACACCACGTCTTATAGATGTTGATAAAGCCCTCGTAGTGATCACCCCTGCCGGTGGAGCTGTATGGAGTGCTATTTTCATGACAGAAGTACCGGTGTATTACATCTACCATCTACCAACATCTATACAATTACATCTACGTTCCATAGAACTGCTGTAAACATCAGGCATCAAGAACCACTCCAGTCATTATGAGCCAAATGAGCTCTCCTACCAATGAGAAGATCAAACCAGGACCGACGGTAAAAGACATCATAGACAGTAGAGCTGATTATTAGTTTGTGCACAACCCTTCAAATGAATGCATTGGCACTCGTTGCTGACACAAATGTGCAAATGCACACGGCTTGTCGAGTCTCGATAGAGAAGTGCTCTCTGGAGCAGATAAACATGATCCTATTGGCCCCACGACTAATACCAGACATGGATTACAGCAATTTAAAGCCCCCAACCTTGAGCTGCTTAACGGTGGGACTGTGGAATGACGGTGCTCCGTCCAATACTTCTGAGATGAGTTGTGGAGCTGGGAGTGAGCAATGTTCCTAAATCTAGCAGAAAGCCTTCTCTGGACAGTAGAGGGAGTTACTCCATCAAATGCAGTCTAAACTCGTTTTAACACCCGTGATTTAAGAGGGAATGAATAAGCAGGTGTCCTCATACTTTTGTCCAATAGTGTAAAGTGTATTTCCACGAACGTCTTGGTTGATTTGCGCTCAAATGAGCCCTGAAAGAGATCTGAAAATAATAAACCCACTTTTTCTTGTTTAAAATATTACGACTATCAATGCAAATGTGTGTTCTTAACTCAGGATTCACAGGCGCTGAATTAAAAGCACTTTACTGGAGGCTTCAGTGATTAATTAACTATGATGAACTCATTTATCAGGCAGAACAGAAATGAAAACGCACCAAGTGCTGGTTTGCACAATTAACTGACAGAACAACGTTAATTAATATCCAAAAAGCAGCACTCAATATTTGGTCCCATTACCTCTGGTTGGTGGCTCCACGGTGACGTTGGCGTTACACAGGCGGCCCGAACAGCAGCTGACGATGCTGTCTGACGCGACGGGGGTGTCACATTTTGCCCCACCCCTCTGGGATGCAAGGTAGCAGCCCTTGCGATGCTGTAGATTCCCACCAGTTACTGTAACAGAGGAGAAACACTGCTCTCCTACACACCGCCCACCGCTCACACACTCCGGTCCTTCACACACGCACTCGTGTTGCGTGGAGACTGCACTGGAGTCTGGAGAGAAAACAAAAGCAACAACACAGACTGAGCAGGCTGGTCGAGAGCTAATTTACAAACCTTCGCAACGAGCTCAGGGACGGGGACGAACCACAGGACGAAACGCAGCCACTGATCATTCATACTTAATAATATTAACGGAGGAACACGGGAGTGAAAATCGGATACACAGTAAACGTATGTGTCAGCAGAACTGACAACACAGCTCACCCAGGGCAGTGGAAGGCTGGCAAACATCACACAGCTTGTTCATATTAAATAGTTATTAGCTGTACAGCTGCTGCTGCGTGCTTCTGCAGCGTACAGACGAACACAAGGTGAAGACCAAACATCACGACTAACGAATTATCAAATCAAAACTTCCACACCGTACAACATCATGAGGCCAGTTTGCTTAACTGGGCACTGGAGTACGGCTGGGCTCGTTTGAGATTTTGATGGCAGTATCATACCTTCTACAGTACGTTTGTATGCACGGTATGAGCCCCATTCCTACAACTTCGTTGAACTACAAAGGGTTAAAGCAGCATTGTGTAGCCTTTTACCTTAATCTACAGGGGCTGGACAATGAAACTGAAACACCTGTCATTGTATTGTGGGAGGTTTCATGGCTAAATTGGAGCAGCCTGGTGGCCAATCTTCATTAATTGCACATTGAACCAGTAAGAGCAGAGTGTGAAGGTTCAATTAGCAGCTAAGAGCACAGTTCAGCTCAAAATATTGCAATGCACACAACATTATGGGGGACATACCAGAGTTCAAAAGAGGACAAACTGTTGGTGCACGTCTTGCTGGCGCATCTGTGACCAAGACAGCAAGTCTTTGTGATGTATCAATAGCCAAGGTGTCCAGGGTGATGTCAGCACCACCAAGAAGAACCAACCACATCCAACAGGATTAACTGTGGACGCAAGAGGAAGCTGTCTGAAAGGGATGTTGGGGTGTTAACCCGGATTGTATCCAAAAAATGTCCTTCCCAAGACGAATTGACACTGTATTGGCCGCAAAAGGAGGCCCTAGTTCACCATACTAATCAATGATTGTGGTCTAAAACCAGGTGTTTCAGTTTCATTGTCCAACCCCTGTAACGGACTTGTGTTAGGGAGAGTTGGAATGCCAAAAACTGTACAATGTAACTTTGGTACAGTTGGAAAAACGTTCCAGAGAACTACATAATATTGCAAAACCAGAGTCACGCATGTGTAAAATCCATGTTACTCTACTACCTCAGTCCACATGCTGTATTCGGAGCCCGAGAGCTAGAAAAGGATTCTCACACAAATCTGCTTCAAGAGCAAATTAAATGCATAAACATCAACACCGTCAAAAGCAGTGAAATGTAATATAAATGTAGTTTGTAAACCATTTCCTGTACGGTTCACTCAAAACGGTCTGTTTCAACATTGCCTGGATTTCTGAGACCAGTCTCATATATCTGTTTGTTCCATGTTTAGAGGTAGACTGAAGTAGACTCATTAATGCTTACTTTCTGAAAGATGGGCAGCCAATCAGAAAAGGGCCTACACATCAGCCTTAAAGGCACAGTAACAAAAACAAGCTTTTGTAAAAATGTAAGAAGAGATCATGTGGAAACCAGTCCTGCAAAATGAACATATAGTGGATTTCTACTGGTTTTGGTACATTAACCTGTAGAAACACAAGACAGATATGAGATATGAGCTGCAGATTTGAATCTGATAAGTGCTCTTGATATAGGTTTTGTCAAATATCTAAAGGTCTCCTGACTCCCTCAAAACCCCCCAAAACATCTACAATTGCTCGGGAAATCTTGGATCCATCTCGGTTTGGTACTATTTACAAACACTAACTCATCCTTGAATATGTGGTATGTAACAGATGAGTATACTGAAATATCCACGGTGCATATTCTGCGTCGGTCAGTCGGTCAGTGGTTATGATGGACAGTATTGTTACACAATGCAATCTGAAACACTGCGGGAGGAGTGAGCTGCCCGTGAGACAAATAAGGATGACACTTCAGCGATGACGGCGTCAGCAACGTAGTTTATCAAGTGTATATCAATCTTCATTCATCTTGTTTTAATTAATCCAGCATCATATACATTGTTGAGAAAAGCACTTCTTATCCTGATGTGAATCAAGTCATTGTGAGTCGAAGTGTAAACACTGTTTAATAACTTGGAGGGTTTAGTATAATTGAGATCGTCCTCATTACGGTGCTGGAAAAGACTTTAACAATTACTTATTATTAATTATTTCATTTGCATTAAGTCTTAATCTTAATTTCAATTCATTTCAAGCAACCTGTCTTCCATTTCTGTCTCTGTGCTATTATTTATGTAAATCATTCTGTATGAAACGTTGTATATAAACAAACACACTTGGTCTTATTACTGTAACCACGACATACATATTTATATATCACATATATTACAAAATAAAGCTGCCCGATGGTTCTTTGGAGCATCATAAAAGAACCACCTGTCTTTTCCTAAACCTGTCTTTTCTTTTACGTAATTTGACCAAATATAGAGAACTGGGTCTAAATGCTCCAGGTAACTGGCTGTACGCTACAAATGCCATTAATGAACTGTCCATTTAAAAGTTCTTTAAGGAACCAAAATGATTTTTCTATGCCACCCGTCAGGAACCTTCGCCAGTGAGACCAGTTGTGAAATGGTGATCTGACCAGCTCAGTTTCTGCTCACTCTACCATTTAACACCCATCTTTAATGCGAGCTGAGAGGGAAACCCAGTCCTGTAGCGGAACCAGTTTAACTACAGCATGTCACCAATACCTGTATGTTTCTCCTGCAGGAATACAGGAGGAATACATAAATGCAATCAAATCCTTACAGCAAGTAACGGCAGATCAC
>CM067509.1:30621405-30866405 GCA_034509495.1 Acestrorhynchus altus
TCTACTGCTGCTTTCAATGTGATAAAACACTAGTGCTTACAGCTCCTGTGACCTGTTTATTCTACACAAATCACACCCTTATCTAGATTCAGCTCTGTGTAGGTGTGTGTGTGTGTGTGTGTGTGTGTGTCTGATGCTCCCAGACATAAAAAAATTAAGCACGCTCTGTTAGTATTAGCCTATGCACCGTAGATTCAGCCTCTAGATACCACACAGTGCCCTTTAACTGTGTGGACAGAAACCAGACAGACACACACACACACACACACACACACACACACACACACACACACACACACACACACACACACACACACACACACAAAAATCAGTCACCTCAGCAGCAGGGGCGGGGCAAACGTGGGGGGCAAACAGGGGTGCTGAGGGGCAGTGAGGTGGGAAAGAGGGGCAGGGATAGAGACGGTGAGCCAGGCGGAATTCTCAGAGCTCGCAAACTGGAAACACAGCTGCACAGAGAAGGGTACTGCTATTTCAATTAGGGATTTAATGAGTTGGGGATTTTGCAAATTATGTACCAAGAACTGCGAGGAAAGAAGGGGGCTCATCTGTGACCTGAATTTCTCACTTCTTCCCTGGGACTGATTTATTGTGGCAGAACAGAATCAAAGACTCATATCACGAGAAAAAAACGGAGACAGAAATCTTAAATACAGTACATGGCACCACCCTTTTAGCCCCGCCTCCTTTCTCCAGGTTCGTTGGAGGTTCTGGAGGAACGGCCACGGCCTACTCTAAAGAGTTCTTCACAGGGGCTCCAAGAGGCCCGGCAGTCTAATCCCAGGTGATGCTGGCTGGCCATCGGCGGCATGCTGAATGGGTAGATGGCGCCTCTCCCACATCACACCCGTTGCCTGCAGGTTGGCACAGCTGCCAGTTGTGACTTCTTCGAGTTTGTTAATGCCCAGCAATGATGCAATGGATTCATGCAAAGCCACCACCTCCAGTGTTGGAAGCATCAAATGTGATTTAAACTGGCTGGAGTTCAGGCTGCTTCTGCCTACAGTGAGAAGGTCAGATGCCCCTCTGATGCGCAGGTAGGACTCACTTAAAGGTGTGCGTCTGGGTTCAGAGGGGCTTCGGGCATGCTCCGTCTTCCACAGTTCTGTCATCTCATAGCTCCAGCAGATAAATAACTAAAGAACAGCACAGCCATTGACCTGAAACGTAATAAAACTGGCCGGCAGATCCTGAACACCTGCCACTGGCTTTATTTGTTACCAAAGGACGCTTGTCCGCCAAGTAATCGATCGCACGCCCAGACCGGCAGATGGAGATAGACTGGCGGGCGCTGGAGTACCGCTGAATGAATTCTACCCAATACATGACACTGAAAAACACCAAAGTGTCCTAGACTGCAGAGCTGGCGAGATCGGTTGAGGCTGCATCCAGTCAAACAAATATGTTCATTCAAAACACCTTTAATAAGCTCAGATATATGTTTACTAGCACTCGGGCCCCAGGAGAGCTCAGCCGATACCCTGGTTAAGGTAGGCTACAAACAAGGCTGTCAACTGACCGCATTTGGCACACACACACACACACACACACACACACACACACACACACACACACACACACACACCTACTCACCCTCCCAGCAATTCTTTGAAATTGGGCTAATCGATATCAGAACGCAACGGGCAAGCTGCATGATCTGCTTTGTTAAAAGAAAGACGTCAGGAAATTTCACGCCGCCGGTTGCTCTTATTTACGCCGCAAAGGAGGTTGAGGATAATCCCATGGTATTTCACACGCACAAATTTGGCTGAACTACGATTCCAAAACAAGAACCCACAAATGAGCACCGTATGTTCTCTCTGCTCTGCTTCTTGACTTCAAGAGTTCAAATTCAAACAACCACCAATGCCACAAACACCCTTCACATACAAACGGGTGAAGGATGCCAACGAGGCGACACCGCGTATGGTCAGTCACTTTAACTGTTCCAGCCAGAACTAAATCTAGGACTGAATCAGGGCTTAATTACCTAATAAGGGCAACCAACTCTTGGTTCCACAGAGAACAATGGGCCTTATTCACCAACCATTTTTACAACGACACTGTTTGCACAATCATATATATGTGTGTGTGTGTGTGTGTGTGTGTGTGTGTGTGTGTGTGTGTGTGTGTGTGTGTGGAAACAACTGCACTCTAAAAAGTACATCACACACCTGCCTTAGACTTTTTGTTAGGTCATCAAGTGAAGGTTCCTCAGACATAAGGAAAAGGTTCCACTTTCCTCACACTTCTCTTTGTGTTCTCTATGGGACTAAAACTGGTTGTCCTGTGACAAGGTTGCACAACTCCAGTCCTGGAGATCCGAAAACCATTCCTGGAGGTGCAGGCTCCAGCATAGTTTGGTAGTTGTTCTTCTCCAACACACCCACTTTATCTGGTATTTCACCAGATTTGAATCAGGTGTGTTTAATTAAGACAACAACCAAACTAGAGCTAGAGAACGTCCCTCTAGGACCAGCGCTGATCACCCCCTTCTAATGCAGTGCTCCAAGACATCTCAGATATTCGCCTCAGCTGTGGTATCATTTCCCTTCTTTCTTTCTGTTCTAGACCGGCGGTGCAATGTGCCATGGCTTTGCAGGTGGCTGCTTATTTGGCCTAATTGGAGGCATTATGGGTGACATTTACGAGAGCGCAGCTACAGAGAGAATTAAACTGATCACTACCGTCTCGATGGAACGACACGACAGATATCGCCTCATGAAATCACACTAAACCTCCTCAGTCACACATCATCTCAGCCTCGCTCAGAAATCCCAGCTGCACACAGATGAAACTCATCTACGAAGAAGCTGAACATTATATAATCTGACCGCATCGACACAAACAGAGCGGGATACGGGCTGAGCGATATATCGATATTTATATCTATATCGGGACATAAACAGAGCGGGATACGGGCTGAGCGATATATCGATATTTATATCTATATCGATATAAACAGAGCGATATTATCGGCTGAGCTTATTATATCGATATTTATATCTATATCGACATAAACAGAGCGGGATACGGGCTGAGCGATATATCGATATTTATATCTATATCGGGACGTAAACGGAGCAGGATACGGGCTGAGCGATGACTGGTCTCCTCATATACTGTGTCTGGCATGACTTTACTGGGAATAAACCATTACCTTCCCTATTCATAAACCAGCTAACTCGGACATAACCTAGACTCTGTCCTACCGTTTAAAAGTTCTCTATTACAAACATAGTTCTTTGCAGACGAAACGTGGCTCCTAAAGTATCAATCAATAATAACACTCCTACAGTTTTTCTGGATTTATAAAGAACCAGTATACAGCAGAGCGCGCTCTATAAGGCTATTTTTATTAAAACCTGGTTTAATAAGAACAGACAAGTACAGCGCAGAATAAATTCATTAAATTAGGGAACAGTACAGTCTAACTGAACTCCAACCAGCTCCTTGTTACTATGGAGTTTCTTCAATGTTCATTCTGGTTACTGTTTACAGACTCCCTGTAACTGGTCTGCTAGACGTCATCATTTTACAAGAACCAACACACACAACACACTCAGAACACTGCACCATGGCGTTGGGTACCACAATACCAATACCATACCACTGAATTGACCACCTTCAGTGAACACAACAATGTGAGTAACTTCAAACCGACCAACAGGTATCAACGCATCGCAGATCAGGGGTTACAAACCTGTCGACTACAGTAAACAACCACTCGTTAGTTACACGTATATAAAGCGCCTTTGGAGATACCAGCGGACACTTCACAGTCAGCGCTCTACACAATCACGCTCAGCCAACACACACCATCGAGCAGCGGCAGCCAATCACGCATTAAATGACTCTGCACCGAAATGACCATCCATCCACCTGGAGGACTGCATCGAGCACTGTGGTGGGGGTTCACCCAGGAGTGCCAATCCACATCTGGACACACACGGACACACACAGGAGCAAACAGTATGATGTGTGTGCACAACACGTGTGTGTGTGTGTGTGCTGCGCAGGTGTGCGTTATTTGTAGGTATTTTTGTCATATGCTCATAACCTGAGCTCACGCTGATCTAACTCTTCTCCTTCACTCCATTGATTTTCTACTGCCCGTTTCATCTCCTGTCCTGCTGTCTTCCTTTCTTGCCCACCTTCCTTCCTTGGCATCCCCCCGTCACTCTCTCTCCTCTAGTCCTTTAGAACCCTTCTTGCTTTACCATAGTTGCTCTCGGCTTATCCAGTCTGAAAATCTCTTATCCCATCCCTCCTTTTGCTTTCTTCCGTCGCTCTTAGTCCGATGGTGTCAGCTGGTCCTCGCGGGCCGCTGTACTCCCCTGTAAAGAGAGAGGGGAGGCAGCCCAGGGGAAGCTGAGGAGACAAGAGCTGAGATCAAACCCAAACAGGCCTGTGAAGAACACGCTCCGACACTCCGAGGAGGGAGCTCAACAAACCCAAACCGGTCCAGCTGCTAACAGCTGCAGCGAGAGCGACGCCCGGCTCCGAGCTCCTAAAGACTTGTCTGTTGTTCTCTACCTGAAAACATCTGCTGTTAACCGTTTAGAGACGTTCACGCACTGCTTCACCTGGACTAGTCTGAACCAGCTCTGTTAGAACTTATTATTACTGACGTAGGACATTGTAGTACCATTGTAATAAAGGAAAATATGGAATTTCTGGGACATTTCCCAATTTTGGGTTCCATATTCCCCAGTTTTCATTCCTTATGAAGGATCCTTCATCCTTTTGATTTCTTACTCAACACAGTACACCATAAAACTAACAGTGTCAACTGCTTAATATTGAACACAGCCAACTAGGACAGTACACTATTTACTGTGTAAGGGTTCTAGATAGTGTCAATAAGGGAACATGTTTACAAAATCTCTATAAAGTACCATTTACCAGAGGATTTCCATTATATGGATGCTATTAGCCAGGACAGTACACTATTTACTGTGTAAGGGTTCTAGATAGTGCCAATAAGGGAACATGTTTAAAAAATCTCTATAAAGAACCATTTACTAGAGGATTTCCATTATACGGATGCTATTAGCCAGGGTTCTACAGAGCAGGCTTTCTCATTCTGTGGGTCCGAGACCACCATTGGGCTGTGAAGTACCAGTGTTATGTTCTAGTTACAGAGGTGGGCCGTGAGACTGGTAAAAGGTTGGGAACTCCTGCTATAGAGAGCCTTTGCCTTTACGGAAGAACCACTGAACCCTGATTTCAAGGGTGCAGAGTGGAGGAGGGTGTAGTGAGAGTGCTCACTTATCTAGAACAAGAACAGAAGAGATCCGATGACTGGGGTTGGTCAACACCACTTTGGAGAGCAAAGCCCAGCGACAGCTGCTGACAAAACTGGAGAACCATCTGATGGTATGAAAAGTGGAACGAGTAAATTCCAGCCAGAACTGGGAAGAACGTACAGCTATCTTGATCGGAGGTCAAGCCAAAGCACCAAAAACCATCCATAAAACTACCCCTGATGAACTTCCCAGAGGTTCAGACGCCACTGACCCCAACCTTGTGAGAACCTGCAGGATTTTCTGTTTGTTCTTCAGAAAATGATTAACGAGCTGATAAGTCCTGAAGAGTGGACTCCGCCCACTGAAGCCTGTGTCCAACAGCTTCAGGAGTTGATGGAGTAAATGAGAAGAGTACATCACTTGCGGATGTCTGCATGAAGCACAAAAACAACAACCACAAAGACACCGACACACTGAGCACCCCGTAAATAAACACCATCACACTGAAGACTGGAGCCGTCAGACCGAAAGAGCAGACCGGCTTTTATTATTTAACTTCACCCAAATAAACCCTCTCTAACACCCATTCAGCCTGGAGATGCTGAGTCATCGACCACACACACACACACACACACACACACACACACACACACACACACACACACACACACACACACTCAAAAAGAGAAGGGGAGAGGGACAAAGACAGACAGACAGACAGAGGGAGGGTAGAGTATGTTACCGAGGGTGAACGAAGACGACGGGAAAGAGACAATGTGAGACGCGAGAATGAGGGGAGACGAGAAAGGGAACAAAAAAGCGAGAGGTGTAATCAACTCTGGAGCGACCACCCAGAGAGGAATGAGAGCGTGATCAGCAGGACTGAGAGAATGAGGGGAGGGGGGTATGGAGGGAGAGAGAAATAAGAAAGAGAAACAAGAGAGGGGTAAAACAGATTGAAGTAGAGCAGTAAGTGAGAGAGAAGGAGGTGAAGAGGGAATAAGCGAGAGAGAGAGAAAGAGCAGGCTGGCTGAATTGTAAAAGAGACAGGCAGACAGAAAGAGAGAGCGAGAAAGAGAGAGGTGTGTGTGTTGGGGGGGGTATGGGGGTGCACTCTCGCAAACAAACCTCACCTCGTGTGTCTCAGTCAATGCGACACTGCAGACAGACTCTGTCTCCGTCCGTCTGACTCACCAGCACTCCGCTCTCCAGCGCATACGCCACATGCTCCTCATCAGCTCAGCGTTATGATACCTCACCGGCACGAACCCACCTGAGCTGATGACCTCAAACACACACACCGTCAGCTTCGTAACTTAACTCCGACCTTCAGATTTGAACACTGTTAAAGTGTAAACACTGCGTAAACGGACAAAACTGACCCCCTGAAATGATCCAAAATGACTCAACAGTACTGTTCCTCCCATCTCCTATCAAGAACCAACGCTGCACATACAAGGTGGTGTTGTGACGGCCTCCATGTCTGCATCTAAACCAGTTTAAC
Organism: Acestrorhynchus altus; assembly: GCA_034509495.1. Taxonomy (NCBI): domain Eukaryota; kingdom Metazoa; phylum Chordata; class Actinopteri; order Characiformes; family Acestrorhynchidae; genus Acestrorhynchus; species Acestrorhynchus altus. Next base: position 30,628,177 of record CM067509.1, read on the forward strand.
CAGATTAAAAAAAGCTCCTTGTATCGTCCAGTCTTATGTTGCTGGGTAAATACAGTGAGTGTAACCACGTAATGACCACAGCGGCCAAATCAGTCCGATCACTTCATCTCCTGATGATTCACCGCCTGTTTTTCTCTCCTCATAGATTTCTTCTTTATTTGTTCTGGCAAGCCCAAAGTGTCAGCGCCATGTGGGACACCATTTAGGGACGTGAGCAGAGCGCGAGTGTGTCATCGTTCAACAAACACAAACTGAGGGGGAAAAATAACAGCATCTACTAACAGCTAACATGGATCCTGCGAGTGTGTTCTAACAGTGAAAACAAGGCCAGTACCAACTAACGGGGATTAAACAACTTCCCTATTCGGAAAAACGGGTCGCGTCACTTCCGCTTGAGCTGCTCTGTATGAGGTACCCTGAGCGTGGCACTAGGCGTCCGTGGTCGTTCGGGAACCAGCCCTGTGACTGAAAGGTTGCCGGTTTGATTCCCTGAACTGGCAGGACATGACTCAATTGTCCTTGAGCAAGGCGCTTAACTCCCAAGCTGCTCCTGGGTCTCGTGGATAGGGGTGCTCACCACCCCGGACACGTGTGCTCACCACTCCGGAGTGAGTGAGCGTGTGTGTGTGTGTGTGTGTGTGTGTGTGTGTACACATTTACATTTACTGTTATTGCTCATTCAAGAGCTCATTGGAAGGTTGTATGTGCCAGATGATTCGCTTCACTTTCAACCGTGGAACATCCCAAAAACAGGCCACAATCGCCCGGACACATGAAAGATCAGTCGGAGCGCTGGATCGTAAGACGTGCTCCGAATTTGAAAGAGTATAAAGTCGGAATATGAGTCACACCATGTAAACTCATCTAGTGTCCCTGCTTACAAATATGACTTGCTGTTCACGTGCAATTTAACAGTAGTAGAAAAGGTACTTCCCACTTTGACTCCGTTCGAAATCCCAGTTTAAATGCCGAAGCAGCCTTTCAGCCCGTTTACTCCACACCGATGCGAGCTATCAGCAATAAACAAGGCTGTGTCAACGCGTTAAACAGGCTAATCACGCTGGTCCGTGTTTCTGACTGTAGAAATGTGCCACCGAGGAGCCGAAGGTGTTCGTGTGGCTCCTCCCTGCCCACAGGGAGGTAATGGGGGAGATTATGGAGCAGTCCATTGGCTTCAGGACACAGAGGGGCCTATACGGCGGCCCACTCAGTCGTGCAGTCTTCGCCTATTGCATTCATTACACACCAGCATTCTCACAGCTACAGGAATGTAATCAAATGCTAATGCCCCCGTTCCCTTTCACTAATGTGCTTAGAGCTGTCAACTGCAGCTTTAGGTGGTTTTGATGCGCGCACACACACACACACACACACACACATACACACACACACACACACACACACACAAAAACCCTTCTTTCTCGAAAACATATGTATCTTACAGACTAAGGCACAGCCTGCTTACACCCCAATACAAACACACAGACTCTCGCACACCTACACACACTCTCGGAGAAAGGCATGTCCTACACAACCACATCTCAACCATTCACTTCCTTTTTTCCCCTCAAGTGTGGAATTCACACACACATTATTCCAGGTTTCAGCATTATGCAGAATATCTCCCTTAAAAGAACATCTTTAGAACCGCGTTGATGCTCCACTGACTCTAACGGGGAGAACAGCATCTCTCTGTCATTCCCAATCCGGTCCGGAACCGTACTGCACTATGTAACTTCGGTGCAGCAGGCGCGAGACTGAGTAACACTGTGCAACCTTGTCCTGTCCTGTAATATTACTCTACCATGTGTGTCGACTTCTTTCACCTCAGATGCTCGTTCGGTGTCTCTCAGCTTGACACGAGGACATTCTGTATCTACTGCACTGGTGTAAAAGTGATTTACACCCCCACCTGCAGGGGAGCCGAGGAGCAAAAACCAGCAATTCTCGCATCATAGTGATTTAAGGTGTGGTTACACTGGGTTTTTGCATTTTGTGTCACCCCCAACATGGGCGTGGCTGCAAGCAGAGACAGAAAACAGAGTGGTAACGAGTTTCACATCTAAGCTTAGATGCTATCAAAACTACTTAAGACCCCAGAAGGAAAGATAATTGGCTTCTAATCCCACCTTTCGACTGTATGCCGCCTGTCGCTTCTGTTGTACTTGGTAACCTGCATGAAAAGAGTCGTCTGGTTTAGTCTGGTTCATGCTTCCTCGGTGTCGGCTCAGACAGAGCAGAGACAGCACAGAGGTTGTCATACGTCACACAGCCAGAGCAGCAGTTTTATTGGTCGGGGACACGAACAACAGACACGTTGGCCAAGTCCGCCTGTAGTTGACTAAAATTCCATGAAATGCACAGAATTTAAAGCGTAAAAACTGTCAGTAATACATCTCTGTAAATAAATATGCAGTTCTTCGGTGTTTTGAAGCACATCCACAACATCATACTGTCACAATAACAAAATATCTCACAGTGTCAGTGTAGTTTGGCCATGTGGTGTTATCGTGGTCTTACCTTTGCTGACTTTCGTTTATCCTTTTCACACAACAGATTTCAGAATATTTAAAATCACTGCATTAATGCTTACTTCAGTCCAGCTATCTGTCTGACCACTTCAAACACGCACCACCCAAATAATCACTGAAATAATTAGCACACGGCTACAGGAGTGTAACGATATAGCACAGCATGGTGTCGTGCTCAATAAGAGCCTCTCAATTCATTATGCACAAGTATCGAACAACGCATTCGACACCCTGGAGCGAATAAACCACAGGCTTTAATAAAGATTATACTGCATTAGCCTACGGTTCCATTTAGTCATTTAGAACGGAGGATTTCTGACCTGTCCAAAGGGACCTTTAGATGGTCCATGATTTTGCTTCACCCTTATAACAATTCGAATGAAGCACAAATTAAGATTCATCTCATGGTTTGGGAACCACTGATTCAGCAGGGTTTCTCAAGCCTGGTCCTAGAGACACCCCTGCCAAGCACGTTAGTGCTTTTCCTGCTCCTAACACACCTGAATCCACTATTCAAATGTGCAGGAGAGGTGTGTCTCCAGGACCAGGGATGAGAAACACTGGGTTGGTAGACGTTGAAGTCCAGAGCGCCTTAGAAAACTTGGAACAGTGGAACCACGCTAACACCAAGCACCTGGAGATGCTGTAAATAGCCTAGGAAACAAGATCCCCAATGACAGTGACGTCCCCTCAAATCTGGACTTGGATCAGATTAAGAAGATCTCTGCTCTATACATCACTGTCGATTTGCCCTCTCCACCACAAAGTGACAGGGAGTCCAGTTTGCCGCATAGCAAGATGACGAACCACAGGATGCGATCAATGCAGAACAAAACCTGAGGGCTAACGGCATTTCACCACCCTGTCACACTGTAGCACCACCAAGTGAGAGCATGGAAACATTACTCAGATTACGGAAACGACTCTCAAAGGAGAGACACAAACCAGTCCGTTCAGCTCAGACGGCCAGACTGGCCTCGAGGCAAAGCGGCTCCAGAGTCGTCCATAGGGGCTGAAACACAGCCAGCACGACAAAGGACGGGGCAAGTCTTGAGGCGTGTCGAACCATGCAGGCCTCCGCTGCGTCAGAGCTGACCCGCTGGTCTCTGCGCAGTGCCCGTTAAGGCCCGGGCACAGTGAATCACTCACTTACGAGAAGCAAGACTAAGATAACAGTCTCGCGCTAATTACGTCCATGTGTCATATGGCTCAAGGGAAAAGTGGGCCACTTGTGTAATTAGTGGCAAAACGGCTGGATGAGCACCATCCTTTAATTCATAGTTTAATGTGCATGTAAGAAATGCTTCCAGTGTGTGAACGGTCGTTATCAGCAGTACGTTTTGAACGGTCGTTATCAGCAGTACGTTTTGAACGGTCGTTATCAGCAGTAGGTCTGGTTTAATTCATAAAGGTTCACGAGATTTTGAGCTAAAACACAGGGAATTCGATATTTCGATTCTTCGATATTTAAAAACGGTCATATTTTGCACAGAAACATTATAATCCATAAGCAGATGCAAGACAGTGAGGTTTTAGATATTAAAGTAGGATTTAACCACATAAAATACACCAAAAGTCAAGCCTGTCCAATAAGAGAAGAGGGGAGGGGAGGGGAGGGGTATTTCCCCGGGCAGGCCTGTACGTCATTTAGCAGACGCCCTTATCCAGAGCGACTTACAAAAGTGCTTTGCTGTTCACTCGGTAAATATCCTTAGCTATTAGACGAGGCTAGAATTTCTTTATGGAGTTAAACTGGCTAAACTGAGAAATTCTATTTCATAAAATACCCCTCAGTCCTGTTTTGTGGGTTTTAATCAAGCAATAACGCACTTGGTAAAAGGGCTCGTCCCCAAGGCACCGTTCCTCCAAGCTGCAGTTTGTAAACCAGCAGCGAACAGCGCGTTAACTCCACTGCTGCCCTCTTCTGTAATTATTAAGGGCTACGTCTTCGTCCTAAATCTCATTCGGTCAGCTGTGAGGTGGCGAGGGACGCAGTAATCCATGTGAACTCTCTTGCAGTTTGTCAAACGAAGGACCAAAAACAATTAAGCCCGAGTTTTATGACCGAGCGAAGGCTAAGAGCTGGCCAGCCCTAACCTTGTCACCCGCGTAACTCACACAGTCACCATGGCTATGGATCCAGCATCACACCACAACATGGCCAATTCAAACACACTCCCGCTGACCTTCACGTCTGTTAGCTCACGAAGGAATGAGCAAACATTCTTTCAGCAAATAATAAAAAAATAAAATCGCCCGGACTAAAGGCGGCGGCGAGGAAGTGCTTCTGTCCGTCTCAGGCGGAGCTCCAGGCCTAGATATTTAACACTGTAACACGAATGTCTTACAAAACTCCTGAGCCACTCAGTCGATGGAAATTTCATGTAGCCTGGATCGCTCGTATCGATGGATGGCGTTCTGAGATTACTGGCATCGCTGGAGTCATCGGCGTCCCTCCACACAGGCAAAAAGAGAACCCGAATCAGCTTTATTGATCTAGCGTCCCCTGGCAGAAAGCGATCTTTGAGACTCGGGGCAATTTTGATGGCCTCAATCATGAGTAGTGCCACTACTTCATCCCTCCATTTGTCTGTCCCTTCATCACCCCTTACTACAGAGGGTCTGTGTGTCTTCTCTGGGCTCCAGAATGTCCAGCAGTGTATGTTATCTCCAGCTGGAATCTTCAAAACACTCTCTCTCTCTCTGTCTCTGTCTGTCTCTGTCTCTGTCTGTCTCTCTCTCTCAGAGTAAACTACTTACATACTGAACATTTCAGTCTGATACAGTCAACCTGTATGAGACAATGTCATCACCGTTCTCTCCATAGTGTTCTTAACCTAAATATGATCTCTTGAGCATCGCAAACATTTGCAACCAAAGTCATAGAAGAACCTCTTTAAATTCTGCAACCATTTAAGTAAAGAACCTATAGAAGAACCGAAGTTTAATAAAAACATTACTTCAGCTTCTTCAAACCTTTAAAAGCTACATTAATTAGGACGCAACCACCAATCGACTTGTTAAACTGCTGACCAAATTAGTCGCAACGTATTGAAGAGTTGATTCATTATAACCTCATCATCCGTGTTTCTCGATCGAACAGCCGGGGACGCACACAAACCAGGGATTAATCATAAAGATTTAACCCCAACCGTGTAGAAATACAGTTTTACTGCTGTGAGGACTGTGTGGAGAAAACCATGACAGAGAATTAAGGCAACAGCATCTGCAGCACCATCACTGAGTGTGAGTGGAGAGCGGTGCTCTCTTAGTGCGAGTCGTGGGAGTCTCAAATGGACGCAGGATGAGCGGAAAAAGGACAATTCTTCCAGTTAGTCATCCAGGGTCGTTAAAAACGAGGAGACCGGTCCCTGGTCTAGGTTCCTGTAACACTAAGTATAGTGTCTGTTCACAGATAAAATCTGGCCCTTCAACAAAAAGAGACAATCAGTTTGCTGGTTACACAGTGACATTATTATGGCCAGAAGGTGACAAAATAAAAGTCACTAATACAATTACTGATACAAAAAGCTAAAATTACTGGTTCCCCATTTTCTTTTCACTGGTGTAAAATTATGGGAAAAAAGATTAAGAACAAAAGATTTGCTCATTAAAACAGTGACTTTTTGAATAAGTTATCTGGCGATTCAGCGATTCATAATCTGAATAATCGAGGATTCATTTCAGTAGTTTGTCCCTCAATATGAACATTTGTCTCTGCAGTGCACAGATGTTTCAGATGTTTCCTTTAAGCCCAGTATTCAGGCTCACAATGTCACGGAGCCTTAATGTTACACTTTGCTTTGCGAAATCCGCACTAATGCCCACACGTCCACGCTCTGCGGCTCCTGTTTCTACTGCAAAGTCAGACAGAGTACAAGCCCAGTCTTCTCAAAAGCATCCCCGCAGATTCTCTCCACATTTGTTCCAGCTGAATAAGACATTCATTGCTCCGAGACCATTCTGAAAACTACATCACTAACAGAAATATTATGGGCTAGAGCTTCATAACACAGCGGCAGAGGACATTTCTGACCACAGTGGACATAAAAACAAAGCTCTGGTGCTCTTCAAGAAATCCAGACTTGGAGCAGAACTCTAACACAGCGAGAAAAACCTGGTGAGAGAATGTGTGGGGACGCAAAAGAGACAGAAAATAAACAAGTCAGAGAGAGGGAAGACAGAAGGAGAGACAGACCTGCAAGAGAACAAAAGAGACAGAGAGATGAGAACGATGAGAAAGAAATACAAAGTGACAAAAGAGACAGAGTGAGAAAACAACAACAAATATGCAGAAAGAGGCAGAGAGACAAAGCAAGACAAAAAAGACAGCAAGACAGCAAAAGATACGGACAGAAAGAGAGAAAAGAGAGACAGGAGAGATAGAGACAGAAAATAATAAATACAGAGAAAAAAAGACAGAGCAAGAGATAGAGGCTCAAAAAGAGAGACATACAGAGGCAGAGTTACAGGAAAGATGGCGAGAGTAAAGACAGAGAGACAGAGACAGAGACAGAGCAAACTCATAAAATGTGCATTGCAGACTGTCTCCAGTGCAGTCTGGGGGTAATGGGAGCAAGAGGAGCCAGATGTGCTGCAGCACACCACACACACGACTTTCCGGCTCCTTCCCAGTCTTTTCACTCACAAGCACACACACACGCGAATGCACATGCACACACACACACACACACACACACATACACATACACACACACAAACACACAGACACAAACACACACACACAGAGCGGGGGACCACAGAAATCAATAAACACACTCCAGAGCCTGCTGAAGGAGAGGGGAATGCCACAGAACTGGGACAAGTGTGTGTGTGTGTGTGTGTGTGTGTGTGTGTGTGTGTGTGTGTGTGTGTGTCCTCAGATCCCTCTCTGTCTCACTTCACCTGTCCCCTCTCCTCACCGTCTCTCTCCTCTCTCTCTCTACCCAGTCTACCTGTGTCTGTCTACCCCGTCTCTGCCATCTCTGTCTCTCACTGTCTGATGGGTAATCTCTCTCTGATGTGCTGCAGCTGCAGAGGAGTTCTTACAGGCTAGACACAATCCCACCCCCAAACCCACCCCTCTTTAATCCCCACCCTCCCCCTCCCCCGTAAGTAGAACAAACTCAAGCAGGACTAAACCTTCTCATTAGCCCCTCTCTCAACTCTCTCTCTCTGCTCTCTCGCTCTCTCTCTCTTGCTCTCTCGCTCTCTCGCTCTCTCTCTCAGAATTTAAAGTAGAAAAGACTTACTGGCATGTCAGTGTGCACATGCATGCACACACTCACACTCACACACACACACACTCAGCGGGGCTCCGTCTCCCGTCTCCACTGATAGATCTACAGAGAGATCACCACTTGTGTCCATACTCCAACGTGTCCACCTCTCTCTCTCTCTCTCTCTCTCTCTCTCTCTCTCTCTCTCTCTCTCTCTCTCACACACACACACACACACACACTCCCTCCCTGCTTCCCTCTTTCGTGCACTCTTTCTCTGTCCCTCACTTTTCCTAAGCTACACAAAAACATCCTCCCCTTCTACTCTTCAGGAGAGGGGAAAGGGGGTAAGGGGAAGGGACTGTGTGTGTGTGTGTGTGTGTGTGTGTGTGTGTGTGTGTGTGTGTGTGTGTGTGTGTGTGTGTGTGTGTGTGAGACAGACAGAGGGAGAGGGAGAGAGAAAGAGAGAGAGAGAAAGAGTGATGGCAGAGGTGTATAAAGATGGGAGAGAGAGGGAAGGGGGGATAAAAGAAATAGAAAAGGGAAAAAGTGGCAAGAGACGGTGGACTGAAAGCAGAGTGAGAGAGGTGGGGTGGAGGGAATAAAGACAGACAGACAGACACACACACACCCACCCGTATTAGAGTTTGAGCGTCCTGCTCAGACTTGAAGCTGCGGCTGTCTGTGTGTGTGTGTGTGTGTGTGTGTGTGTGTGTGTGTGTGTGTGTGTGTGTGTGTGTGTGTGTGTGTGTGTATGCGCGTGCATGGCGCAGTCTGGCCTTAATGACAGAGTCTGAAATCTGATCCCCCTCGGGTCTCTGCCAACCCAACGCTCCCCTGCCTCCCTCCACTCACGCTCTCTCTCTCCCTCCCTCACCCCCACCACTCGCTCTGCTCTTCCACTCTTCCACGCTCCCTCGCTCCGCTCCTCTCCTCGCCTCTCGCATTGTTCCGACCCATACTGCCAGCTGTTCCTGACAGCAAAATTACTGTGCACGGAAAAATGATTGCAGTTGGAGGACTGTTTCCCCTCTCTCTCTCTCTCTCTCTCTCTCTCTCTATCTGTCTGTCTGTCTGTCTTTCTCTCAGAGACTCAGGCTTACGTGGACAAATTATACACTCTGTGTTATTGTGAAAAGGCAGCTGCAGGGCCTCTGCAGAAACACACACACACACACACATCTGCTTGGACAGAGACAGGCGCATACATACAGTGACATATACCCACTCTGAGACAGCGGAGAGACACACACCTTCCCACAGAGACAGGTATCCAGTGAGACATCCATAGGTCTTGGAGTCATACTGTATAACCTATATACCCACAGCAACACAAACAAAAACACACCCAGCAAACAACACTTGCAGACGGGGTTGGACGCCACATCATCGTGGAGGGCTTCTGTAATGTTCCACTGTCTCTCACGTCCGGCCATTCATCTGCAGGCCTGAGCGGCATACAATGTGTCTCGACGGCACACTGTAAATTGATCACTCACACTACATTCAGAGGTGGTCAGAGACGCATATGTCCACATGATTCTAAACTGTAGCGGGAACACTGAAGCATCTTCATGCGACCCCCACAGCACCGCCCACACCAACCGTGTCACTGCCACAGCTGAGAAACCTGTAATAACCGCAAGACCACACGTTTGCCGAGCACGCTACAATGACACACTAACTCACGGGTAAAGGTGATACTCGTGAGTGGTGCACAAGCAAAACTAGGTGCTCATCTTGTTCATCCTAATGTGCATCATGCCCCTCCTCCAGCAGAAACGATGCGAGATGCATTTAAAATGGCAGGACTGGATGACCCAGGATAATCGTTTGGGGTGATATTTTGCGGTGTTGATTATTTTGAGATATCCAACGGATCTCCACACTTAGTGGACCGGTCTTCTGACGCTCCCAGCACTGGTCAGTCACCATCAGAGCACCAGAATCCCTCCGTTCGGTCAGTACAACAAACAATTCCTTAAGACGTGGAGAAAACAAGACATCGGCTCACATATTTCACGTAAATGTACCGCACTTCGTCACTTGGAAAGGCCTCGTGAATCATACGAACGCTACAGAGCATTACGTGGACTAATCACGGCAGTCCTGCGAAACGGAACTCGTCAATGAACCTCAATTCGGTACAATTAGTTTGAGCACCATTGAGGGTCCACGAATACAATACAGCTCCTTTCAGTGACTTCTTCCCTGCTATATCACATCTGCAGTGCGGGGACAGGGAAAAGACTCTCCCTCGTCCATCACGGAGACTGGATCTGAGAAATACAGGTATCTTTCAGCACCTGGGGACAGATACCCCATACTTGTGAAGCCAGATGTGCCGGAACATGACATATTATGACGAAACCTGTGTGGCGTGGAATCATCTGATTCGTGAGTTGATTCTGGACCACTATGAAAGGTCGGCTTTGATGAAATGGGAACTCCACTGTGTTCATACTGGTTATAACTGGTCATTATGGAACAAGTTAATGATTGAACCATAACATCCGTGGTCAGTCACTCACCCCTGGGGCTCGCCGAGCCGGTATGTTGTACCTCCTGTTGTCTGGTCTTCGTTAGTATGGCAGGAAATGAGAGTTGGCAGCTTGGATCTAAACACTCTGTGGTAAGACTCCGTAATTGCACCCGTGACATCACTGCCCCATTCATTGTCCACTTCTCCTCAAACGACCCCAAAGTAGCACGACTCCTTTCTGGGGGTTTGGCAGGTTGTATTGCTGCTTAGCAACAGCAGACAAATCTCCCTAACCCCGAGTTGGACTCTATCAAATGTCGATCAGAACACAGCGGCGATTCAAACGGGGGTTTAAAAACTGCGTCATACGGAAAAGCACTGAAGAAGGGTTATAGAGGGCGGGGCAATACATACAGTACCACGTTTATTGATCTACTGGTGATTCTGAAATGCGGTACATTGGGTTTTATTCCAAATGTGCACAATATCCAATTAAACTCAAATTCCAATTCTAATTACATGGTTTGAAATGAAGCATGTGGTTGGGTAGAGCTGTCAAAGCCCTGACGACATCCGGAATACGCTCAGAGACGTATGCCATGCATAACCATAACAAAACCATCGCCCAGTGACTCAAACCAGTGTAGTGTGGGTTGCATGCTTTTTCAGGGACTCAAAGCCCATTTATGGGTAAGGAACCACTATTATCCACTACAATACTCATATTTGCTACCCCTATCTCCATGCCAGAGTCTAAACGGGGTGGAGTCACATGACTACACGTGGTAGTGAAGGGACATGAACACACTGGATTAAAAAATGATATAAAACATCAACAAGATTAGTTCAGCCAGAGGGTCTGAATGTTGATTCCGATGATTTTCGGATGAATAGTCCAGCAGACCGCTACAAAAGAACCCATTTACACTCTTATCTAGAACAACTTAGGGTTTGGAGTCTTGCCCAGGGCCCTAACCATGCACATACTCTAACTAGTATAGTGTGGTGGCCAGAGAATCGAAGCCCACTTATGGGTGAAGGTAGCATTGTTATTTACCATGTTCTCTTCAACCCCTTTAACAACAATGTATTCAATCGAGATATGCTTGGTTTTGGACGATGCACGCTGTGTTCTGGATCGTCCTCAGGTCCCTTTATGGTCTGTTAAGTCCATGTTCACATCCTTCCAGACATTCTGAAGACCAAAGGATCCATTCACTATATGGAAAGTACCTCGTATGCGGCCGGCATTTGTGCTTCTGTAGCCAACGAGTGTAATCAAGACCCAGGCCTGCAGCCTAGCTCCATTTTCACGTGGTGCCTACCTTATCAGAGGGTATTTATTCAGTGCCAAGAGAAGCTCTCCAAGAGGTATCCACTGACTACATGTAGGAAGCCCAGACAGCGAGCGAGAGAGAGAGACAGGGAGGGAGAGATAGCAAGGAGAAAAGGAGCCGACCATCCTGCTATCTGAGCACTATCAGTTCACTCCAGGACGTGACGCAGTTTAAAAGGCCCGGCAGGACGTCCCCCTTCAGACAATGGTGGTCAGCATGGGGTACAGCAATCTACCCCCGCTACTCACACTCCCAGACACCTACCAGACCACTGGTCTCACACACACTGCGGCATTTACATTTGAGTACACAGACGTAGAAGACCGTGAGGCGAACCATCGGTGTACGTTAAATCAGTAACGTTGAGCTTTCGAATTCACTGCTCTTCAAGCTTCAAAACGCTGCCAGCTGAATAGGATGCAAACAGTAATGCCATGTAAACGGGTGCGTCCATTAGACTGTACTTGAGGGGGCAGAAAGAGAGTTTCAAATCTGGCAAATCACCAGCTAATGACTGCCAAGGCACTGAGAATGTAGGTTAACTGATTAATCATGCCAGTCCTGATGCAGAACTGGGCACTTAAACGCCAAATATTCATTTTGTGTGATGAAGAATAAAGCCGTTATGCCATCCTGTGAATGAAGCCATCCTTTCTGAAATGCTCCAGTTTGGGGCAGCACATCATTTCAGCCTCGCTATCGCAATACGCGTATATGCAACAGCGACACCACAGAACACCACGTCTTGTGCCATGTTGAGTGTCTTAAACTGTTTTTTAGCTGCAGATTATGATGATCATGATGGAATTCTGGTGGAATCTGGTGAAAAGTCCCATTTTTTTTATATATCAGTCTAAATTTACAGTAAACTTCACCGCAATGTCAGTTTTTGCAGCCATACTTTCAATATTTCACTTTACGCAGAACCGCTTTTCACTTTTTGACGCACTGTGAATCCGTGGGTTCATGCTCATGAACCAAGAAAACACCCTAAAATGACCAGAAATGATAAAGGAGTATGTTTACAATCAGCTCCACTGAAAGCTCCGGCCTCGACAGTCACCTGTAAATTTACAGAGACATGTTTTACATCAAATTCCAAAAATACGCTGCTGCGTCAGTAAAGGCCGTGTTAGTTCAGCTGTAAAAATTCTATTAGTTGGTGTTTCTGTTTGTGACGCTACAGTTTGTATCACTATCGGAAGGAAAAAAGCCAGACCTGCATGTGAATAAACACCTAAAGTCGCTTTTTACATCAATTTTTTACCTTGTGAAGAATTTTTTTTATTATATCATTAAAAAACGGTGTCTTATGGCTTATATATTTGATCCATCTGTGATTTAGACATCTCAGAAGCTACGGGAGCCTCGTATTATCTCACCTGCTTTGGTAATTCGGTGCTTAACGATGATAAATCAGGTGAGCTGCTGATGGAATTGAACGCATCCACACACTGGCAGTAGAAAGACTCCAATCTGGACGCGCTGATCTTCAAACAAGGTCACAAGATCTCAATTAGTTTCTCCAGAATGAGAAGAAGAACGTTTTGAAAGTTAAAGAATATTATTGCCAAAATAAAGGCTCGTAAATAACGCAGGTAAAGCAACGCGCTGGCGGTCCGTCGCGGTTCTACTCATTACTGTGGAACACTGAGCGTCCTTTGTTATAATGTTCATACTTCAGATGCTGCACGTCAGGTTTATCGTTTTCATCTGTAATACCAGGCCTCGTTCTGCACAGCCAAACCAGTCTGAACACATCCCTGTGACCAGACCCTTCTCAAAACACACACACACACACACACACCTGGCTCATCATCACAAAGGCAGACAATGCGAAGGTTTATGGGAGAGCTCCTCTGTGTAGGCCTTGATCATAACCCAGCCCACTATGACAGATCAGCGGAGCCTGACTGAGGACAACTGCCTGTCAGGCTGAGAGTCGTCAAGAAAAGAAATACCTCTTTACTGTGTGTGTGTGTGTGTGTGTGTGTGTGTGTGTGGGCCCTGCTAAAACGTGCAAATAACGCAAAAAAAATACATTTTATGAAAGCTTTGGCCTAAAATATTTCTATTCCCAACAGAGTAAAGGGTCGGAATTACGCATTAACCTCTCCGAAGACACAAGTACGTTCACTACAGGTTTCGGAAAACACCTAAAATGGCTGGATCACATGACGAAAAAGCCATCGATTCACCGACACATCAAGCACAGAACTATGGTCAAATTTGGAACACTCGGAGGAATTCCCCTTAAAATGTTCAAGAACGAAAGAATATTGAAGATGACGTATGATTTCAACAATTATGCATCTCCTTAAAGGACAAAAAGACACAAAAACAACCAAAAAAGGAAGGAAAGAATGTCTGAAATGCAAAGGAGGACAAATATACGTCATTTCATGGAGAAATCTGATTTCAGTTTTCAGAACTCGGTGCATTTAATGCATTTAAAGACAGAAAACCCCGAGCATTCTGTGAAACCATGGTACAGAGGTACAATACACATCAGTCCACTGGTGTAAACAACCCCCGTCCGACTACAATAAACATTAAAAATACCAATTAGAGTCTGGAACAGAACTGTCGAGTTTCCACGGCCATAATCTACCAACATCAGATTCCCGTACGACTGTGCATCCTTGAACTGAAACGAGCGATATGGCCTCAAACCCATCCCGAATAACGGAACATTACACCTATATTACGACTGAAATATTATAGATTATAGTCACGTGACCAGAGTACCATGCAACAGAATATCTACTATGAGAGTCACGATGTGGATTTTGATGAATTCTTGTTTCATCGTTCAACCACAAGGGCTTGAGCTTTAAATGATCCCTCCCAGACCCTACCACGTAACAAGACCCAACAATGTCCACATACATCTGACCAATCAGCACAAACCCTTCTGCACACGTTACCTCTACAGCCATAAATAACAGCAAATCACCGCCAACACCTTTCTGGCACTTAAATTAACATGTTAGGTGATGAGAGAAGTGTGCACGTCGTCCCCTGTTCCTTGTCCCCCAGACTGGAGCCATTGTAATGCGGAGTGCACTGCATGGGGCTGATGGACGCACATCACCCTGACGTGAACCGAACCTGCAGACCAGTCTGCATGACAAAGGCCCAATAACAAGGTGCCGATGGACGGCTGGCTCACACCAGTACACTGCAGGCCATCTGCACAGGCCACTGCAGGTCACCTCTAGGAAGGTCTAACCAACACCCAGATCATCAGAGTGGTATTACAGACTAAAACATCAATGAACAGACCAGAGCTGGCTGAGGTCTTCCCGTATCACACACACACACACACACACGACTGCAGTCCACTGAAAACCATGCATCTTCATTCTCCTGTAACATCACCATTTTGGAGCTATTTCTTTTCATTGGACAGTGACGACACACACACATACATAGACAGAGTGGGTGATGTATTACATTGTCATGTCAATAATGTACACAGTCACCGTCTAATTAATTCATCTCCAAAACAGTGAAAAAGCAAAAATGGTATGTGTGATGAACAGTCAGAGTGAGACAGTGAGACACAGACAAACAGTCAGATACATAGTCAGACAGACAGTGAGACAGTCAGACAGACAGATAAACAGTCACAGACAGGCAGACACAGTCAAACAGTCAGACAGACGGACAGTGAACATCCGACAGTCAGATAAACAGTCACAGACAGTCAGACACAGTCAAACAGTCAGATAAACAGTCAGGCAGACAATGAGACACAGTCAGACAGAGAAACAGTCAGAGAGACAGTCAGACACAGACAGACAGACAGTCAGACAGACAGTGTGTAAAGCAAACAGCTTATAAAGCAGAATGAGGGATTTTACATCCAATCTTTGCTTTAGTTTTTATGTTTTGTTCTTTTTGCTGCCTGAAAGTACAGCGATAAACAGCATCAATATCACATTTTATTACTTTAACCAATTAATGAATCAATCAAAACTTTATTTATTATAAAAGTTTTCTTCAGGACAAATCTAACAGGAATTCAAAGAGCTTCACGGGCGACTGACTGATCAAAGAATTACAACTGAAATGGAAAAAACAGAGGAACAAATAATAAAATAAGATTTTTATAAATATATATAAAACATAACAGTGTGAAAATATAGAATTATTAACATTTAGGATAAAATAAGTTACTAAAATAATACAAAATATATAGAATTACAAACACTGTAAAAGAATAAGTCGTTTGTAGAACTTCAGTTTAATGTTGACGTAGAGACTGAACAGGAGAAACATTCTGGAGGAGAGACACTACACTACAGACAGACAGTTACAACAGACAGACAGACACTTACAGACAGTCACTACAGACTGACAGTCAGACAATCACACACAGTCACTACAGACAGTCATTACAGACAATCACACAGTCACTACAGACAGTCAGGTAATCATACACAGACAGTCACTACAGACAGACATACACACAGTCAGACAGACAGTTGGATAAACAGTCAGACAGACAGTGAAACACATTCAGACAAACAGACAGAAAGTAAGACACAGACAGTCAGATAAACAGTCAAGACAGTGAGAGACAGTCAGACAGTCAGATAAACAGTCACCGACAGTGAGACACAGTCAAACAATCACATTAACAGTCAGACAGACAGTCAGACTCAGTCAGACAGTCACAAACGGTCAAACAAACAGTGAGACACAGTCAGACACTCAGATACGGTCAGACAGACAGACAGTGAGATACAGTCAGTCAGACAGACACAGTCAGAGACAGACAGTCAGAGAGAGAGACAGTCAGACAGACAGACACTCAGACACAGACACAGTCAGAGAGACAGTCAGGGAGACTGAAGATGAACACAGACTCGGTTCAGACTCACCTCTCCGCCAAAGCTCCGGAGATTCAGTTTTAATCACAGAGTCGCTCGACCGACTCCAGAACCGACACAAATCAGCCGACACCATCCAGGGTTTGAGTCCGTCCTGCTCGAGCAGAACCAGAAGAGCCCGAGCTCAGCCGACGGAGCCGCTTTACTGCGAGAACAGCCGAGGAGCGACCCCCACTGCACACTCCTCCCTGTGAACCGACTCCCAAAGAACCGAGTCCTCTGTCCAACCGACTCAGCGACCGAACCGAGCGAGAGAAAGAACGTCTGACAGTTTACCAGTGAAACATGATGAACCAGTTGAACTGGTGTCCAGTATTCAGACATTAATGAATGAAGCGTCCTGTACTTTACATTTATCCATAATCAATAATAATCACAATCATCATAACAAATAACAACAACAATAATAATAATAATAATAATAATAATAAACACAAAAATAATAAATAACAAAAAATAATAAATAACATAATAATAATTATAATAACAATAATAATTATTATTATTATACATACATACATATAATTTTTAAAATAATAATAAAATTACACACAAGTTCCTGATTTGTGTGGGTGTGTTATATTTAGTATAACTAGTATATTTAATAATATTTCAGACAGACAGACAGACAGACAGATAGATAGATAGATGCTCAGCCAAATTATGGGGGCAAAACTGAAGCCAAAATCCAACTTTACTGGTTTCCAGTTGTGCTTCTCATACGGGCCCCACATGGGCTTGTTATCTGTGATGCTACTGATCATACTTTGAGTTTCATTACCTTTACAGTGATAAATTTACTCTTTTCTGTTCTAAAGTTGATTCTGTGATTAATAATTAATAGATTCTGGATTCCTGTTTTTCCAAACTGGTCAACAGTGAACCAGAAAGGATTGAAATGTCACTTTCAGTCTGATGAACATAAAGGACATAAAGTTTATCTTTGTGAATGAATTTATGATCACAACCATATTCATTTTTAATTGCATTAAAACAGGCTGAACATTTTTATTATTATGAAAACAATTAAAATATAACATAATAATTATTATATAAAATAAGATCATAAAATATTATGCCATTTACACCCTCATTTACACCCTCGTTTTGTTTACGTTTCCTTACTGTTTTGAATCATCTGAGTCGTGAGGTTCATATGAATCGATTCGGTGAACTGATTCAAACGCGGCTAGGTAATTAGAAACCCATTGGTGCATCATTTCCTTTGCCCCGCCCCATAGCAGCGACAGCCAATCAGAAGGCGGCCACAGATAGCGCTCGCCCGAGACCCAGCACTGGTGCTTCCATGAGTGCTGCAGTGCCTTCAGCTGTCTGTACTGGTTACTGTGGCCTTGTTCACTTTACTGCAGAATGTGTTTGATGCTCATTCCTTCTCCACATGCTCATATGAGTGGAGAGTGGGCTAAATGGGTTTGTGCATGTGTTCTTACTGGGACCCAGTTGGGCTGGTCCCTCCCATCTAGGCCCCTTGTGCAGTGTACAACCCAGATGAGGCCCATGTTGCACCCCTTTGATCTTATTAGGGCCCCCCTGGTGGGCATCACTATGTGGGGCCCATGAACAAAACTATAATAAAGTGCATCATTGTTTTCCTCTTGTTTTTCCATTTGTTAATTTCCGTCACGGACCGACGTGTGATCTTATCAGTGGTACATTGTTATATTTCATTTCTGTCGTCTGTAATCCAACATGCAGTAATGTGTGATTATATGCTTACGGTTTAATTTTTGAACATCTTACTGAAGTGGCCCAATTCCTCTGGGAAACTCTAGGCTCTTGACCACGTCTTTAAAGTTATAGTAGAATAGAAAAAGTAGAATAGATTACAGGTCATTCACGGTTCTACTTTTGAAAGGAGCCACTTGATTAACTTGCTGGGATGTTATGTAGCTGTGGAAGCTATTAACAACCTGTGAGACATCACCCTGCGTGATTTTCACACAGAAAGACAGCGTGGATAATTATTCCACTGCTAGTTTTGTCAAATTAAATCCCTTCTTATTCCTACCAAAACACACACACACAATATATATATATATATATATATATATATATATATATATGCTCTCTCTATATACAGTATATATATATATATATATATATATATATATATATATATGAGAGAGAGTTCTTTGTCCTCTCTGTAGCATGTGAATCATTCCAGGCCTGAGAAAATATCTGTGGCTCTATAGTTGGGGATGTTGTTTTGTTTCCATGGTTACCACTGAAGCACCGAAAAAGCAGTGTTTAAAGGCATCTCGCTAAAGTTCAACCACGTTTCTCCTTTTATAACATTTCCACAGCCCATTCAGAGACACAATGGAATGAATGCCATGAAGGTTATTTGGAATCGGATGAAATGTTAAGTTTATTTGGGCGAAAATATATAAAAACTGCTCTTTTACTCTCTTGGGCCTCTACTCTACATGCAGGCGTGCAGGTTCTGTATGTCATCCTGGGCACATGCCCCACAGATGCTGTAGCTGGGCCATATGAATCTTGCCACACTTATGAGTTGCTGTAGAGTCCCATGGAAGTTTGACCGGCTGATGAATCGTGGCCAGAACGCTGTCTGCTTAAAATGCCAGTTGGAAGCAATGCCGCGATGCATGGATGTCCTTCACATATTGCTGAGCTGTTATTGTCCCTCGTATGACTACTGGGGATGACCACAGATCACAGCATTTGGGACAGTGTGTTGCTCCACGGCAACAGTAGAATTGAAGCACTGACCACAAGGCCTCCATACTCAAACTCAACCACTGTCCGATACCAGGAGGAACCTGAATTCATCACTTCCAGTCCCGTTCACCATGTGCATGTAATGTAGCACCTTCCCAACACCTCACCAAGAGCTTGGTCAGAACTGCCTTGATGGTGAGCAGTTCTTCCAAATGACCATCCTGCCCAGTGATACACTGGTGTACATTACCAGACAACATATCCATAAGTACACAGAGATTCTGCAGATATGACTGTCATTTATACGTGGTAATCCATCTCTATAGATCTTGACCTGGAAGTCATTGAGCGATGACTTCCATTCTGGGACTACGGCGTGGCAGGTCGAACTGGCGTTGCAGTAATTACGTGATGATTGGTTGATTCCTCTGGATGCAGCACTAAATGCATTGTTAATACAAACTGTGTTTTAATAAAAGTATCTTTTGCTTTCTTGTCGTTATTGTCTGAGACCGCTCATTGTTCAAGGTTTGTGGCGCAGGTTGTTCTCAGCATTAACACCCCTGTACCAGCTGACCTCAAACAGCGTATTCAGTCAGACGGTCCTAAATGCACGAAGGTGTTAGACGGTTAATTGGTGTGCTTTGTTCGAATCCTCATAGATTATTTATTAGTCAGTGTGCTCTCGTTGTATAAATGCCTGTAGTGTGTTTGAGAGCACATTGTTTAGTACCACCACGATCTTTTCTCTGTGATTTCGTATCGCCAGAGGTCGTCATTGATCTGAAGTTAATAGATGCAATTTGGTACATGCCTGCAAAGCCTCTGAAGTAAATTGGGGCTGGGAGTATGGCTGATAATTTGGCATCTCCTTTTGAGTAGCTGTCAGCACCAGCTGTGAGCCATTAAACAAGCAGAGCAGGCCTGTTCACACATTTCTACGGCGCACTGAAGCCTCCTCGCCTGAGATTTCATCAGCATTCGTTTGATAACGCGACTTTATCTTACTCAAGATTGCGCTCGGCTTGTTTCCGTTATAACTGTAAATGTTGTTTTCACGTTAAAAATACGTTCGAAAATTTAAATCCTCAGAAATAGTGTGTCTGAAAATACAGTAATGCATCAATTACACAAATGATCACGTCACAGTTATGAAAAATATCATGTAAATTTGCTTTGTAGTAAAATATGCACAAAAAACTGTAACGTGCACAAAATGTTAGGCTCAGGTGCACATTGTTTCCTGATCATCCTTCAGATGTTTCTACAGCTTGATTGGACACCTGTAGTCAATTCAGTTGAATGGGGTGATCTGGAAGACACACCTCTTGTTAAGATCACAAAGTGGACAGTGCTGGATGGAGCACGACCAGCTCAGTAAAAACACAGCAGCCTGTCTGGGGTATACCAGAGCACAACAGCCTGTCACAGAGGTAGTATAGTGTCTGGGGTGTACCACACAGCACAACAACCTGTCTGAGGTAGTATGCTGTCTGGGGTGTACCACACAGCACACAACAACCTGTCTGGGGTAGTATACTGTCTGGGAATTATACCACACAGCACAACAACCTGTCTGGGGGTATACCACACAGCACAACCAGCCTGTCTGGGGTAGTATTCTATCTGGGGTATACCACACAGCACAACAACCTGTCTGGGGTGAGTATACTGTCTAGGATTATCTACACAGCTGACAGCCTGTCAGGGTGTGCAGAGCACAACCTGTCTGGGGTAGTATACTATCTGGGGTATACCACACACAGCACAACAGCCTGTCTGGGAGGTGAGTATACTGTCTGGAATATACCACACAGCACAACAACCTGTCTGGAATTATACCACAGCACAACTGCCTGTCTAGGGTATACAGGCACAACAGCCTGTCTATGGGGTATACCACACAGCACAACAGCCTGTCTAGGGTAGTATACTGTCTAAATTATACCACACAGCGCAACAGCCTGTCTGGGTAGTGTACTGTCTGGGGTATGCCAGGCACAACAGCCTGTCTGGGGTGCTGGCAGCACAACAGCCTGTCTGGGGTAGTATACTGTCTGGGGTATACCACACAGCACAACAGCCTGTCTGGGGTATAGCAGAGCACAACAGCCTGTGGAGTGAAATATGCTGTCTTAAAATTTGTCTCACTACAGCGCTGCCTGTCTAGGGTATACAGGCACAACCAATGTCACAGGGTATACTGACACAACAGCCTGTCTGGGGTATACCACAGCACAACAGCCTGTCTGGGAGTGAGTATACTGTCTGGGGTATACCACACAGCACAACCAGCTGTCTCGGTGATATACTGTCTAAATTGCACCACACAGCACAACAGCCTATCTGGGAATTATACCACACAGCGCAACAGCCTGTCTGGGGTAGTATGTCACAGAGCATACCCAGAGCACAACAGCCTGTCTGGGGTATACCACACAGCACAACAGCCTGTCTGGGGTAGTATACTGTCTGGGGTATACCACACAGCACAACAACCTGTCTGGGGGAGGGTATACCAGGGGCACAACAACTGTCTGGGGTAGTATACTGTCTGGGGGTATACCACACAGCACAACTTATTGTCTAGGGTGTATGCCAGAGCACAACAGCCTGTCTGGGGTATACCACACAGCACAACAGCCTGTCTGGGGTAGTATACTGTCTGGGGTATACCACACAGCACAACAGCCTGTCTGGGGTAGTATACTGTCTGGGGTATACCACACAGCACAACAGTCTGTCTGGGGTAGTATACTGTCTGGGGTATACCACACAGCACAACAGCCTGTCTAGGGTAGTACTCTGTCTAGGGTATACAGAACACAACAGCCTGTCTGAGAGTATGCCAGAGCACAACAGCCTGTCTGGGGTAGTATACTGTCTGGGGTATACCACACAGCACAACAGCCTGTCTGGGGTATACCACACAGCACAACAGCCTGTCTGGGGTGAGTATACTGTCTGGGAATTATGCCACACAGCACAACAACCTGTCTGGGGGTGTCTGGAGCACAACAGCCTGTCTGGGGTGAGTATACTGTCTGGGTCATCACCACACAGCTGTTAGCTATATCTGGGGTGTACAGGGCTGTGGCCTGTCTGGGGTGTACCACACAGCGCAACAGCCTGTCTGGGGTAGTATACTGTCTGGGGTATACCAGAGCACAACAGCCTGTCTGGGGTATAGCAGAGCACAACAGCCTGTACAGGGTAGTATACTGTCTAGGGTATACCAGCACAACAGCCTGTCTGGGGTATACAGAGCACAACAGCCTGTCTGGGGTGAGTATGCTGTCTGGGGTGCCACACGGCACAACAGCCTGTCTGGGTATGCAGAGCACAACAGTCTGTCAGGGTAGTATACTGTCTGGGGTATACCACAGCACAACAGCCTGTCTGGTATGCAGAGCACAACAGCCTGTCTGGGAATTACCACCACACAGCACAACAGCCTGTCTGGGGGTATACAACAGCACAACAGCCCTGTCTGGGGTAGTATATTGTCAGGGGTATAGCACAGCACAAATGCCTAGTTGGTGTATACCACAGCACAACAGTCTGTCTGGGGTATAGCACAGCACAACAGTCTGTCTGGGGTAGTATACTGTCTGGGGTATACCACACAGCACAACAGCCTGTCTGGGAGTATACCCAGGCACAACAACCTGTCTGGGAGTAGTATGCTGTCTGGGGTATACCACAGCGACAGCCTGTCTGGGGTAGTATACTGTCTGGGGTATACCACACAGCACAACAGCCTGTCTGGGTATACCAGGCTGGCTCAGCCTGTCTGGGGTAGTATACTGTCTGGGGTATACCACACAGCACAACAGTCTGTCTGGGGTATAGCACAGCACAACAGTCTGTCTGGGGTATAGCACAGCACAACAATCTGTCTGGGGTGTAGCACAGCACAACAGTCTGTCACAGGGTATGCACAGCACAACAGTCTGTCTGGGGTATAGCACAGCACAACAGTCTGTCTGGGGTATAGCACACAACACCTAAAGGACTCTCAGACATGAGAAACAAAAATATTCAACTATTTTTGGAAGAAACAACACACAAAAAGCAAGAAACAGGACAACAACAAGACATCAGGTCAGGGTTATGTTATGTTAGTTTTGGTAACATTAAGGTTATGGTTAGGTTAGAGGTTAGGTTTAGGTTACATTAAGGTTTAGGTTAGGTTAGGGGTTAAGGTTAGGTCAGGGGTTAAGTTTAGGCTACATTAAGGTTAAGGTTATGGTATACCTTTAGGTTATGTTAAGGTTATGTTAGGGTTAATGTTAGGTTACATTAAGGTTATGGTTGAGGTTAGGCGTTAAGTTTAGGTTACATTAAGGTTAAGGTTAGGTTATGGTATAAGTTTAGGTTATGTTAAGGTTAAGGTTAGGTTAGGGGTTAGGTTTAGGTTATGTTAAGATTAAGGTTAGGTTATGGTATAAATGTAGGTTACATTAAGGTTAAGGTTAGGTTAGGGGTTAAGTTTAGGTTATATTATGGTTAAGGTTAAGTTAGAGGTTAGGTTTAGGTTACATTATGGTTAAGGTTAAGTTAGAGGTTAGGTTTAGGTTACATTAAGTTTAAGGTTATGGTAGAAGTTTAGGTTACATTATGGTTAAGGTTAGGTTAGGGGTTAGGTTTAGATTATATTAAGGTTAAGGTTAGGTTAGGGGTTAGGTTTAGATTATATTAAGGTTAAGGTTAGGTTAGGGGTTAAGTTTAGGTTACATTAAGGTTAAGGTTATGTTAGGGGTTAGGTTTAGGTTACATTATGGTTAAGGTTAGGTTAGGGGTTAGGTTTAGATTATGTTAAGGTTAAGGTTAGGTTAGGGGTTAAGTTTAGGTTACATTAAGGTTAAGGTTATGTTAGGGGTTAGGTTTAGGTTTAAGTTGAAAGGTCGACACATTCACTATTCAAATAATTTGATTTCTGTGTGTCTGGGTACGTCAGTAATTTGAGTCAAACTATATGTAGTAAACATTGTACAATTTCTGAAATGCAGTTTCAGTCATACATATAGAAATTTCTCTGGAGACCAGAGTCATTTTAAGGATGTCTCAGGCCAGTAAGTGCTGAATTTGAAGGTTCTCCTTTATCATAATAAAGCTTTGGTGCAGTAGATTGAAAGTTGCTTATCCACCTCCGTCATTCTTCACTGTATCTTTCTGATCTGAGAGGTCTGCATAAGCACGGTGTATTGATATAATTATTTTGGCCCTTTCTCAGCCCTTTCATATCTGCAAGAACGGAAATTGAAGTCTCGAGATCAATTTGAAGCCAGAGTGCCAGTTTTATTGGCTGTTCTGGCTGCCTTATTGTCTGTCTGCCCTTACTGAAGAACCAAAGGCAGTGACTCAGGTGTCCAGTCTTTAATGTGCTCTCTCTCTCTCTCTCTCTCTCTCTCTCTCTCTCTGAAGAGATCACTGTAATGGTTTTCTGCTTTCAGGCCTACAAAAGAGAGCTGCCCCAGATTTCATGAGTTATGAGGAATTCCAGAAAGCAGAAAAGCGTGATGGGGCCTTGTGGACACTCAATCCTCCCATTGGGAGAGAGTGTAAGTCAGCTTTGGGAAAGGGAGGCCGATAGCTTTTACCACAGGGGAAGAGAAGGTGACTGCAGAGATCATATCAATACCACTCTAATGCTCAGCTTTCACTCCAACTCAGAGGCCAGCACACTTGTGGCCAGTGTGGGATCAGATTTTGCTCCAAGCATTTTGCAACACAATTGATTAGGTTTATTAATAGAAAGGGTCATCAAAGGCCCAGTTGGGACCTGCAGCACACGGCAGGTTCGCTTTTGACATTGCAGATGTGATATTTGAAGAACATCAACTACAACATCATCCTACAAACATTCCTTCTATACCACTTACCAGTTACTAGTCTTACAAGCATCGGAATACTGGTAAAATTGTGACTGGGACGGTACCATATACATACATACATATACATACATACATACACACACACACACACACACACACACACACACACACACACACACACATATATACATACATACAATGTAAATTAACATAACCTTGTAATTGAGTGATATTTATGGCCACCAGCCAGGCATCAGATGATCATCATGAGATCTAACATTCAGACCTTCCAGCTTTAGTTAGAAGGACTTTACCTGATTATAATAATAGACATGATATTTCCCCTTGGTTTAAAATGCATATTGTGAAAGAGTGTAAGACTATATGTCCATGTCAGAGTCCTCTCCCAAAACGGATTGGTTCTTTATGGAACCAGCAGGAGCATATTGACAGCAATGCACCCTTTTCGCTTCCTTATGTTTGAGTGTGTTTGGTTTTCTTGGCTGTATCTGAAAGTGTCATTGCTTCATTCCTGGATGAGAACTATAGTTAAATAAATCTTCATTTATTCTCTTAGTTACAGATACACTTCTGCGTTTCCTCCTTTGAAGATTCGTGTGTTGTCTAGATCAAGGATCCTCAAGCTTCTCCACCTCACCTTTTATAACTAGAAAGAATAACAGGCCACAAGAAAACCCGTTTTATCTGCCGATGACTGCGTCGTGTCAAACTGTGTCAAACTGGTACTGTTTCATTTGCTTTGCGACATTTCTGGGTTATTATTTATGCATTTATATCAATGTTTGTACTGCCTCCCACTGAGGATTGGCTGGGGGACCACTAGAGAGTCCACTGGTGGTCCCCAGCCCACCGGTTTGAAAAACTCTCAGAGCAACTATTTTTGACCTCTTTCTAATCAAAAATCATAATTATATCGTATAATTTTGTCTTCATTTTTGATTATTATCTGGATTGTGTTCTTTAGAATGTTTGCATTGTTCATGTATCTTAATTAAGATTAAGATGATCAAGGTTGATTATAATAATGAATCCTATTGACCTCCAATTGATCCATTGACCTATTCACATTGATTCTTCTTAAGAAAGGTTGTTGGGCTGATTTCACTTCAGTACAATCTCTGGATGTATTTCCAAATTGCACAAGCACTCATCCACACACATTTGTGTCCTACAGAGAATGTGTGTTTAGTGGTCTTACACACTGCGCTTATGCCGGAATGGAAATACTTGGACACCAACCAGAAAATACATACACACATATGTGGACACACAACACCACAGATGTGAGTGGAGATGGACAAAGAAGGGTCAACAAGTTCAAGGCAGACAGCCCCGAGGCCGAGACCCCCTCCCCGCACTTTAATGCATTGCTGTACTTGTCCACTAGATGTCAACCTCCTTATCCTGTAATTTCTGAAACCTAAAATCACATACATTGGAAAATGAAACTGAAGTTTTTTCTGTGTAATCAATGATTGATTTTCACAGAGCTTTTCTGTAAACATGCTCCACCTTTGGACTTGAACTGGACATTGCTATCTCGCATGTGAGATTCATAACATTATGCAACAGGATGTTTCAAAGCCCTCTCTGGGACAATATGACACACTGGCATGTCAACACACTGTTATGGACACTGTCACAGTGTGATATGTCCATTAGACCATTTTTAGATTTTGAAATCTTAAAAATATGGTATTCGTGTCTCTATTTTTGTATCACATTAATTGAACTTTTTATTTATTTATAAAAATTTACTTGCAGTTGTTCTTTATATTTCGTCAAATTAGACAAATAGAAATGCTCCAAAATGACCAAGAGTAAAGTATTAAAGGGACTAATTGACAGTTTATAACGCAATCTGTTGGAAATTGGTTGTCTAGAGTGTTTTTTGTTGAAAATGCAAAATTTTTATTATTTTTTTAAAATTTATATATTATATATTATCCCTTCTCATGACTTTTATTTTGAAATTAGAAGAAAGAATGGGAGCAAAGAGCCCCTCCCTTCTCATTTTCCTTTTTAACCCAATATCTGGTTCAGTGATGTCACTGGCCCCGCCCACTCTTTCTGATCAGTCAGAGTCTGTATGCAGGTTGATCATGTACATGTGGACAGAGCAGTAAACATGCACTGGAAGCTCCTTTAGCATTTCAACTGGGATTTAATTGTAAATGAGTGAATTTTAGCTCTTCTTCTGAGCTGGATTACTCACTGACAATCCATCACACAACGATTGGACCAGGGTTAGACAGGGTTAGTCTTGGGGCTTGTAATGACGTGTATCATGTCTGTAAGTTACTCTGATCCTGAGATTTGAAACCTAGAAAACAGCATGTAACTGCCTTCAAAGTGCAGATCTCAGGAATGGCAGTTAGATGAGGGGGTGGTATAGCACAGTATATACTGTACCTCCATGATCAAAGCGCAGCCTGATTACATGGTGATCAGTGAAAAGAAGAACAACAGTGTTTGGCAGCAGATGTAAGAATGTCCATGACCATGTAATCCTAGTGCTGTTTTTTTTTAGGTCCAAAGCCACACAGACATTTCTGGAGCTTTCTGGCATTATTGGAAGAGAACTTACGGGAATGATAGTAGTGATGCAATAGGGATGACAGTAAACAACTTTCCAGTGTTGCATTAACTCTTTCATATCTGAGACTTTTGTCTCCTTGTGATTTTGATAAGTTAACATATATAACTTATATAAGTGTGTGTGTGTGTGTGTGTGTGTGTGTGTGTAATTAGGAGAGCCCTGTTTTCATTTATTTTGTAAATGTAAAATCAGCCACCTTTACAATAGGATACAATAAGATGCCGCCATTTCTTCCCTCATAGATCTTATATCTCCAAACACCTCGACTGGAGTCGTGTAAAATTCATTTAGCTTTCAGTGGATTCTGGAGTAGTGGAACACTTCTCCATCTGACCATCTGATGGATGACTGGTTTTGGTAAGAGTCAGGAGAACATCTCTGACTGTCTGTCTGACTGTCTGACTGCACTGTGCCTGCGGTAAAGTTTGGTGGAGGAGGGATAATGCTGTGGGGGTAAGTTTCAGGGATTGGCTTCGTCCCCTTTGTTTCAGTAGGGAATCCTAATGCTTCAGCATAATAGAACATTTTGGACAACTGCACACTTCCAACTTCGTGGGGAAGGACCTTTTCTGTTTCTAATGCACGAATGGTAGCTGAAATATGAATGCCAATATGAAAAATGAAGTATTGGTGGGAAATATGACAATGTTGTTATTGTGATATGCATGCCTTTTGTTTCATTTCATATATTTCTTTACATATAGTGTAATTTGTCCTATTTATTTGGACGATTTCAGCAGATTCGGTATATAAAACCATGCACGTTATGGGTTTTTAAGAATCCGTCATTACTGGTGCATTTTGTCTGCATGTCAAAGGAATAAATATTGAGTATTGTGAAAATGTCTTTAAATATTGAGGTAAATAATATTTTTACCATATCACCCAGCCCTGCCTCTACCTCATGCCTGCCATTATGTATGGTTCCAATAGGTTCATGTTTATCTGCTCCAGACAGTCCTATTCATTTGGTAGTACATCTCAACAGGGACTAGACAGCTGTGTCCACAAACATTTGGACTTGTAATGTATGATTTTTTTAAAAGCACAGTCTAAGCTGTATTTTGTAAGTGTTGTGCTCCATTTGATGTTGTAGATCACAGGGAGTTACTCATAAATCTGCTGTTATGGTTTTGGAGATGTCTGCGGGGCATTGTTTATTATTCGGCCAGTATGACAACAGACAGTGTTCTTTAATGGAAATCTTTTAGATGTACTACATCTAAGATATGGTGTACCACAGGGGTGTAGCCAAGGGCTGTTGTTGTTTCTGTTTTCAACAACGTTCCACTCTCCTCCCAACGTTAACATGAACGCTACTGATTCTAAAGCACGATTGCCTTGAGAAGGTGCTGCAGAGAGAGTGAACAATGATAAATATGTATTAAACATATTAGAAGCAGAAAGTGTTGTGTAGAGTTAAAACTGTGCCTGAAGGATGTTTGTATTGAACAGATGTAAAATATTACGGTCTTTGTTGATGGAATGTGTTGGTGTCCTTGTACTTTTGTTCATACGGTGTATATTTTTTTATATAAGGGGAAGCACTCAACCCCAAGAACAATGTGCCAAATGTTAAGCATGGTGGTGGTAGCATCCTGCTCTGGGGTTGTTTTGCTATTATTTAACCTGTAATTTAACTGTTTGTATTGAACAGATTAAAGGTATTAAGGTCCTTGACGTGACTTTGGTTCTGCAAACTCTCAAGGTCCCTGCACCTTAAAAAAAAACATTTAATATTTTAAATTATCATTATTTTAGGAATCCATTTTGCCCGTCAGTCAGACAGCTGTGCATCGTGTTTACCTCCCTAAAAATACAGAATCTAACATATTAAGTTGGGGACTTGATATTTAAATCTATTAGGTAAGAGTTTTGGGTCAAAACAAGGAATATTTAAGTGAATTGTGATTCAGTGATCATTAACATGCTTCATTAAGCAGGGTGTTGTTCCATAAGGGGAGACATTGATTCAGTGGTTTGGACACACTGTCCAGACAAAAGTGTTGGGACCAGTGCCAAGCCTTTCAGGTCTCCCTTTAGATACATTAGTGAAAGAATGGTGGATCTAAACCGCTCACTTAAGTCCAGCGTGGTACGGTTATAGGTTGTCCTCCATTGCAACAACTGACAAAAGCCTGACTAACCCTCTTAGATATCCCACAATTTTCAGTGAGCAGTATTACTGAGTTTAGGAAGCACAGCAACTCAGTAAACATAAGGTTTCAGAGCAGGATCACCGAGTCCTGAGGAGCATAGTGCATTAAAGTCACCAGTGCTTTGCTGACTCAGTAACGACAGAGTTCCAGACCAATCAGGGGCATTGCACCAAGCCTCAGGCCCTGGTACAGTTATTGCCCACCTTTCAGTCCATGGGGGGTTTGTTCATTCCATTTGTTCAACGGGATTTAGAATGTCAACAGCTCCTGTATATGTTATGTGTAGATGCCCCAGTAAGTTTGTCCATTTAATATATATTATTTAGAGGATATAAGATGAAGCCTTGAACCTCAAAAACAATCTACCAGTTGTTAAGCATGGTGGTGGTAGCATCATGCTCTGGGACCGTTTTGCTATCAGTCAAACTGGTATATTGGTGACAATGGATGGATTAATGAAGAAGGACTGTCTCAAAATTCTCTGACAATACCCCAAACCGTCAGCTAGATGGCTGAAATAGACGCAACAGCATATCGCAGCAGGCGACTCATTGGCTCATTCATTTTCACTTTGTCCAGTTCCGTAGAGCTTCTGGTTCAGTGTCTTTGACTGGCTGACTAAAGCTCTTAAAATATACATAAACCCTGAAATCCTGAGCCACTATTTGTAATTTGTTGGTATTCTCAATTGCTTTTCACGTTTCGATATCTCATACAGCAGGATGTGATGTCCAGGCTGGTCAAAGCTTAAAAGATTGTCCATTTATACAGGAAATAGCAAAGGAGTGCTTTGATGTGACTTGGACCATTTACACAGACTGTAAAACACTCCAGACTGTAAAACACTCCAGTTCACCCTTCATTCCTATAAAAGCTTGCTTTCTTCAATATAATGTCCCAGAATAACATGGAAGGACTTCCGTGCCCCTCCATATGATTTATGTTTTATGAACGGAATTGACTCCCCCCATATCAGATTTCCTCTCATGTTTTTGTTTGTTTGTTTGTTTGTTTCCCTCATTTGCTTTGATCTGATTTGTTATGTGAATTAAAATGTCAAACATTTGACCAAAGCCCAAGAAATGCTGATTCCTAAAGCCTTTAAGTGTTTTGTTTTCCACTGGAATTCAAAGCTGAAGAAGCCCTGGTCTGTACAGCCTGTCCTGTTTCTGCCGGGTGAAAGATGACCAGAACGTCCTCCAAAGATACTCCAAGAAAGAGGACATTCACATTGTTAATATCACTGTAGGAAGGCAGTGGATACAATGACATGTAATCTGTAAGCTGATTATAATGTAGCGTAATTATTTAATTATCATAAAACAGGGGAGCGCAACTCCAGTCCTGGAGGGCTGGTCTCGGAAGATGCCCTAATGAGCTAAATCAGGTGGGTTTGAGTAGGACAACTGCCAATCTTCGCTGGACAGGAGTTGTGCACCCCTGCTCTAAAGTATAACCAGGGGTCACCAACCCTGTTCCTGGAGAGCTACCTTCCTGCTGGTTTCAACTCCAACACAACTCTAACACACACACCATTCACCCCATTCAGCCAATCAAGAACTTCTGAAGGCAATAAATAGTTGGATCAGGTGGATTAGGGGTGAATCTAAAGTCTTCAGGAAGGAAGCCCTCCAGGAGCAGGGTTGGTGACCCCTTGTATAAACCAGATTCTGATCCTTATATTGCCAGTTTGGCAGGTTATTACACAAAATATTAATGTTTGTACTGGTTTGTTCTAAGAAGAACTGATGCAGCATTGCAAGGCCAACATATAACATAAAGGAGAAGCATTGGGATGCCGGTTTATTGGGTATTAAAGGGCAACAAACCAGTGGAATCACTGAAAATTGCTGCAAACACACAGTCTGTAGCTGTTTTGTGTATTTTGATAGTGTATGTCAGCAAGTGAGTCTCAGGGTAGCATCAGTGGGATTCCTGGCTTCCCAGTGCTATTAAGGCCCGTAGCCAGTCTTGGGCATCATGGATTTTTGAGTATACTCAACTTTGACACTTCCAATACTTTTAAATACTTTAGTAGTATCAATAATTACTACACAATTGGAGTTATAGAGACAGATACGTCCTATATCTAACGGTTGACACGGTTGTCATGCAGAACCCGAGATCGGCCTTTGCAGGCAGTTACATGCCATTTTCTAGGCTTCAAATCTCAGGATCAGAGTAACCTACAGACATGACACGCATATCATAGAAGACTCCGCTCATCTGACCAGTGCAGTCTCATCACCAATTTCCAACTGAATTAAATCCCAGTTTAAATGATGAAGGAGCTTCCAGTGCATGTTTACTGCTCTGTCCACGTGTACCTGCTCAACCTGCATACAGACTCTGACTGATCAGAGAGAGGGGGTGGGGCTGATGACATCACTGAACCAGACATTGGGTTCTAGAGGAAAATGAGGAGGGAGGAGCTGTTTGTTCTCTTGCTCAGTGCTCAAATTTCAGAATTAAAGTCATGAGAAGGGGAAATACTAATACTTAAATATCAAATTAATAAAGCAACTTATTATTGTAAATCCCCACATGAATTTAATCATTACTAATAATAAATTCAATTATCATGTCCTTAAAATAATAAAAAAAAAACAGACTATGATCTGACGATAACAATATCTGATATGTGTAGCTGTTTCCTATAAAGATGTTTCTAATGCTCTGGTGAATAAAAGTACATCAAACTCTGAAATCACCCCACAAAATTAGTCTGGGGTTCTGATAGTCCACAAATAAGAACTCCACTACAAACTGAAAGGTGTGTTTACAGGGCCTACATTCAGTTTTCTTCGTGATAAGACAGAACAGAATGATGCCTTGTGTAATCTTTCATCAGCAAACAGAACATTCAGTTCTTACAAAGTTCTTGTGTTCTAGTAGACACACCCCTGACCTGGAGGAGAGAACGTGTCTTATCCACTTTGTTCCAAGTCTTCAGGCAGTTCAGCATCTCAGTTTCTTCCTCGCTATTATTTCCCTCATTTAAGTCCAGTGATCAGTTCTTGTACAGGGTATTTTGAGTTAATCAGCCACATTGCTCTGAGCCAAATTCTCACCGAGCTGTGCCTCTCAGGTTGTCAGAAACATTACACGCTTTCTGTAACTCATACAGCCTTAAAAGGGAACCGTAATTCATAGGCATTGCATTTAGGAAATTGGTTTAATAAGCAGCCACTGGAAGGCGGCACACTTTGTTTAACTCTTAGAACTCTAGGCTAATTTTGTGGGATGTTTTCTTAGTTTGACACACTTTTATTTACCAAACAAATAGAAAAGTATTTATAGGAGATACTCACACATACCAGATGTTGTAATTTTCAGAAGATCCTAGGCTGCTCAAATTTCATTTGAGATTTAAAAACGAACAGAACTGACATTTGTATGAATTTGACCATGTTTTGATCAAAAATGTCCTTTTTTGGGCTTTTAAGGACTTAAAAATACGTTTCATCTCAGAAATCCTGTTGGAAATTGAGTGTTTATGAGCTGAAAATTGAAGAGTTCTTTGTAATTATTAGATTAATAAGAATATTTACAGCAACAGTTTGTTCAAAATACTTCAGCAGTCCAAAAAAAATAAAATAAACAACCTGAATGTCCTTTGTTGTTTTTGTATGTGTCAGTATTATCCCTTCACAGGACTTTTATTCTCAAACTTGAACACTTTGTCAGCAAAGAAAGAGAGCAAACAGCCCCTCACAACTAATTTCCCCCTATAACCCAGGTCAGTGGGTCAGTATGGAAGCAGGAATGGATCTTAATTATCTTGGTAGATGCTGTGTTGACTCTAGACCTAGATCTAGATCTAGACAATGTGGACCAACACCGACCCAGATGACATGAGCCTCTAAACGATCACAGACTGAGGAAACTCAGGGGACATCAATGGAGATCTGTGTGTGCGCTTCATGCCTCAAGCCTGGATCTCAACCATGTTTTTGAGTCAACTTTTCTTGACAGTCCTCTGAAGACCGTGGTCATCCCTGTTACCTGTGCACCGTTTCCCACCACATTTTCCCCTTCCAGTCAACTTTCCTTTAATATGCTTTGATACAGCTCTCTGTTCTGTTGCTGACCCTCTTTGTGGAGGGTGTCAATGATCATCTTGTGTGGACAACTGTCAGGTCAACAGTTTTCCTCAAGACAGCGGTTGTGTGTGCTGAACTAGACGTGGTATTTATACTGTTTGAATAATAATTATTTCTATTTCTCTAATAATTAGGGAAACTGAATCTGGTTTTCTTGAGATATAAGGCAGAGTGTAGGCAAAAGTAATACAAGGAAAGGCTTGAAATATTGTATTTTACATGTTTTTCATGATATTGTATTTTTAAACACACTATTGCATATATGGTCAGGTTTTTGAGGTATTTTCATAAAGATTCATGTAGATTCAGATCTAGATAGAGATCTATATAGTCAAATGTTAATGGTCTACAGTAGAACATCATGAAATCACATTCCACTGTACAATCAATTGTCCAATTGACTTGGGTTAATTACGAGATATTTAAAACAGCCACATTTTAAAACCTCTCTCATTTTAACACAATAAAATGTAACCATGAGTCCTTTTATATGAAAATATTTTAGCCAGTTTAAATGATGAAAACCCATTTATCATTTCAAGAAGTGGAAAAAATGAACTTGCATGAAGTAAAAGCCCTTTACGTTTTATCCCTTTGTGCTGCTAATGGCTTTTTAAAGTGATATTAATTAAGAATGAATCAAAGTGGATCTTATTCGCAGTATCAGCAGCTCAGACAGATTTGGCGAGGACATTATTTCAAGGCCTACACTCTCAAAACTGACAGCTTGTTTTTATACCAAAATTGCTGGGTTGAGCATTTTGCTGGTTGGTTCTGAGCTGCACTCTGTTCCACAGTGTCTTCACACAGTCCCCTTACACTCCTTACACACTGAGCCTGGAATGTGTGTAAACACACCTTTTGGGTGCTTTGTGTACCTCGGTGCTTGGGCTACTGACAATGCCAGTCTATAACCCAGTCATGTCTGAATCAAAGTGCAGTACCCTAGCCGGACACTGTGCGAGACAAGACAGAAGGGACCAACACAGTTAGGGACCTCACCTTCCCTTTGGGGCAGCCTGCATGGCTAATACATAGATTTTCAGTGATATTAAGATCAGGGGACTCTAGGGGCAATGGAAACCCTTTTGGATGCACCTTTTGAGGTCTACTGTAGATTTTGAGCTGTGATTAGGATCATTATTCATTTTTAGAAGCCACCCCTTTTCATCTTCAGCTTTTTAGCAAATGATGTTCTGTTTGCACCCCCTACCTGTGAATACAACCCCAAAGCCTGATTCATCCACCCTCATGCTTAACGGTTGGAGAGGTGTTCTTTTCATTTTCTCCAAAGATACACGTTCATTACGTGCCAAAGAGCCACAGGACCTGGTTCCAAAATGCATCAGGCCTCTGACAGTGAATTTCGTGGAGAAGATGCAGGAGAGGTTTTCATTTTGCAAGGTTATTGTTTCCTTTTTCACTTAACAAATTGTTCAAAACCTAAATAATACACTGCTATTGCTTAAAGTGCCTTGAAAGTGCGTTTCATCTGAACGTCAGGCTTTTTGGAGTTCATTTCATCAGTCTCATCAGCCTTGAAAGGATCAGGGATGCCCAAACTGTTGCATGCCACTGTGTAACCCAAAAAGGTTTGCTGACGTAAGCACCACCACCTTGTAAACACCATGCACGTGCATGCCAGCTCACCCTCGGCTGTTCATATTTACCACCCATTGTGCAACTGTCGAAGGGCACGGTAAACTGTCAGCTGTTAAATGACATCCCGAGAGCTTTGTTGCATTGTACTCCTCATAACAACAAACCAAACCCTCGATCAGTGTGCGTCCTGAATGTTTCACATGTACACGTAAATATACACAAGCACAGAGACAGTGTTATCGGGTTAACGTGGAGTAACACTGTACTGTTTGCACTGAAGTTTGTTTTCGTCCACCTGGGAACGTTGAGTGACCTGAGATCAGTAACCAGCTGGTGGGAGTGGAAACAAGAAGTGAAAGGACGGACACTACACCTCCCTCCACAACCAATCAGTTCACTCTGAGGGCCGAGGGCCAAAGCTATATTAGCCCCCGTTCTTGAAATCCGATCAGATTTAGAACACGGACCACCAGAGAGAGACAACAACACTTAACATCACTTTGGATTTAAAGATCTTTTATACGAAACCACACTTAACGATACGTTCCTGGAACAGGCTGTAAGATATGTAAGTTCTGAATCATGAATAGAGGCTTTATTCTTGAATTCTTATGACAATGGTTTGTTTGAACTATATTTGCTGAACAGAAACTTTCTTTCTCTTTCAGAGTGAAGCTTAACTGCAACCATGGCTCCCATTCTACTCAACTGCCTTGGAACGGAACACAGTGAATACATAGAGTAAGACTCTCTCCATTGTCCCTGTAATACTGAGTTCCATTACTGTCATTAGACCTTTACAGGACAGTGAAATGCTCTCCAGTACTCAAGGGCCGAACAGTGGCATCCCAGCCAATGTGCCCATGTGGGACATGGGTGAAACCTGGGTTAGATGGGTTCCAGATGGGCATGGATTCTGAATGGGACCCAGTTGGGCTTCCTAAATGGGCCTCATTGTTACATGGCCCACCTTAATTCCACATGGGTTCCATCTAGAACCCAAAGTGCAGTTGACAACCCAGATCGATCCTGTGTTTAAGACCTCCTGGTCCAATCACTAACTCTGTGCATGCATATGTGTGGTCAACATGGATGCAGGGGACAATGTGGGCTACCCATACAGGCTATTTAGGCTACAATGAGAACCTGGACTGAATTTTGTATCTTAAGCTTTCCAGAACATCTCAACAGAGTT
The DNA here is from genome assembly GCA_034509495.1 of Acestrorhynchus altus. Lineage (NCBI taxonomy): Eukaryota > Metazoa > Chordata > Actinopteri > Characiformes > Acestrorhynchidae > Acestrorhynchus > Acestrorhynchus altus. Next base: position 30,664,863 of record CM067509.1, read on the forward strand.
TACTTCAGTGAACATTTGTATTAACTATTGCATGCATTACTGTTTTGGTTGATGGTTGTGGAATGAATGAACTACTCTTTCCCTATAGGCAGGAGGAGTATGTAAAGAACCCTCACCTGGATACTATGGAGGAGGACATACTCTACCACTTCAACCTCAGCACCAAAACCCACAACCTTCCAGCCATGTTTGGAGACACCAAGGTGTGTAGAAGTCAAAGAACCTGACCTGATACAGGTCTAAACCAGGGTGCAGATCTCTCTTCCAACTATTCAACTATACAAATCTGTAGGTGAACTATGTGCAGTGCAGGTTTGATCTTTCCTTTAGCTTAATCTAGAGATCATGACATTTGAAGAAGATGGGACATTGAATTTTTATTATTAAAATCAATTCTAACACAGAAGTAAAGCAAAATAGAAGCTCAGTCGTATCATGCAGAACTACAAGAGAAAGGACAGTGGGGCTTCCTAAGAGTGGACAGTATATCTAAGAGAATATGTAGACGAGGACTAATCCCCTGTGTGTGTGTGTGTGTGTGTGTGTGTGTGTGTGTGTGTGTGTGTGTGTGTGTGTGTGTGTGTGTGTGTAGTTTGTGTGTGTTGGGGGCAGTGCCAACAGGATGAGAGCTTTTGCTCAATTCATTCATCAGGAGCTGGAGCTACCAGGCAACATGGACGACATCAGAGATATCTGTGAGGGAACTGACCGCTACTCCATGTACAAAGTGGGACCCGTTCTCTCCATCAGTGTAAGAAAAAAACCTTTGTCCTTATGTGCATTGATCAGCCATGTCATTATAATGCTTGTTTCTATGGTCACTGTCCATTCTATCAGCTCCACTGACCATACAGGAGCACTCTTTAACTATGGACTGTAGACACAGCAGTGCTGCTGGAGTGTTTAAACCCCTCAGTGCCACTGCTGGACTGAAAATAGTACAACCAGGAATATCCAGCCGACAGTAACCTGTGGGCTGTGTAATTAGAGCACTGATGAAGGACTAGAGGATGACCAACATAAACTGTGCAGAAACCGAAGAACTTCTGACTCGGTAGGAGTGTCTAATAGAGTGGACAGTGAGTGGACACAGTGTTTAAACACTCCAGCAGCACTGCTGTGTCTGATCTCCTCATACCAGCACAACACACCACTAACACACCACCACCATGTCAGTGTCACTGCAGTGCTGAGAATAATCCATCACCCTAATAGTACCTGCTCTGTGGTGGTCCTGTGGGGTCCTGATCATTGAAGAACAGGGACAAAGGAGGAGAATAAAGTCTGCAGAGAAACAGATGAACTACACTCTGTAATTATGGAACTACAGAGTGCTTCTGTGTGGTCAGAGGAGCTGATAGAATGGACAGTGACTGTAGAAACAAGGAGTCTTAATGTTATGGCTGAATGGTGTGTGTGTATTGGAACAACACCTCACCGCATGCTGGCATTTTATATCACGTTTTGTTGCTGTCTTCTGAAAAGGTCCAAAGGACAAAGTAGTTATTGGACCAGTAAAAATAGTGTCTATTAACACTGAAAAACCTTGGAGAAGCTCCCAGCTGTCAAGAGCCTCAAACGCATCAATACAAATACATATAGTACATATTTCCACAAAGTCTCCTCAGACCTTAACCATGCATTCAATTTAACTGAAGATGACCTTCGTCCTTCTCGGCTTTCTTAAGTGCTTTAAGTACTTCTTTTTGCAGACTTTGTGAGTTAAACAGTGGCGGCTGATGGTCTTTTCATCCTGTTTGTGTTGTGTTCAGCATGGCATGGGCGTGCCCTCCATCTCCATAATGCTGCATGAGCTCATCAAACTGCTGTACCATGCCCGCTGCCGTGATGTTGTCCTCTTCCGCATTGGAACCTCGGGTGGCATTGGTAAATACAACCGTCATCTATTTCCGTCTCTTAATTCACTTCTAAGTGTCCAGACACATTTGGGCTAAATCTGGACCAGTACTTTCAAGAGGCCTCCTTGGTTTGCCTAGATTCACAAATCTCAGGATAGTTCTCGGGACTATCTGGAATTTCACTTTATTTATATTAAATTACAACAATGCATTGACATTGCATTCAGTTTTGATGAGAACATGGGACAATGTATTTTCACCAAAACAAGAAAATTCCTAAATTTGAGGCTGGATTAGAGGGGTTTAAAGGGCCCCAACAGTGAACTGGGTTCTCTGGAATGATGGTGGTGCATCCAGTACTTTTCGAAATTGGTGATGGGATCAACATCCTGACCTCACCACTGCTCTTATTGTTGAATGCAATGGAATCCTCACAGCAATGCTCCAAAACGTAGTGAGAAGTCTTCCCTGGACAGTAGAATCTCTTTCAATGGTGTCCCAATACATTTGTCCATACAGTGTAGGGCTTTCTGCAAATTTCGTCTACGACTCAAATCTCATTCAGTCAATCAGACTACAGAGGCCACTAATTAGATTGATCTTTAAGCCAATCAGGACAAGTTCTGAAGGTCTGAGGTCTGCTGGTGATTTCTGTATAAACACTGTAATCAAGTTCAGACTAATGCCTTCAGCACTTTTGAGGGATCCTAAACTGTGCGTGTGCATGTTTTAAGGTCTTGCCCCAGGCACGGTGGTGATCACTGATAAAGCAGTGGACTCATTCTTCCGACCCCAGTTTGAGCAGGTGGTTCTGGGAAAAGTGATCATCAGGAGCACAGAGCTGGATGAGAAAGTGGCCAGAGAGCTGCTGGAGTATTCAGCTGAGCTGCCCCACTTCCCCACCGTCATCAGCAATACCATGTGCACACACGACTTCTACGAAGGTAAAGAAGAAGCTGCTCATACTCGGGTATACTATGTGGTTCCCTTGCCTTAACGATGGAACCAATCCCGTCAGATAAGGATGATACTCTTCCGTCTACGTTAGTCCACTCAGTACAGTACAGTTTTTTTTGGCAACTTTATATCCAAAAGCTGTTTTATTTTAAATAAATTGTAATAAATATATACAATGTCTAAATGCATAGTTAAGAGAAGGCAGCCCAGGGGAACAACTACACACAAAGGTTAGTGGGAGGAGCCACAACCACTATGCAAACAGATAATAGGGAGCCAATAGGAAAGGACTTTTTTTTCTTCAATATGTTGCATTTTTAAACCCACAGGTTATATCGAAACAGCCCAGCTGACTGGTTCACATACCTGATGAGATTTGCAGATGTTTGGGCTGACAGTTTATTAGTTCAGCACAAATGATGTGTGAAGCAGGGAATGACTGCTTACAGTGAGGAGAAGGGAGAGGCTACAGGATATGACTGGAAAACCTTCATGTAGATGTTCTGTTATACAATTAAGTGTCTTAGTGATCATGCACCTCTGTTTGGTCCACTTTCAGTACACATCTCACGTAACGTCTCCATCTGCTCCAGGGCAGGGCCGACTGGACGGTGCGCTGTGCTCGTTCTCCACTGAGGAAAAGCTGGAGTATCTCAGGAAGGCTCACGAGGCTGGTGTCAGGAATATTGAGATGGAATCCACAGTATTTGCTGCCATGAGTCGTGTCTGCAATCTCAAAGGTACATGGAGTAACTTTCAGCAGCCTATCCACGCTGGCACTGACGTCACACTGACATCAGATGATGTACAGTACGTTGGGTGGGTGGTTGGTGTGGCACAACAGATAACACCACCAGTGAGCCACCACACCATGTGATAGACTGGGGTTCGATTCCCAGTCTGAATAAGAGTCCTTGGGCAAGACTAACACTACTCTGGCCCACCTCAGTAATGCCTCAAGCTTAAACATCTACACAGGTGAGCATAAGCAGGCCATCAGATGCTGAAGACTACTTTAATAATACTGTAGCAATTGTGTTTAACTTTAAGTCAGTTAAACCCAGACGTGGGCATTTCAGCTCCAGCATTTCCAAATCCACCCCAGGTTATCGTTCCGACTGCCTGGCCGGCTCTGGCCACAGCAGATAAGTGTCCTACACTAAGAAGGGTCCTTGGGCAAGGACCTAACATAATATTCTCCTATCTGTGCAACATGATTCAAATGTAAGGCACTTTGGATAAGAGCCTCAGCAAAATGCTCTAAAGGTAGATGATCACATGCCCTTGAAATACATGAACTAAGTAAAAATGTTCCCGTCTACAGCAATATCATTATGACCATCTCCATGTTTCACCTTGTTACACTGTCAACTTATCAGCTCCTCTTACCAAAAGGCACACTTTGTACGAGTGGATCAGACACAGCAGTGCTGCTGGAGTGTTTAAACCCTGGTCCAGATGGACTACAGTCTATAAAGTGCTCCTGCTCGGTAAGAGGAGCTGATTAAATGTAAAAACAACGTTCAGTTATGGCTGATATGTGTACATTCGGAAATAAATGCATTAATATCAAAGATATTAGATGCACACGCTGATAAACGTGATACATAAATGTAGCTTTCTATTAATTTCATCTAAATCAGCACAGTATTGCAGTGTCATTATTAATGTTAATTAATGTTTGTGCAGCTGCAGTGATCTGTGTGACTCTGCTGAACCGGTTCGAGGGGGATCAGATCTCTACACCTCATGATGTTCTGGTGGAGTACCAGCAAAGACCCCAGTGCCTGGTGGCGCACTTCATCAAAAAACGCCTGGGACTCATTGCCTGAATGCATTTCCCAAGAATCGTCTGTGTTTGATCACCTTCGTGAAATGATCCGAACTGACATATGAGACCCGTTTCCGTAAGAAGCACCCGGTCATCATCATTCAGAAACGAAGAACTCAAGAACACATCGAAAGACCTGTAAATAACAGCCGGCCTCAACCTTTGCTGGTGCTGTGTGTTGACCCGTGTACAGTGTAAATAGAAATGCGTTTGTGTTTATATTTGTATTATTTCACACAGATACTGTTCAGTGTTTGAATTTATTATGCAACACACTGTAAATATTTCTAAACGCACAGATCAATTGTACTTCATCAATTATTTCTTATTTGAAACCGAATGCATGTAAATGATGCTTTGCTTTGTGAATAAATTAACTATTCAAATCTGCTTGATCGTCTATGGAAAGGAAAAACAGATGCTCGTAACGATGAAAATGATCAAATTCTTTGGTCAAAAGTCTCTCGTTGTAAATAAACAGCAGACCTTCATGGGCCAAGAATAAGCACTCACCCGAATCTACTGGAGGAGACAGTAAAGCAAGCCAGAATCCGTTTTTTACACGTCTGGTTTTTTCTGTGACATCATTAATACATGCACCGCACTCTAATGCATCCCCATTCAGAACCCCAATCTTCCAGCTATGCAATATGAGCTCCAGCAGAGCTCTTTAAAAGCCCTTTCAAGAATAATGGAAACATTACATACACATTTACACTCCCCTTTCCCCCGTGATGGACACATTCAATCTAAAATTCACATTGAAATGAATATTTAATTTTTTACAGAGCGGTTTTCTTCACACCGCAGTGCATTTGAAGAGGAAATCATCTTGAACTCTTTCTGACTGCACTGAAAACATCTTTGTTCTGAGCTTCTTCGGGGTGAATGTCTGGGGCATCCTAGTTTATATTGTTTTTGGCTGTGCGCCTGTGCTGACAGTGAAACATTAACAGATGCGAACTGAATCCTGAATGTACATGAACATAAACTCTGAGGTCAGGACCTGAGGACTGTAGACTGTGTGTCCCGTCTGGGTGGTTTTGGTGGCTGGACCTCAGACAGAAGAGCTCTGGCATAAGGTGTGTGATGGAGGCCTGCCGTCCTGAGTGCCTGCTCTATACGCACCCTTGGGTCAGCCACGATCTGTAACACACACAAGGCAGATACTCGTGTATTAGTGTTTCAGAAACCGTAAGGACAGATCTTAAACACATTATAATGTCCTGAAAGGCCGTTAACAGAGTCCAGAAGTGGTTACATTAACACCACCTCCTGGTTTCTACATTCACGGTCCATTTTATCAGCTCCTCTTTCCATACTACAGCACTTTGTAGTTCTATAATTACATCTCCATCTGTTCCTGTTCACCTTGATCTTCAATGGTCAGGAGCCCACAGAGCAGGTATTATGTGGGTGGTGGGTCATTCTCACCATGTTACTGTGCATTGCACTGGTTTGAGTGGATCAGACACAGCAGAGCAACTGGAGTGTTTAACCACTGTGTCCACTCACTGTCCACTCAAGCAACCTAGCTGCTCCACCTTGTAGATGTAAAGTGGGAGACAGAAGCTCATCTGTTTCTGCACAGCTTGTGATGGTCATCTTCGAGTCCTTCATCACAGCTAACAGGACACTGTCCACAGGATGCTGTGATTGGTGGACAGTTCTCAGTCCAGCAGCAGTGTCTGATCCACTGCTATACAATGCAACATGCACCACCCTGTCAGTGTTGCAGCAGTGCTGAAAATGACCCACCACCCACATAATGCCTGCTCTGTGGTATTACTACAGTCTGTAATTATAGAACAATAAAGTGCTGCTGTATGGAAAAACGAGCTGATAAAATGGACAGTGAATGTACAAACAAGGAGGTGGTCATTGTGTTATGGTTGATCAGTGTAGGTTCTACTACCCCGTGACGTTTTGTGCTTTTAGCTCAAATGGTGTGAATGCACTGAGAGATATTACCAAAGAAAATGAAGAAGAAGAAGAAGAAAGTGAAGAACGGATGGCAAGATAATGTCGAACCATGCTTTTTCACATATTATGGGCCCCAATAACATGAGTATGAGGTGCATTTATCAACTTCAAAAGCATATGTTAGCAAAATGAGTCTTTAATTCCATCTTCTCGGGATTTAATCAGATCTGCTGGAAAACATTTTACCTATGAGCTAAACAACCTCATCTCTGATCCCAACTCTAAAATGCTTTTCCAAGCTGCTTATGAATTTAACCTGCCAGTCTCTCCTACAAAGTTTCTTAAAATGAACTCAGTTAAAATCGGTCACTCATTTCTGCTCTCATGCTCCAACCAGAAGAGACGACCATGAAATCCAGTCATTATGTAACGGACTGTAACAGGTTTAAACAATGTACGAATGCAGAGAACTGCTGAATCACCGTTTGACCTTGGCCCACGGCTGAACCATCACCTTCACCTTAGACAAACATTCTTATGGGCTGTTCAGACGATTACAACACGACCAAAACTAAACATTCACTACATAACGGTACATGAACAGTCATACACTGGCCTGTTTACAAGTTCCAAGGTTGAAAGAGCAGGTTTTGTAACATGCATTATTGAAAAAGTGCTAAAGTTGGTACATTGTGTGTTGAGGTGATCGTATGCAAGCTGTGCATTTCCTGGTTGCATATTTGTGCAGGTTTATAGAGTCCGGCTGATCCACAGGGTTGCATTCAGCCACTGAAAACTGATGAACTCAAGAGTCTAATATGGGCAACAATCCCACATTTATTAAGTTTATTATAACATTGCAATTTTATCTTTCTAACATGAAGGAAAATGGAATGAAAGATGCAAAAACAGGCAAACTGATAAAAGGCTTTACTGACTAGAAAAGCCAACAAACTGATTCCAACAGAAGTGGATAAGAAAACCAACTTTAAAAGGATTCTGTCTAAAATAAATTGCAAAATTGGTTAATAACACCAAGATGTTAAAGATGTATCCTCACACAGGGTATATACTTGTGAAATTCCGGACCCCCGGGACCGTCACAGGTGGTGTGTTAGTGTGTATTGCACTGGTACGAGTGGATCAGACACAGCAGTGCTGTTGGCGAGTACTTGTGAAATTTCGGAACAGTCAGTCACAAAGCATTTCCGAGGCAGAGCTGTTTATGTTTGGTTGTTGCAATGCAAGCTCCACCCATGTTTTAACTGACATATGGTGTGCGGTTGAAATTCCAACCTTTAGTGTATAACTATTAAAGATTTTTGGGATTGTACGTTTGTGCAGGCTGGAAAAGTAATCACAGACCTCTTGTCCACACCCACAACCCCAGGTCCCTTGAACTGTAAGACACTAACAAGTGGCACTACCTGCGGTGTGTTTTAAGAAGCCCAAAAAATCGAACTAACCCCAGTGACAAACAAGACACAGGTGAAAAGGACAAAAAGGAGGCGGAGCTTTTTGCAGAACAGGATACCCAAAGCCGGGGGGACTGTGACAGTCTACGCGGGTATTCTGTTGATGTAATCTGTGTGAAAGTGTATTACGTTGCTTTTGGCGGCGTGCGCGTTTAGTTACCTGTGTATCAGTGTAGGTGTGTAAGTGATAGAGCGGGTTCTGCAGTGTAAATTCTTCTTGGTCAGGATGATGGTGGACTCTCCATGCTTCGGTCTGTCCCATCATCCTCTCAGGGTCTGCTTCCACCACCACAGCAACCTGTAAAACAGGCGGTGTAAGATACACCTGTACTATTTTGTCATTTTTTGTAGTAGTGTCCAAGAACATAGTGGAAAACATCTGGTTTTATTTTTATAATATTTTATAATATTTTTAGACTCAATTTTTACCTCCTTTTCACCCAATTTGGTAATTAACCCACCCACTCACTAAGACTCCTCCCATCACTCGCAAGGGGAGGAAAAGCGACATTTACGCTCAAACAGCTCTGATACATCGGCTAACAGACACCTCTGCCAGCCAGCGTCACAGTGGGAGTAATGGGAGAGAGGGCCATGGTTTGCTCTCAGGACTCTGGCTGCTGAGGGCGAGCAGCACGACCCTGCTGAGCCCCTCAGAGCCCCGCGGGCAGAGGTGTTTCTCCAATCAGTGAGCCGAGGATATAAAATTTAGGAGTGGTACAGAGGGAGGCTGAGCAGACAACATCTTGACAAAGAGAGAAAATCGTGTGCTTTGTAACTCATAAATTCATGGACATTTCCCAGCGTTATCCATCCAGACGGATCGGGAAGCCCTATTATTAACAAACATATGAATTTGGGCTTTTGTCCTCTAGCAAATGTAAACACCAGAGAGAGATGAAATGAGAAACCTTCTTCCTTCATGCATAATAAACGTATTCAATCAGACGGGCTCTGCAGAGGAAAACTGTATTAAATCATGAGGAGCTCAGCAGCTGTGACTTGTCAAAACAAACAGGCACAAAACAAATCAGATATATAATAACACAGATCACCTGTCTGATTTTTTGAGCGACTCCGCTGCCACTCTGAGGGATTCCCTGTGAGACCACAAGTGCTACTCAGTGCCTCCATCTGGAGAGCAGCTTCATTTATTTTAATAGGAAACAGTCAGACCGGCTGGGCTACGTCAATACTCACTGTACAACACCCACATATCATCACTGTCATTGATTTTTTTTGTTTTGCATATTAAAATAACGTGAATCTGTATTTTTAAAGTGTTAAAATCCCATTAAGAATGGACCAATAGAAATGCTCCAACAACTTATTAAATACGTGGACGTCCACTGAAACTTAGGCCTTTTCCTTCTACTGTAAAAGTGCCTTTTTGCAGAGACAGTGACGATACACAAAACGCACTGCCTGAATGTTTGTACACACATGCTCATCCAACTGAAATCAAAGGTATTAATGGGGTCTTTGTCTCCTCTTGGTTGCAGTAAATCGTGCTGTGAGGATTTGATTGCATTCAGCCACAAAAGCAAATGCCACTGCTGCTCACCCCAGACGTACCGTTTGAAACGGATAGAGCGCCATCTCCCAGTCTATTACCTACAGCCTACACCACTCCAGCCAACACTTGAGAATCCTATCCAACTGGTAACTTAGTGCTTTTCTATGGTGATAATCTGCATGTGCAATCAAACCGCGGTGTCACAAGTTAGAAGAGGGGAACGCAGTGGATGATCACACACACACATTTCAAATGAATTTAGTGCTATTGTTTATGGAATAACATGAAGTGGCTTTGTTGCTCCATAATTTACCACCGTCCTATATAACTGTGACTCATATACATGAATACACTCGTGAAACCTGTTTGAACCTGTTTTAATGAAGCTGCACACTTGTTATACTCAGTGTTAACAGTCAACACGGTATCAAGTCCAGAATTCCTTAAACTGTATATCAGAGACCATTCTAGGACTGCAGTGGTGACTGGACTGATGAGGTCCAGCTCATCAGCTGATAATATGCCCACTGGAGCAGTCCAGTGGAAGGGAGTAGAGAATTGGAGAACTTTCAGAGATCCAGCACCAGATCATCTGTGGATGGAGAAGCACGATGCTGTATGTTACACCACATGGGGGCAGTAAAGCTACAATATCCCTGAGCTAATGTTCACGTGGTGGAGTGACCTTAGAGAGAGAGACAGAGAGAGAGAGAGAGAGAGAGAGAGAGAGAGAGAGAGAGAGAGAGAGAGAGAGAGATGTGGTGGGTGCGAAATAAGGAGACATTATGAGAGAGTGAAAGAAAAAGAGAAAGATATGACGAAGAGAGAAAGAATAAGAAAAGAGACAGAAATAGAGAGAGAATGTGTATGATTTGTTACAGTAGTTATTATTATCACTATTATTGTGATAATTGTGATTATTGATTTATTAATACTTACCTATTATTGTAAAACCTGGTTTAAATTTAGAACAAGAAAGAGAGAGAAAGAGAGAGAGAGAGAGAGAGAGGGAGAGAGAGAGAGAGAGAGGCAAACGATAAGTGAGAGACTTAGAGAGAGCAAGAGTGAGAGCAAGTGAAAGTGCGAGCAAGAGTGAGAGTGAATGAAAGCGAGAGCAAGTGTGAAAGAGGGAACAAGAGTGAGAGTGAGCGAAAGAGCAATAGTGAGTGTGTGAAAGAGAGCAAGACTGAGAACAAGTAAAAGAGTGAGCAAGAGTGAAAGAGATCAAGAGTGAGAGCAATTAAAAGAGAGAGAGAGAGAGGGTGTACCTGATTGCGTAGGTTCCTCAGTCTCTCCTCTCTGTCCTCCTCCTCTCTCTGTTTGAGTCGGTCTTTAGCTATTTGATCCAGCTTTCTCTGCTCCAGCAGCCTCTCCCTGAACTGCACCCTACACACACACACACACACACACACACACACACACACACACACACACACACACACACACACACACACACACATTATGTACATGTAATAAACACCAAAACACACATTTCAACGGCACTTCAGTAACACACTAGAGGCACACAGTCTCACACACAAATGCCAATCCTATGTTGCCTCGGGCAAAACAGCACAGAGCCTGCAGAACACACTCAGTCTAAACCCACACACAGCTTCATCATCTCTCCACTGACAGCCAGCAGTCTGTTCTGGACTGCACACATATGATTGTAGGTACAGACTCGTTCATACTGGGTAATTCATTATTCACCTCCAGACCAGCCCCTGCAGACAGGTTCTCACATCATAGACATACATACACCCCAAACAACCAGAACATTATGAGCAGCAGCTTGTTTCTACTCTCACTGTCCACGGACCACACAGGAGCACTCTGTAGATCTATAATTACAGACTGTAGTTCATCTGTTTCCCTGCAGACTTTATCTGATCTTCAGTGATCAGGACCCCACAGGACCACCACAGAGCAGCTATTATGTGGGTGGAGGGTCATCCTCACCCCTGCAATGACCCTGACACGATGGTGGTGTGTTGGTGTATGTTGAGAATGACCCACCACCGACATAAAGCCTGCTCTGTGGTGGTCCTGTGGGGTCCTGATGCCAAATCAGGTGAGCTGGTGATGGAACATATCCTCAGAAGATCTCAGCTACTTTCTCCACAATGAGAAATTCTCCTTCCTTGATCTGTTCTAAAGTGTCTTCCATTAGCAGATCATCAAGAAACCCACATGTTCATCATAACACAGCTCGGGATTCACGTGACCAGTCACTTTCCATATCTGCAGAATCACTGATATCTGGACACACCAAGGCAATGGATTCAACATAACGTTAGATCCAACCAGAGACAACCAAAGAAAACCTGATGCAGCACGATGTTTCGAGAAGACCTGTATATCAATGTTTTACGTGTTATAATAATTCTAACTCGGCAGCTCACTGCTCCGCTGCATCATGTGAGACGATGACGGAGGTGAGTGAAGTGTGTGGAATGTGGCTGTCATGTCTAATCTCCTGTCGTTTATCTGTCCTTCCCCGTCCTTGCTCTTAAGCCTCAGTCACTGAGGCCGACTACCTCTCTTTATCTCTCTTGGCCTGCTCTTCCATCTCTCCCTTGAGCTGTGCCAGTCTCTCCTCCTCCCTCCTTCGCCACTCCACTCTTCTCATCCTCTGCTCCTCATGAAACTCACGTACCTGAAAGAGGGAGAGGAATCATGTCAGCCTGAAGACCTACCCAAGCATACACAAGTGCCTTTACAATAACACGTCCCATATATGTATTCTGTACATTATCATCACCTGAAAACACCAACACAGCTCCTCTGAAGATGCCCCGTGATATCCGACCCTAAGAAGCATTAGTCCTCTAACATGTAAGGTGGAGCGGTCAAGGACAGGACTGGCTCCAGCACAAACAAACACTTGACTGGTTTGAGATCTGGAGAATTTGGAGGCCCTGGCATCATCTTTGTCATGCTCCTTAAGCCATTCCAAAGCAATATTTGCATCATGGCAGGAAAATTTGAGGGACATGCCAAAGGTGTTGCTCTGGCCTCCAAACTCCCCAGTTTTCAATCCAATTAAACCATCTGCAGCATGTGCTAGAACACAAAATCTGATCCACGGTGGTCCTACCTTGGAACTTACAGGAGTAATTGCTAATGTCTTGTTGTCAGAGACGATTACAGAGACTTGGTGGAGCAGAGCTGTTTTGCCGGCACCTGGAGCATCAACAGTATATTAGGCAGTTGGCCACAATGCTGTGGCTCATTTGATTGTACATGAATTTCCTCCTTAAAAAACTGCTTCAGCTCAGTGATGTTGGGAGGCATTGTTGCATGAGATTGTTTTTGTATTGAGTTAAAGTCTGGACGTCCAGAACCCTGAATTTGTCCTGCTTTAACCTCTATGGACAGACCTGCATGCACACTAAAGGTTCTTGTCTTTGTATGAGAGACAGACAGCCTGGCATTCATCTGCTGAATTTCCCAGAACAATTCAGAATGTATAGGTTCAACATACTGGGCAGCAAAGAAACCCCAATCCCTGATACTCCCACCCCCATGTTTAACAGCTGGGATGAGGTTCTAATGTTAAAATGCAATGCTTAAAAAGCATTTTTCATGCTTGAATTTTTTATTTTAGCCAAAGGGTTCGGGTTTGGAGCATTTGGGTGGCTACGCAGGGCAGCTATATTTAATATAATGTATGAAAAATAACACTTCTCCTTAAGCTTCCTCACACACACACAAACTTATTGTGGTCAGACAAAATCATTTCATCTCTAATTATGAATAAATGTTTGACTTTTTGACACTTGAATGATGAATAGAAATACTGCCAATCCTTTTACACAAACAAAACATTTTTCCTTCTACTGTAAATGTTCCTTTCTTTATTATGCCAACCACTACCCCTCTTCAGAGGATTCCTTTATTCATTTATTTATTTATTTATTATTATTATTTTTTTTTTTTTTTCTATATGTATGCAATTATATTTTTTACAAATATATATGTTTACATTAAGTATATTTTTATTTATCTACAGGGATTGAAGCTGATTGAAGGAAAGAAAGAAAAGAACGATGTTAATAATAATAATAATAATAATAATAATAATAATAATAATAATAATAATTTTTGTTTTTTTAATCAACATATGAGACTATTGCACTGCCACACAGACAAAAAAACACACCAACAAACAAACAAGAAGAAATGGTAATGAACAAAATGTCGAGCCCCAAAGAAAATAAAATTGCATTACTCTAAGTGGCGGTGTGTACGTACATAACAAGTCCCCCGTCCCCGCATCCACCCACACCACAGTCCCGCTTACAGTCTAAGTGCATCCCACAGCCCACAACCACAGACTGCCTCGGACGTCTCCACTTCAGAGACACATCTTTTTTGTGCTTTTTGGTTTTGCTTTGTGTGACCTCACCAACATGCGAACTCCAACAGACCTAAGCAGCACTTTTTCACTGGCTGCTGCGTGTTGGTCAGTGGAGTCACTTTGAGACTTCTCAAAGTACTCCCTAAAGTCATTAATAACTTGTAATTAAAACAAATTGTCCTGCAGGGAAAGACGGCAGAGATGAAGTTTGATATTCCTGTTCCTCTATCATTGATTGTTACAGATGGAATGGAATGTGGTTTTGGAAATGAGATAATGTTTCACGGAGTGAGGGGGGAGAGCATGGCGGCAGGTGTATGTGTAATCCATTACGGCCCAAACGGCATCATCCATCAGCGACAGCCCTGGAGGAAGTGACTTCATTAAGGAGAGCAGGGAGGAGTAAGGTGAGGTCACACAGTCTAAATCTCCAACACAAACATGGAGGAGGCTGAGGAGACACCCACACATACACTGACGCTGGGGACGACACAACACATTCATCAAGCTAATGAGGCCAGCAGTGGCTCGCAGCCTTCCCTCACAGCATGCGACACTAGATACACACCGTCCCTCACTCTGCTCTGAGTAATCGATTCAGCAATACCAGAACAGAGCTGATGCTTAAATATCTGTTTCTGAAGAAGAGTCTTATCCTAAGATGAAGCCTTTTGAAGGAGGTTTTTTTCAGACACTTTGTTATACTTCTGTCAAGTGAGAACTTTCATCTGTGGTCTTTGTGATCTTTTCATCGCTACCCGGGGCCATATCTGATGCAGGGCTGTCGTGACTGTGCTGATTTGAAGCCCAACACAGTGTTTATTCTGATGTCTTTGGTTAATGTTGAAAGGAACCGAATATATAACTGTGTGGCTCCTGAGATAAAACTCTTCAGCGATGTCCTACTGTTTCCGTTTATCCTACAGCAAGACGCGTTATTTAAAGCCCCGGGGAACCTACAGCCACGATTTATTTATAATCAAATTCATCTGGTGGGCACCGAATATACATTTACAAAATACATCGATCGGTTTCGACACCCACTAACCATTTAATAAGCTCCACTTATCATGCAGGAGCACACTGTAGATCCATAATTACAGACTGTAGTTCTTCTGTTTCACTGCAGACTTTATTCTCCTCCTTTCACCCTGATCTTCAATGATCAGGACCCCATATGATCACCACAGAGCAGGCGTTATGTGGGTGGTGGGTCATTCTCAGCACTGCAGTCACACTGACGTGGTGGTCGTGGTGGTGGTGTGTTAGTGTGTGTTACGCTGGTACAAGCGGATCAGAAACAGCTGTGCTGCTGGAGTGTTTAAACCCCTCGGTGTCACTGCTGGACCGAGAACAGTCCACCAACCAGAAATATCCAGCCAACAGTATCCTGTGAGCACTGATGAAGTAGAGGATGACCAACATAAACTGTGCAGAAACAGATGAGCTTCAGGGAGGAGTGTCTAATAGAGTGGACAGTGAGTGGACACAGTGTTTAAAAACTCCAGCAGCACTGCTGTGTCTGTTTCACTCATATCAGCGCAACACAAATTAACACACCGCCACCATGTCAGTGTCACTGCAGTGCAGAAAATGACCCACCTCCCACATAATACCTGCTCTGGGGTGGTCCTCTGGGGTCCTGAGCATTGAAATCAGGGTGAAAGAAGTACACAGAGAAACAGATGGACTACAACCCGTAGTTATAGGATCATAAAGTGTTCCTCTGTGGTAAGATCCAATCAGGATTAACACGCAGCCAGATCTGAAGTGAAATTCGTACGTGTGACTGAAACTGGTTTTCAGAAATCGTACTAAATAGAGGTTGACCCTCATTCATATTAATGATTTATTAATGTAATCCAGACACGCAGGAATCAAATGATTTGAAGAGAGAATGTTACAAAGTAACCAGTGTGATTATATTACCTAAACCTCGACCTAACCCTACACCTCAACCTCAACCTAACCCTAATCCTAACCCTAAACCTCAACCTCAACCTAACCCTAAACCTAACCCTAACCCTAAACCTCAACCTAACCCTAACCCTAAACCTAACCCTAACCCTAAACCTCAACCTAACCCTAAACCTAACCCTAACCCTAAACCTAAACCTAACCCTAACCCTAACCCTAAACCTCAACCTCAACCTAACCATAAGCTTAACCATAACAAACAATGGCGTGAAACTTTTTGAAGGGAGTCAAAACTTGAAAAACATGTTTAAATGAATTCTACTCAAAGGCTTTGTTTTCCTCCATTTTCTGTGTTGCTATTACCCTTCACTTCCCACGTACACAGAGAACTGTAGGTAACTGAGGGATTGGACGAATACATCTGATGCAGCATGTAAATGTTCACGCTGTGAACATAAACATAAACATTTCGTGGCTGTATATGAAAGGTCCCTCACTTTAGAACAGCTGAGAGATGTAGCTGCAGCCCAGACCTTTTTATTATCAGTTTGCCTTTTGGATTTGAGCTACATTTTGGTTGCCTGGTTATTTTTATCTCTTGTCTTAAAGTCCATGTTCTGGTCTTAGTGTCCATGCCTGGTATTTTTCCCTTTGACAAAACCCTCTGGTTTGTTCACTGTTTTTGCTTGTTATATCTGCAAGCATATTTTATTTATGTCGTCCCCTATGTTATCAGAGTTATCCCTTCATGGGAATCTGTGTAAACATAAAAGAGCAGTGCTTTCCATCTCCTTTTCCTCTATAATCCCATGTCTGGGTCAGGAGGTCTACAGGAAGAATCACATTAACCATTTAAAATAATTATTTTAACCACTGACGTTTAGTTATTTCACCTCCTCATTATAGTTAAAACGAAGATGAAATGTCCATAAGTTTAAATACTGTGTGTGTGTGTGTGTGTGTGTGTGTGTGTGTGTGTGTGTGTGTGTGTGTGTGTGTGTGTGTACCCGTTGTTTCTGTCGTCTCCTCTTGGTCTGCTGTCTTTCCTGCTCCTCTCTCTGCCTTTCCTCCTCTTCCTCCTCCCAGCGTGCTGCCACATCCGCCTCCAGCCGAGCAACTTCCTCCTGCCGTTCACGCCACTGCTGCACCTACAGACAAACACAGTCATATATACCATAGGTGTGTATATATACACACACACACATACATGTACACAAACAGTAATGCATCTCTTTTCATACACAGTAGATTACACATACACCCAATCACCCAGCCGCACACCCACCCACCCACACACCACTCCATGACAGGTGGGTTTGGCAGCTGTCTCCCTGCAGTGGAGCACTGAAGTGTTGAGATTCTAATTTGCAAAACGATTTACTGAACCATCACCAAAGCTTAGTTAATCCCTACACATCGCACACCTCACACAGACACATACACACACACTCACACACACACTTGTAGCAGCAACATCCTCAACCCAGGAGGTCTACAGGAAGAATCACCACCTCCTGCAGTGCAGTGGGTCTTATTTAACAGGACACACAGCTTATGTTAAAGTGGGTTCCGGTGGAAACATTCACACATGCATTCATCATTCCCATTATCAGCGCCCCTCCCTTTACCTTGCACCTGAACTGGAATTTCAAAGGCTATTCCATTCAGTGCTTTCATCTGTAATTCCGAAAGAAGTGGAGAGTCACACTCATGCAAAAATGAAGGAAAAATATTATTTTCATAAGTCTAGACTCGCGGTAAACATGCCTGATTAGTGACTTGATTACCACATCAGAATGATTAGCACGTGTTAACCTGTGATTGCCTCTTTGCAAGAACAAAAGCCAACAGCTGGCTTCATAACTGTTGTTTGCTTCACCTTCTGGGGCTTTTAGCAAGAGGTAAAGATCAGAGCCACCTGAATCTAATGAAATCTAAGGCCAGGCTTTAGGATTATGCTTTAGACAAGCAATCTGATGATCAGCAGAGGGAATCCCAGCTGTCTTCAACCAATAAGCATTTAAAAGAACACCAATCAGAGTCTTTATCTACTCATGTGTCAGCGCTAAACTGTACTGACTATAGGGCTTTAACTGGATAATACACTATATGGAACATTGCTGTGAGGATAGAATTGCATTCAGCGACAAGAGCATTAGTACGGCGAAGATGTTGGATGATCACCACCCCACCTCACCCCCAGTTCCCCATCTAGTCTCAAAAGTACTGGATGGAGCTCCATCATTCCAGAGAACACAGTCCCAAAGCTCCAAAGCTCAATGCTGGGAGGCTCTATACCCCTCTATCCCACGTCTGGCATTAGGTAGTGAGTCCTATTCTATTAGCAGTAGAGAAGTTGTGCATGTGCATTTGCACATTTGTGTCAGCAATGGGTGCAACTTAAAGCAGATGCATGCATTCATTAAAAGGGGTGTCCACATGTATCAGAGGAAGCATGTGTGTGCTTTCACCCTTCTAGTGTCGGGAGCATTGTATGTGATGGGGGAAGAGTCTGAGACACCACAGCAACCACCTGAGATACCTTGCCACTGCTTAACAACACCCCAGCAACCACTAAGCAAAACCAGAGCAACCGCACATGACACCATAGCAAGTACCTAGCAATCACTAAGCAACATCAGGTCAACCACCTGAGATACCATGGCATGAACCTACCAGCAACCACCTACCAGCACCCTAGCAACCATTAACCCACACCATGGCAACCCCATGAAATACGACTTTTTGATAGGACTTTGGTCCTGAACAGATTTAAGACAATTGAAAGTAAGATGATGGTGATCAAGACCCAATCATACAAACTCTAGACTCTAGTGGTTCCAATCCAACAATGAATGATCCTGAAACTCCTGCCATTTCCTGAGAGTCAAGGCAAGTTGCTCTTTTATTGGAGTTCTTCAGTGTGACCGCCGCAGTGTCTGGGTGCACCAGCCGTGGTTAGACATTAGAGACGTGCCTGCTTGTGTGACTGTGGCAGCACAGTGCTCTTCTAACAGCAGTGTTAAGGAACAGACACAGCAATCTGTTCTGTGGCTCTGATGAGCGACTCGGGCCGCTTTGCGCTTCCTCTGAGCGAAACCTCAATGTATTCTCAGCAACAGCTTGCCATCAAACACACATTTTTCAGAAAGCGTTGGGGGAATCTGCCACGGTCTACAGACCAGTGCACTGACAGCCGCTCTGCGAGACGGGCAAAACTTCCACAACCAATTTCAGCTCCATCTGAAGAAGGAGAAGAAGAAAAACAGCAGTCGCTGCAGTGCTAAATAAAACCCACATCAGCTACGAATGTTAACAAAGAGCCTTTCGTCAGATCAATAGTCATTTCTGCTGCAGCAATTGCTCATTTTTTTGGGGGATGCAGTTTTTTGTTATGTAACAGCAGTGTCAAGAACAAGAAACACACCTAGAGAGAGAGAGAGAGAGAGAGAGAGAGAGAGAGAGAGAGAGAGAGAGAGTGAGAAAGAAAGAAAGAAAGAAAGAAAGAAAGAAAGAAAGAAAGAAAGAGATGAGCAATAGATCCAGAATGAGAGAGAGTGAAAGAAGGAGATGAGCGATAGATAAAGAATGAGAGAGAGATCAAGAATGAGAGAGAGAGAGAGAGAGAGGTAGACAGAGAAGGAGAGAGAGAGAGAGAGAGAGAGAGAGAGAGAGAGAGAGAGAGAGTGAGAGAGTGAGAGAGAGTGTGGGGGGGTAACTGGTCCCATAATTGCACCATCAATCAAGCTCCTCCCTGGCCCAGATAAGACAGCACAGTGCCAAGGGATGGGAACCAGAACACACACACACACACACTCACACACACACACACACACACACACACACACACACACACACACACACCTCTATCTCTCTCTCTGTCTCTCTCTCCACATTCCAGATAATCAAAAAGGCCAAGCATGTTTAATTGCTTCTTATAATTCCACATATTCTAATCAGATGTTCCTCAGAATCCCTATTTATTTGCCCAAGCAGGATTAGTCATCTACTGCTTCACAATGCTGCTTATTTCAGCCTCAGGTTTGGTCATTGTCCTGCAAACACATCACTCTAATCTACACTTGATCACATGTTCACCGTCAATACGGGAGAGCAAATGTATTGTAATGACCATGTTATTCATATTATAATCAGGTGGTGTTTGTTTATTTATTTATTAAATGTATTTATTAAAGCAGCACTGCTTCACTAAAGCCATGTATTATATACAGTACAATAACTGGATTGCTACTATTTGGCTGCTATGGTATTCCAGGTGGTTTCAATGGTGTTACTAACTAGTTGCTTTCATATCAAAGGTGATTGCTATAGCATTCTTAGGTGGTTGCTGTGGTGGTTGCTATAGTGATGCCAGGTGAGTGCTACGGTGTTGCTGTGGTATTCCAGGTGGTTGAAATGTTTGGGCTTAGTGGCTGCTAGGGTATTTAAGGTGGTTCCTTAGGTGCTGCAAAGTGGTTATGGTCATACCCATGTGGTTGGTTGGGTGTTACACATGTGTGTATACACTAGTAATAACGGGGGGTATAAAGGGGTGAGGTGTGGTGGTGATCATCCAACATCCTGACCTCACTAATGCTCTTCTCTGCAGTCGTAATGCAGTCAAATCCTCACAGCAATGCTCCAAAATCTAGCTGAATGTCTGCTCTCAAGAGCTACTCAAACAAAAGCAGGGTAGACCCTTAATTTTCGAAGAAACAGAGAAGGTGCATGTGTCCCAATACTTTTGGCCATGGCATATTCCGCTGCCACCGAGGATGAATTGTGTTGTACGTCGGTGCGGTGGCTGTAAAGGTTTAGCTGATATACCACACACACATACACACACACACACACACACACACACACACACACACACACACACACACACACACACACACACACACACCACTCTAATCTATACTATTCGTGACACATTTAATATGCAAAGTCAATTTGAGAATGCAAATGCAGTCTCGCAGTAAAGTCACACGTTTATTTAGGACGATCGACACCATAAACCCCATAAAAAAGAGCTACATTAACACAAACAATAGGACTGTTATGCAAAAATCAATAAAATGCAAAAGTGTAAAAATCTTGCTTGCGGTGGGCCAGTGTGGTCCTCTGAGTGAACTGCAACATACAATACATTTCCAGATGCCATTTATAATTCATGTGCTTTAAGACTGAAAGGCCTCTGAGGAGTCATAAGACAGAAATTGAAATCTCGCAGTTTCTGCTGCTGCACCACATTTTGTATTGTTCTGCATCGTGGCTTTAAAAGCAGCATTAAAACCGTGCTGCTAATGAAATCTATATCCGCAAATGCCAGAATCCAATCTCGGCGGCAGAGGGCTTTTCACACACAGTCGCACACGCACGAACGCAAACAAACTGGAGTGTTTGCACTCCTCTGGTTGGGGCTAGAGAGGCGTTTAATAAGCTTCCCTGTCAGAGGGAGAGAGAGAGGCCGAGAGAAAGAAACGGCTTTAAAAACACATACGAGGAGAAGAAAAGGCCACATACTGTATTTAATACAAGCCGAACACAACGACACTGACGGAGGGAGGAAAAGAGAGAGCATGAAAGAGACAGAGAGAAGACAAGGCATAGTAGGAGTCATCGTTCTAGTGTTTCCATAGATGATGAGTGACACTGTCATGTACGTTCTTCCTCATCGCTATTATTCACAGCTCACACGCCTACAGCGACCAGTGATGGGCTGAGAGATGCTCTGCTCGGAAATAAAAGCTAGAGACACTCTTAAAAACAAAGGGTTCTCCAGAACAATGCCATGGAAGGAGAACCACAAACTCCTTAAACTTGCAGACTTTATTTACATCTAAAAATGGATTTATTAGTAATTATTAGCAATTACATGGAAAACTATCCATACTGAGTGGGGTGCTCTTCTACATCTCGTTCCATAGGGTGTAAAGATCATTTCAGTTTCTTTAGAAAACAACTTCTTCATGTGAAGAACATTTGTTTGCTAGAACCTCCACAAGTGTTCGATAATGGTTCCCTTTTAGAATCAGACCCCATCTAAATGCATCTATGGATAAAGGGCTCTTCTAGACGAAGGACAGCCTCTTGAATGCTCTTTCAAGAACCTTTTATTTACTTGTGAACTCTATATATACATATATCTTCTACTTTTGGCTGCTCCCTTTAGGGGTTGCCACAGCAGATCATCTGCCTCCATCTTGCCCCATCCCCTGCCTCCTCTACTGTTACACCAACCATCTCAATGCCCACCTTCACTACATCCGTAAACTTTCTCTGAGGTCTTCCTCTTCTCCTTCTGCCCGGCAGCCCCATCTCCAACATTCTTTGTCCAACATATCCACTCTTCCTCCTCAACACGTGTCCAAACCATCTCAACCTGGCCTCTCTGGCTTTATCTCCAAACTGCTCCACCTTCACTGTCCCTCTGATCTGCTCACTTCTAATCTTGTCCATCCTTGTCACTCCCAACGACAATCTCAGCTTCTTCATCTCCGCCACCTCCAGCTCAGCCTCCTGTCACTATAATATATACATATATATGTACTTTTTTAACTTGTCCATCCCAATTTGGAAGTGCCAGCATCCCAACCCCATTAGGACTCTCCAACTATCACATACGATGCTCCCAAAACTAGGCGGATGAAGCCAAGCACATGCTTCCTCTGATGCATGGGAACTCAGCCACTACCTCTTTTAGAACTGCAGCCATTGCATCATTGTATGGCAGCCAATCGTCTCAAAGGAAAGTGCAGATTCCCAGATCCAATACAACCACTATCAGAAACCTGCATCAGCCAGCATCACACTGGGTGTGAAGTGGGGAGAGAGCGCCATCTACCCACCCAGAGGGAGCGTGGCCAATTTTTCGCTCTTGGACTGCGACTGAGTCAAATAACCCTTTTCGGGATTAATGCAGGAACCTTTTTCAGAACCCTTTAGTACTCTTAGTAGTGAGTAGCAGTACCCTGTGGAGAGTTCTTACAGAAATTGGTTGGACCTGCATTTACTTCTAGAAACCATTCTTGCCTTGAAACAAGGCGAATTCCATTCACACGCTGTGAGACATGGTGGTGGTCCGTTTCCATCATCACACAGCTTGCTAGGCACCTGCTATGGTACAGCCTAACTCAGGTTGGTTGTTCACATGTTGCCAAATTGTTGCTATGGCACCCGTGTGATAGGCTGGGTGCTCCTAGTGTTTGTAAACACTATATGCCCAAATCGTATAGACACCATTTCTAATGAAAGCTTCTTTAAGCTTCACCCAGTGCTGATACAGATGTGCAAATGCACACACACACAGCCTATCTAGTCCCTGTAGAGAAATACTTCCATTACAATAGGACACTCTGGAACAGATAAACATGAACCCACTGGCACCATGCCTAATGCCAAGTGTGCTAGAGGGGTGTAAAGCACCCCTGCATTGAGCTGTGGAGTGGTACCCCAGCCAATACTTTTGGGATGAGGTGGGGATGAGGTGGGGATGAGGTGAGTGGAGATCGCCCAACATCCTGACTAACTCTTTTCAATGATTGCAATCAGATCTTCACAGCAATGCTCCAAAATGTATTCGAAGGCCTTTCCTTGACAGTAGAGACAGTAACTCCAAAAGCCATGATGGTTCCTGATGTCCCAACTTTTATCCATATGTATCAAGTACCTATTAACCAACCTCACCCACCAATTTACCCCATATATCTGCCAGATCCTTCCAGTTTTTCCAACTGGACTCACAGTCAAGTTCAAGCAGTGGGTGGAGCTGTGATAAGAAGGCTTTGCAAGATTGCAGGGATCCTTTTTGTTTCCAGACAATTTTGAGAATAAGGAATTTAATTCTGGCCACCAGACTTCTCTGAACATCCTTAGAACCGATTCAGTTCAGCTGCCACCTTCAGATCAAAGCATCGTGGTTCATTTTTAGCCCTCTAAAGTCAACCCCTCCAGCCAGAAGGCTTACCCTACAACTTCCACAACTTTGTTTCCTTCCTCTCTGAAGGCCTCGCTCCTGCCTGATAAACTTCACTCACATCAGCAGAGCTAATCCTTCAGCACGGGGAGCCCCTCCACATCTCCGCCCACGGGACGGCTGCTGCCTATCTGACTTACAGAAACACTGCAGGTATTCAGAGCATCACTCAGGTGGCGCATTATGCACTACGTGATTTGCTTGCACTTTTATTACAGGAACTGGCTGCTATAGTTGTGCGGAAAATTCATAAGCTTCCCAGGAAAGGGTTTAAAACTGTTTATCTGAGCAGTAAGTGCGTTTTTGCTTTCGACAAACTGCAAGTAACTGCATAACATGATGTTAGAATAAATGCAAACAAACATTAAAGGAATACTTCAGTCAATTTGAACGTAGTAGTGTCAGTCGTCAGCTGCCGAATCTTATGAATATACATTTGAAATGTGTCACTACATAATGCCATTAACAATGAATAGGATTTTAAAAATCTCTGAAAGATGGATGGTGAGAAAATGTACTATCAGTGCGATCAGGCGGCCGCTGCTCCTCCGACAGAGCATATTCCTACAATCCAAATTATTTGGAAGTCCACATGTTGCTTTACATTTTAGAACTTTTGTAACCACAAAATCAACAACCTAGCAACACCTTAACCATGGCACTATGGCAACCACCCGAAACACCATAGGAATCACTTAGCAATGCCACGGAAACCATCTAAAATAACATCTTAGCAAGCCATAGCAACCACCTGTCAACCCCTTCGAAACACCATATATTAACTGTAAACTGTAAAGTCCCCAAATAAAGCCAAAAGTTTCGGCTGGAGCTCCGTCATTCCAGACAAGACAGTCCCACTGCTTCCCAGCATGTGTCCATATGACTTTAGCGTTTTCAGTTTATATCGATATTTTTGTATTTAGTACTGTTTTACCAAGCAAACAAACATTTCCTGTGAAGATAAATAGCTTGAACCGTTTTGCAAGTGGCCAACAATCTATACTGCACAACACTGCATATTCAAAGACTGCTGAGGCATTGTTCACTTGCCTTTGTGTATTGTTTTGCATGTAGGTGGAAGTGATAAATGGGCTTCCCTTATTGAGATCCATCACACACTGCCTACTGCCGTTACACAATCTGAGAGGGATCAAAGCAGGACAATTACCACAATCTGGGATTAAAGTTTACCCCTCAAGAAAGGCACTAATTTGTGTTTAATTGTAACTCATTTATAACTATCAGATGCTCTCGCTTCTAACCAGCAAGATGGAAGATAACACAGGCAACAAGAGTTTGCAAGACTATGATTCCTGTGTAGAATGGAAAGTAGGTTGCTCTGGCGGAATCTGGGGGAATCAGACTCTAGAACCACATCTGCTCTTAAGGTGGTGGTTGCAATGTAACCCTGGTGTTGTTCTCCAAGGGGTCTCTGGCACTGTTGAATGGACAGGTCCTCCTCGGATTCCAGCGCTGATGGATTTAGCAATGTTCTTCAAGACCAGGTCATTCCAGCCTCTGTAATGGCCTTCTCTCACTGCCTTGTTGCACCACCTTGATAAAGAGGCTGGTGGCTCTGCTTTGCCCCATATGTGCCAATTATGTCCCAAGTCAACCTCTACTCCCTTGCATTGTCTCCAATCTTGTCTATGCCCCCTGGTGGCACATGGCCACTGCTTGTCACATCCTCTCTTCCTCCACTGCTACCCTCACCTCCTCCTGAACTAGGTGTTAAATCAATGTGAAAATGGACTAGATTCATGACGCCTGCTTACTGGCACCAGCCCAGAACATAAAGCACATTTAAATCACATGACATTAACATTTACAGCATTTGGCGGAGGCTACTTTTTCGAATTCTGTGATGGAGCAGGGAAATCACCAAACTGTGCTCGGCTATGTACCGTGGTTCTCCACCCCTGCTATAAAGCAACACAATCCAAACATGGGGTTTAAAAGCACGACAGCGGATCTCTTAACCCGCAACACATATCTTCTGTCCGCGCCAAACATCTGCCCATCACTTTGCCTCCATTCAGCTTATTGATGCCCATAACACAAGCACATATTATCCCTCCATCAGAAAGTGCAGCTGGGCTGAAAATGAGCTGCTGTAACCATGGCGACGTGACAAATAAATAAGCAAGTGCGAGGGAAAAGCACATTAACGTCTACATTTCTAAATAAAGTCACAATATTAAACTGCACAGTACAGTGTGCTTCATACAGGTTTCAGAACACAGGGCCAGTTTAACCAGCTCTGGGTCGCCAATCAAAACGTAAGACAGCTGAAATCGTCTGTGAACCTGAAGTACACAACTTCTACTAATCCTCAACTTACAACAACTGCAATTATTTACTGATTTGTGGAAAGCAGTGAAGAACTTAGTCATTCATTTAAATCAAAGCACCACATTGACAAAAGTACTTGGACACCTTCACGTTACACCTACAGGACTTGTACGACATAGATTCTAAACCCATTGACATTATTTTGAAGTTGGTCCTTCTTGCAGCTCTGAGAGCAGGTTTGAACTCTGCAGTGATAGATACTTTTCTGCATTATGCACCTCAGCATTAGGCGAAAGATGGTGGTTGTCCAGCAGCTCGTTGTAGGCATTGTGATTGAACCCCCACCTTGAACCACACCGTGCACACAGTCCTCATTGAAGGTTTCCTGACGTCTACAATGAACACAGCACCTAGCATCATTCACATACAGTTAGAAACCAGACTCTTCTGACCAGATAAGACAACTCCAGCCATTAACAGCCCAACCTCTGTGAGTCTTCTCCCACGGTCACCGGGCAGCTTTGTGAGCAAAGGCCACTTGCATGCCACAGTGCTTCATGTCATGTGGACTGTTCGTTCACAAACTGCGTTGACCGCATGCTTGAATCCATCTATGAATTCTGTCACACACCCTGCAGGTATTTATAGCCCCATCATGCTTGTGCAATGCTATCTGTAGGAGCCTGAAGTTACTACCACCTTCGACACAAGCTGACTAATCATTTCATATCATAATCATATATTAAAACCAACCACCATTAAGAAGCTGGGTGTCAGCTGGGTTCTTCACACTGATGGTTCTATCATTAGTCAAAGAATCCTTTCTCAGCGTTACATAGACCCCCTTCTTGTCAAGCATGTAGGCTTTGCAGTTCTTCAATGTGCAAATCAGTTTTATGGTCCCAGTCCAAGGTTAACACACAGTTTGTCTTTCTGTGTGAGATGAGCCACCATATTGTGAGTGGAAGCTGCAGACACTACAGTCACAGCAGATGGTCCTACATCTTTATCCACTTCAGCCTCAGTTAAAAGCTGTCTGGGGGGGCTGGGATTCACACTCTGAAATCATAATGATTGATCGTGCTCTTTACAACGCTTTCTGGAGCAATGTTACATAAGCCAGGTGCAGTAAAACACAGCCCCATCTGGAGGAAAGAGCCTGTGGAGACACTTTCACTCCATCTCTCTGCCTTCTTGGAATGAAGTGTCACCTTTGATTGGCCTGCATATTTCATGACCGGGAATGAGAGCTGAACCTCAATCACCTGCAGAGGGTCTGGGACATATGATGGTGTTAAAGCAGTAGTTTGATGAAAAAATTTATTTACATAATTTTCCCTTTTACCTCAAAAATACCCAATCAAGCATGGCCTGGTTGGAGTCTGAAGCTTGCTTCTTTTTCTCTACAGATACCAGCCTAATGTAGATAGCAAATGATGGGGGGTTTATGCCTCACAGCTCAAACCAGATCAAGTTTAATTATCTCCAAGGAAGTTGCTTATGAGGTTTCTGAGGGTTTGTTATCCGACTGTCCTCTGCATTTAACCCATCCAGTGAAACACATACAGACACACCAGTGAATTAGGGGCGGTACACACACACGCCCGGTGTCCGGATCTCAGTCTATAAACATATATCCTGCATAGATAAACAGAATAAGCATCTTTAAGCTTATTGTAGGATATAACTTCTGTTTAGACTCTACTGTTCACTAATTCCTCAACTCGTGATCTCTGATCATCTCATGCAGCGTCCACTACCAACCCATCCAAGTCCAATACTTAGGAAAAAGTACAAATAGTCCCATTAAAAAGTACTTAAAACAGCATGGACCCAGTTCTGAATACAACAGAACTGCTTCAATTAATTGAGCATGTTATTGTTTTCTCTTCTTCAAGTATTTTAAGGTTAAAATCCTGACATAACATATGTAACAACAACAATTTCATAACTAAAAATGGATGAAAAATTGATATAACGTTTTATGAAAGTGTTTGAAGTGTTAAATGTGTGAAACACACCTAAAATACACTTCTAAAATGAGCTGCTTTTGTCTCAAGCTTTAACCAAAATCACCGGCATTCTGTAAATGAGGTCACATTTTTCACACATTCACACACTGTCCTGTGACGCATCCAGGATATTCGTTAGGTGTCATTGAGTGACCTCGTGAATTAAAGTGCGGGACAAAGCACCGTAAGGAACTTTTAAAGTCTTTTTTTTACTTAAGTAACACTATAAAAAGTATCAAAGTACACGTACTAAATGTACTTAAAGTGAAAAAGGAAAGTGTTTCTTTAAAAGTGTGTCTAATTTCTTGATTTTAATCATTTCTGGAAATCTTTTTGACAAACCCAATACTGCTTTAGGCTGGAACTGCAGCATCATCTGCTTTTCTGTTCAGCAAAGACTAAAACTAACCTAATTAAAGTACCGAGTTGATCAGTTTCTTATTCGGTTCACAGATGATAAATGTGGTAATAGCTGGTTCTCAGCTCTGATACACTGACACACACACATGACTGCACCAGCTCCCAAACCTGAATTTTAATGTATTTTTAAACCACTTCAATAAAACCTGACACCACCCATCTGACATCAACAACTTCTCCACTTCTATTTAACTGAGTGCCGGTTTCCAGTTATGTACTGGTTTTAACTGGTGATAAAGGAAACAGGTTTGTGATGCCACCAGTCTCAGAGCACAGGTTTTCTGACTCCTAAAAACACACAAGTTCGATGTTAATTACTCCTGTGTGTGAATGTATGACTGAATGCTTTTGTGTGATACCCTGTGGTGATTGGTGCCCTGTCCAAGGGATATTCATACTTTGTGCCTAATGATTCGTGGAAGGTTCTGGACCCATTGAGACCCTTGTATCACTAGGAATATGAGTTGTCTCCCGAGATCATCACACCAGCTGTTGTGCAGTGTGTCCATACTCAAACCCAACCATAATTGGATCTCGAACCTGGAGTCATCACCAAATGTACGGGTCCAGTCTTGTTCACAATGTGTGCATGCCCTCATATAATCACTGCTCCCAACACTACTTACCAGCTTGGACAGAATGACCTAATGGTGGGCAATTTGTCAAAACCACCATTCTCAGTCCAATGGTGTACCCTGTCTCAAAGTCAGCTGGGCAAAGTGTCTTTAAATGCACCTTAGAGGCATTTCTAGCAGTCACCGATCTCCCCCCAAGAGGTACACGACCCAAAAGTAGCCTCTGAGAGCCTTTTAATAGGGCAAAAGAAGCCCTCTTATGCCCCCCTGTGCCACGTCCCAGTGTCTAACCAGATCACACCCCGAGGCAGAACTGCATGATGATCTGCCTGGTTGGTTTTTTTTTGTCACTGTGTTTATATTCTGTCATCACTGTTGGAGAAGAAAAGCAAAGTTTAGCTGCAGTGTAAAGTACTGACATCTAACACTCCCAGAAGACCCACAAGAAAGACCCCTTCTCACCATGGACGTGTATGAGCTGGAGTGTGCAATGTGTGTTTAAGAACAATGACACTGCCAAACTACAGCCAGGGTAAGCACAGCTGCTTCTTGATTAATGAAGGGTGAGGGGACAGAGAGAGAGAGAGAGAGAGAGAGAGAGAGAGAGAGAGAGAGAGAGATGACGATGACAGCATTTTCATAATGAATAGATGAATGGCTGTTGATTAGCTGGAGAACAGTGAGCTGCTCTGAAATTGTGACAGCTGTAGAGGAAGATGACGAGCGAGAGAGAGAGAGAGAGAGAGAGAGAGAGAGAGAGAGAGAGAGAGGCCGAGAGACCAGAGAGAGACAGGGAGAGAGAGAGAGAGAGAGAGAGAGAGAGAGAGAGAGAGGGAGCAGAGAGACAGAGAGACAGAGAGAGAGAGAGAGAGAGAGAGAGAGAGAGAGAGAGAGAGAGAGAGAGTGTTAAAGACAGTGGGAACGACACAAAGCCTTTTCTTTGAATTGACACAGTGGCAGCACATCTATCTTGCGGTGAGCTGTGTGTGCTGTCTTGGCCTGATAAAGCCTGTCCTGCTTCCACACAATCTGTCCACAGCATAGGACAGAGGCCAACCTTCATCAGACACACACAAAACCAGAGACTGGCATCACTTTTAGAGCACACACACACACACACACACACACACACACACACACACACAGCCATCAACACATCAACCAGCAGCCTCTGTTCATTACAGCTTACATCCATCAGTAATCTCCTCAGCAGTTCAGCACTTCATTTTTGTCTTCCATGTTTCAAACAAATTAGATCAGGGATTAGAAGCAGTGCAGAGAACGAAAACAGAAAAATGGAAACAAATAAAATGTATCAAAAAAGGGAACAAAATCATTTCTGTTTCAGTGAACATTTAAAAGCAGTTGTTCTGTTAATAGTTCTCTCGTTATGATTTTTACAGTTTAATCATTATCATTAATTCTCTTTCAGTATATTTTCTTTAAGGCACTCTTTCCTCTCTCTTCAGCAGTGCCACATCATAGAGGGGTTGTCTGCTTGCAAACATTGCTGGGTGTTTGCGTAGCCAGCAGTCAAAACACTTTAGTAACATAGCCAGCCAACTGATAAAATTAACCAAATGCTGTAAT
This sequence comes from Acestrorhynchus altus, assembly GCA_034509495.1. Lineage (NCBI taxonomy): Eukaryota > Metazoa > Chordata > Actinopteri > Characiformes > Acestrorhynchidae > Acestrorhynchus > Acestrorhynchus altus. The sequence continues at coordinate 30,695,571 of CM067509.1, forward strand.
CAATCCAGATTTCACACTCACTGTAAGCTCCTCGGAACAACAAAATTAGTCATCTGGCACATTTGGTAGAAACTTCAGTAACATTTTTATATGTCGTGTAATTTTTCAGGTTTGGGTGGCCCTACAGTCTAACTGCTGCTCATCAAGTGTCATGAGATCAGTTCAAATCCCAGCAAGAGCTCAACCCTCCACTGTCAAAAACCTCCTAATATGGAGATGTAATGAAATTGAGGGGTTCTAACCTGCAGATGGGAATATGTGTGAGGCTGTTTATGTGGATGTAAGTGTAGATTGATATCGTGAATTCTATAGAATTAAATTAGTGGAATTTATTTATGCTGCTCCAAAAGAATATGTTGATGGGAGTGATTTCTACGTGTTACCTTGTGTTTAAGCTGAACACAGATGTGCTGTTGTTGCATGTGGTGTTTCTGAAGGTTCTGCTGTTCTCTATGTTCAACTCTGGCCTCCTCCAGCACCTCCAAAGCATGGAACAGCAGTGCAGTCCAATCTCTGCTCCAGCACTGCGTCAACAACTTCTCACGCTCCACACTGAACCTGTACCAGTCCCATCTCCGCCTGTGTGTGGTCTGTAATACAAACACACACATCAGTTCACCACATAGTACATATAATCCAAAGTTCACGTTCTCTATCCATATACATCCAGTTGCTTTAAAGAAGAACCCTTGAAAATATTGGAAATAACAGGTTCTCTATCTATCTATAACTAGAGGCTTTCACTGAAAAACCTTTGAAGACATTGGAAATAACTGTATACAATCTACTGCTTTTTCCCGGAGAACCATTGAAGACAAAATAAACATCAGGTTCTCCCTTTAAACATGTTTATCATTGAAACGGTACAGAAGTCATGTCTCTCAGTGTGGCGTCGGGTTTAACACAACATGTCAGACGTCTCTGCATGGAGTTGTAGAGGTTCCTGATGGTGTCCTGTGATGATCCATCCCATGCAGTGTGAATGTCCTCACTCAGTTCTGCAGATTGTGCAGTAGGGGAGGAGTGTTGATAGACCGTCCAATAGCATCCCACACATTTTCAATCGGGGTAGACCTGGACATGTGACTGACCGCAGCATAGTAGTTGTGTCTTCAATGCGAGCTGTTGAGATGGCAGCAGTATGTGGACGAGCGCCGTCCTGTTGACTGTTTGTTCAGAAAAGGTTGGACCAGTGGTTGTGGGACCTCATTAACATAACATTAAACTGTCCAAGTACCTGTAATGAAGACCAAAGGTGGTCTGGCATGGTACGAAATTGCACCCCACACCATGAGACGATGCAAACATCAGGTTCTCCATTTATATATAACCAGAACAGGTCCTATATCTAGGTTAAACAGAACCCAAAGCACAGAAATGGCAGCACAGAAAGAGCTGTCACATTGCAGCAAACTGCAGAATCTTGGAGTGACATTATTGCAGATTGGTGGGTGCTGGCCCATCCACACGATGATCCCACTGCACACACAGTATTGCAGAGCCGATGTGTAGGAACAACCATGTAAATTCTTGAATGTCCAGTACAATGCACACCTTTAGCACGGCCTCATATTTAAAAGCAGACATTTAGTCAGGAGGACACTGTAGCAGAACCCTTTACATGAAGAGAAATGTAGTGAGGAGGAGTTGAAGGCTTTATGGTAGATGTTAAAGGAAGAGAGGGAGGAGGAATTAGTGTAGAAGTGTAGGAGAAAGGACATTAATGTCTCTTTCATACCGTTATAGAGTGTGGTTGTACAGAACTAACAGAGAGCAGAGTACTTGTGAAGTAGGGAAGAAAAGAGAGAAGTGAATTAATGAATTAAACCTACGGCCAGAAGGCAGTAGAGAAGATGTTACAAGGCTTTGGTGAAGGAGTGGAGGAGAGGAGGACGAAATAAGATAAATCAAGAAGGGGAAATGTAATTGTAGATGAGTAGGACAGACAGGTCTCCACAGAAATGAAGGAGGAGAGTGTGTAGGCACGGAGAGCAGCGGCTGTGCAGTGATGAAGGTATTAGTGTAGAAGTGGAGGAAGGCAAGGCAGGTATTATGCATCTGCTTAGCGTTATTGGGAGGGAGTTCGTTGCAAGTACAACACCTTCACACAGCGGGGAGAGACGGGAACGTCCCCGCAGCACTCAGACAAGCTCAATCAGATCTTTCAGTCAGGAGGTTTCAGAGTCATTCAAACCATTTGGATTGTAGTTTGTGTGTGTGTGTGTGTGTGTGTGTGTGTGTGTGTGTGTGTGCATGCGTGCATGTGTGTGTTGGGGTCCATCATCCCTGAGTGAGATGAGTCATGTATTGATGTGGAAAATGAGAAGTGAAATAAATGGACCTCTTCACTCTTCATTCATGAACATGCTGAAGAGCATTAAGTGGCTGTTCTATTAAACCTTGATGGAAGTTAGAGGAGACCGAAACGGTGTAACTTTATCTGAAGTAGTTATCATCAGGGGCACGGTAACATGGACACTTGTTGCTCCTGTGAATTACAAAACATGTATTAAAGGGCATTAAAGAGCAACACCAGTGAAACATGTGGCAAGTCTGGTTGTGTGTCTTTGGATAAGCACATAAAGTCTGCTTGGGAGACTCAGGGTTGTGTTAGGTTTAAGGTAACATGGTGAGATGATGTCAGCATGGACATAAGACCTGACTTAAAATCAGTGCTACCTGTTAGACGATGTCAGTATGCAGTGTCCTAATACAGCAGTAGTGCTGTTGGACAACACCGGTAGACGACAGTGCCTGAATTCAATCCTTTGAATGATCTGACATCACATGAAGCTGAAAACGATTTTAACCCACTGCTGCCAGCGTCACAAATCACGTGGAATCACTTAAAAGAGTGAGCTATTGTCCTATAAACATAATCAAAACACTCCCAGTAGCCCTGAACACTCGCCTCTTCAAATATATAAATAATAAAATCTAATTTATCTTTAGATTTTTGTGAGAGAAGCACAAAAAAAAAAGACACACTACAGTCTGTCAGTCACAGTGTAAGCCTCGATGACCCAAAATCCGCTTTTCATATAATAACAGCACAGTCTGACTGCTCTTAGGGGATTACGAGACCAGAAACGTGCTAAAACGTCCCTTTTTACTAAAAGGCTTGTTTTCACACTGAGCTCAGTGCTGCCTCACATCAGACACAGCACAGCAGTGCCTCCTTTTGGAGAAAACAGGCAAGAGTGAACAGCTTGATTTTGAGATTTTAGAGGAGGATGATGTTTTGTAAGTAACATGAAAAGCTGAAAGTGCAAGAAATTGAATGGTTATTTGTGTTGACTGGATTGAGAAGGATATTTACAATAAAGATTGTTTTAAACACTTGACATTAATGTATTATCGGACTTTTATTCTGAAATTCGAACACTGGGTGAGCAAAGAGGCAAACAGACCCTTCCTCCTTGTTTTCCAATATCAGGGTCAGTGATGTCATCAGCTACCAGACTGTCATTAGTCTGTGTGCAGGTTGAGTATGTAAACATGGACAGAGCAGTAAACATGCACTGGAAGCTCCTTTAGGATTTAATTCCTGAACGAATTTCACTTGTTTTCTGAGCTGGAAAACCCACTGACAGTTGATCACACAGTGATAATCCTGAGATATGAAGCCTAGAAAAAGGCATGTAATTGGATTCTACATAACTTATACATGCATAAATAATGCACACATAATAATTCACATTCTACGAGTTGAGTTCACGCTCACACATTCCTATCTCAGTGTTCAAATCCTTCCGAGATGATCTGAATCACGTTGTATTACAAAGCAATGTTCAATGGTGCTTTTACTTCTCTATAAATATATTTATCTATTTCACAGCATCATTAAACCCTACGTGGCAGGTGACCAAGCATCACACCCCTGATTTGGGGCAGTCTCGGCTCAGCACGGGCGGGCAGCTGTGGACGTGTTTAAAAAGAGCTCGTTTCCCCTCAAGGCCTTTCATTTAGCCACATTCACTCAAACCGTTCGACTCTAATTATTTTTCAAAGAAGTTGATTAGGCTAGAAACGCTGCTCGGGCCTTTAAAGAGAGCCATTGTCAACAATTCATTTGATGCAGCCATTTCTCCCTTTTTAATTAATAAGGACAGAGAGGACTAGAAAAGACAGGGAAATCAAAGCAGAGAAAGAGAGCAGGAGTGAAAAAGAGAGAGGGGGGGGCTTATTGCCATTTTTCATTCCTTTAACATGCTTTCAAGATGTGATAGAACTGAGAGAGAGAGAGAGAGAGAGAGAGAGAGAGAGAGAGAGAGAGAGAGAGAGTGTGTTCCTCGCTCTTAGCTGCAGGTAAATTGGGCTCAGATTGTTTTATAGGGGAACGTTTTCTCACTTCAAAGTCTGGAATGGGCAGAGGTTCACAGGCAGGCTGAGCAATGCTGCCCACCTGCGTTGTTTTATAGCCTGAGCTTTGTAATCCTGAGGTGGTCGCTCCAATAAGACTACAGGCAATATGAAACAATAGAAAACAGAAAACACAGTCGTGCGCGCTGCAATGAGTCTGCAGTGATGCAACTGTGACACAAACAGAAGCTATGCTCGTACATACTGTGAGCCAGAAGCTTGGGGATACCTTTTAAAAACGTTTTTAAACACGTTTTCATCAATTCATCCAACTGTTGCATTTCGTACTAGTTAGAACTGCATTTAGTCCTGGTTTTAAGGTGATGCGTTGAATGAACACAGTCTCAGATTCCTGCTAAACTAGACCTGCAGTTGAGTCTCAGGCAGATATTAAATGATTACAGGTGTAGTCCGATTAGACACTGGGCGGTCTGGGGACAAATCAAGGTTCTGTATGGGATCCAACAACGAGCCTGTGGAGAGCACTTCAATCCGGGCTTCGCTGTGGAGCGGCACACTGCCCCAACTGCTGGTGTGATGATCTGGGGAGTCACCATCAGCTCAGCTAGAAGTGGCCCAACAAGCCTATACTAGAGCCCCCTTTTCCTATAACCATCATGTTCACACACAGAAAGATTCATTCTACTGCATGGAATTAGGTAGAGCAGCATGAGACCTCTCACCAGAACCGTGTAACACTGCGTAACCATGTCAAATTAGTGTAAAGTCATGTACTATTAATCTGCTGCCTCGTGTTTCTTTCATTTCAGATGCTGATTCTGTGTATCTCAGCTTGTCAACAAACGCACGTGTACTATTGCTGCCCATTAGGGGGAGCTCAAAGCATGACTTGTATTCATTTAGTTTATTAACTGCCATCATGTCGATTTCGGTTTCCTGGCGACCATGTGGATAGTTCCTCCAGAATGTCCTGTCTTCTGTTTGGGTCTTCAGGCACCTGAAGGGTTGGTTCAGATAAATGCCGAATAAGGGCAGGATATGGGACAACAGTCAGGCCCTCACATCACTGGCCAACCCGAAAAACATTCCTGAACTTAACAATGGCCAGTCTGCCCACCTGGTATCCTGCCTGGGAAGGCCTCCCACTGGGGAGAACGAGCTAGGGAGGGGATGTGATGATATAACTGATGACTTTACATCAAAGACAGAAGGAAAGGTCAGGCCTTTTCGCAGGTGTGTGTGTTATTTTATGGGCTTCTTGTTTGAAGGGCAGCAGTGCAATAATTAGGTTCTCGTCTTTATAAGTGAACCGTGATTTATGTGCTGATTTGTGTGACTGGACAAACCAATCTATGCTTCCTCTGCTATCGGTGAGCTCCATGTTTCTGTGTGTGTTTAATGACCCACACACACTACGCAGAGCTCCTACAACTCACTGAGTGTGTAGTCTGCAGTATGCTAATTACATTTGATTAATTGATTTCCATGTTAATAGCGAGCTTCCTTATCTCACTTGGTGGCAGAAAAGATCACTGCTCCGCTCAGAGGAGCCATCGCTCATCGGAAGCTCGACGGCGGCTCGTTGGAGGCTCGCCAGTTGAGAGTTGTTGAAAAGACATTTGTTAGAACAGATCACTGTCCACATCTCCACTGTACGAGAGTGTGAAGGATGACAACATAAAGTGATTAGAGCCCTGCCCAGACGACAGCATCCACTTAATATAAGGAATGAGTCCTAAGTGGTGGAGTTGGGGCCATGTGTTAAAATGCACTATGATTGGTGAGTGTGTGTGTGTGTGTGTGTGTGTGTGTGTGTGTGTGTGTGTGTGTGTGTGTGTGTGTGTGTGTGTGTGTGTGTGGTATTGTTACTGTGATTATGAGGTAGTATTACCTCAGGGCACAGACTGGGAGTTTATTTGAGGTATGATAGTGGGTGCCAGATGGATGGGGAATTCTATTTCTATTTCCCAGTTCTATAGGAACGTGTGTACTGGGAAAATGTCATTTAAGGCACTACCACCCACAGTGGACAACGCAATGGCCACCCCATGATGCAGTGGTTCCATATAGGTGTGGTATGTATTCTCATTGCATGAGATGGGTCAACTGGTCCACCTAAACACATCATTCACTGGTGCCACTAAGTTCCACTTCATGGTGACCATTTTCAGCCCTTAATGGAAGTTCCCCCCACAATGATAATGCAATGTTACCTGGGGCCCAAGCTGTAAGAGGTATTCCCGGTACCCATGTGATGTGGATTGAGAAAAGTTAAATGTCTACACTACTTTGGGAATGGAATGTCCCATTCATGGATGCCACAATCATGCCTCACTCACACTCTGAAATAATTCTCACCTGGCCGGAGTTCAACCTCACTCACAAGATAACACCTTTCTACTTATACAGGTGTGGATTAGGTAGCCACATATATGAGTATATCCAAAAATTGATCAGGCGGGGCCGGCTCTGTGGTTGGCACAAAGCTGGACTCTCTGGTGTCAGTGGCAGAGAAGAGGACTCTGAAGAAACTACTGGACATTATGGACAATGCCAGTCACCCTCCACACACTATCATCAGTCACCAGAGGAGCCTGTTCAGTGACAGACTGCTCCTTCCCAAGTGCAGGACCAACAGACTTAAAAACTCTTTTGTCCAGCAGACTGTACAACTCCTCTCTGGGGGGAGGAGCGGTAACAGGAGGACAGAGGATGGAAACAAGTAGGAACCAGTAACCTGCAACTCACAACCCGACCATCATTAAAGTGCAATGATAATGTGCAATGGACTCCTCCTCCTACAGGACTCATTTTGCATGCACTATTTATCTATATTGTAATATAGTCTCTATATGATATATTCTTTATATTTATATAGTGTTTTTCTTTAATAAATTATTATCTCTTTCTACTCTTTTCTGTACTATACTGATGCTGCTGCTGCTGGAACCTTAATTTCCCTGAGGGAACCCTCCCAAGCGATCAATAATCTAATCTAATCTAATCTAATCTAATCTAATCTAATCTAATCTAAAAAGAACTGGAATAAAATCTGTTTAAATTAATATGTTTTGGGCATATGTGATCAATTAGACTTCTGCATTAGATTAATATATATATATATATATATATATATATATATATATATTACAGAAATATATTTTATGTTATATATAATAAATATGGAACAATCAGCACTACTATAACCTGAAAATGGACTCCAAACCATATATGGGATATTATTATTACATACAGAAACTTACATTTCTGTTATACAGTATACACCTCGGAGATATACAATATCATTTCATGTCCCGACTATATCCTGTTTTCAGGATTTGCACTAGAAAGCATATAGAATGCAGTGCTGAGGCCCATCTGAACCACTCATCTCTGTAGCGGAAGAATTTGTCTGTGTGTTCTGCCCATGGGTGCAGCACCCAGCTGGAACCGACAGGACGACAAGTCTCCAAGAACAAGCAAGGCACCCTGGCGGTTGTCATGGTGATACAGACGGAGGTTGCAGCGAATGGGTGATGGTGTGTGTGGGTGTGTGTGTGTCCAAGGGTGAGACGGGTCCACAGAGGGTGACACTGCACATCCCGTGTCCTGCCAAGCACATAATTCACAGTCTCTGCTACTGCATCACAAGACTGATCAGAATGCGTCTGTGTGTGTGTGTGTGTGTGTGTGTGTGTGTGTGTGTGTGTGTGTGTGTGTGAGTGACTGGTACAAAATGTATATTTCTAAGAGTCTGTGTGATTGAATGGGTGTTCAAGATAAGCTGGAAATAACAAATACAAAAGAGTATGAAAAATTAAGGACAATGATCAATGATAAAGAGACCACTTTATCATTAAGGTGGGGGCGGAGGTGCGCTAGCTCCTAAACTACCCTACCCAGTAACCTACCAGAGTACCTACAAGACAGTACTCTCTCAGGTCTCATCTCTCATCTCAGCTTGCCTCACTGACGTCTCATCATGGATGGCAGCCCATTACCTTAAACTCAACCCCAGCAAGACTGAGCTGCTATTCCTGGAACCACTGGTCCTCACCCTGATCTTACAATTGCTTTTGAGGACTCACTGGTCACTGGCAGAAGCACAGAGCCTTGGTATAGTTGTGGATAAACAGATATCGTTTTTGGCTCATGTTGCAAACCTGACCCGGTCATGCAGATTTCTCCTTTACAACATCAGAAGAATTCGACCTTTTCTGTCCAGAGAGGTCACTCGGGTGCTCATTCAGTCTCCTGTCATTTCAAGACAAGGCTACTGCAACTCCCTTCTAGCTGGCCTTCCTATGCAGACCATCAAGCCCTTGCCCCCAAATTCAGTCATGTGTCTCCTCTGCTGCATTCCCTTCACTGGCTTCTTGTAGCTCAACATCAGATTCAAAACCTCCATGGTGGCCAATAAAAGCCAAAACTGGGTCAGTCCCTCTGTTCTCGAAGACAGTGGTCAAAACCCGATCTGTACCAAGAGCCCTTCGAGCGTCAAGTACAGCTCGGCTTGACCCACCGTCCCTCAGGATGCACAGAAGACAAGCAACCAGGCTCGTTTCTGTCCTGGCACTAAAGTGGTGGAACGAACTTCCCCTTTCAAGCCCATTTAACTCATTAAAAAGTTTATAGTTATACAGAATCTGCTGGGTCTCTAATCTGACATATGTTTCGGCAGCACTTAAGGTTGAGGTGCTCGCTGAATTCTTGCCTCCTAACCCTAGATAAGGATATCTTCTGCACAAACAGCGAGAGAGAGAGAGAGAGAGAGAGAGAGAATCAATGAGAGAGAGAGAGAACAAGAATGAGAGAGAGAGAGGGAAAGAGAGAGATGAGTGATAGAACAAGAATGAGAGAGAGAGAGAGAGAGAGAGAGAGAATCAATGAGAGAGAGAGAGAACAAGAATGAGAGAGAGAGAGGGAAAGAGAGAGATGAGTGATAGAACAAGAATGAGAGAGAGAGAGAGAGAGAGAGAGAGAATCAATGAGAGAGAGAGAGAACAAGAATGAGAGAGAGAGAGGGAAAGAGAGAGATGAGTGATAGAACAAGAATGAGAGAGAGAGAGAGAGAGAGAGAGAGAATCAATGAGAGAGAGAGAGAACAAGAATGAGAGAGAGAGAGGGAAAGAGAGAGATGAGTGATAGAACAAGAATGAGAGAGAGAGAGAGAGAGAGAGAGAGAATCAATGAGAGAGAGAGAGAACAAGAATGAGAGAGAGAGAGGGAAAGAGAGAGATGAGTGATAGAACAAGAATGAGAGAGAGAGAGAGAGAGAGAGAGAGAATCAATGAGAGAGAGAGAGAACAAGAATGAGAGAGAGAGAGGGAAAGAGAGAGATGAGTGATAGAACAAGAATGAGAGAGAGAGAGAGAGAATAAGAATGAGAGAGAGAGAGAATAAGAATGAGACAGAAAGACAGAAAGAGAGACAGAGAGAGGGAGAACAAGAATGAGAGATTTTATGCTTTTAATTTCAGAGCAGTATCCAATCAGACGTCACCAGCACATCATAGCTTTCCCTCCTCCACATTCTCTGTCTTTATATTATGTAAATAAACAAACTTGCTTGATCAATGAAACTCCTTTTAAATGAAACTAACTGTGAAAACAGAGTGTGAAAGAAAAATATACAATAAACACATACAATAATAAGATATAATGGGGAGGGTGGGCACAGAAGGAGTGAGGAAAGAGAGAGAAAGAGACAAAAGAAAGAGTGAAGAGTGCGAGTGTGAGAGAGAGGGTGAGAGAGATAGCACTGAAAGAGAAACAGGAAGGAGAGAGAGTGAGAGAGATGGTGAGAGATGTAATGAAAGAGAAAAAGAGGAGAGAGAGAGAGGAGTGGAAGTGGGAAAGATAGTGAGAGATATAATGAAAGCGAGAGAGAGGAGAGAGAGTTTGTGAGCGACAGTGAGGAACGAGAAAGAGAAGAAAGAGAATGCAAAGACTGAGAAAGATAGTAAGGAGAGAGTGAGAGTGAGAGAGAGATAGCATGGAAGGAGATAAATAGAGAGAGAGAGAGAGAGAGAGAGAGAGAGAGAGAGAGAGAGAGCGAGAGAGAGCGAGAGAGAGAGAGAGAGAGAGGTTGAGTGAGCAAAGAGAAAATCTGACTGATCATCAGATTCATATGTAGATGACCGGACTGACCAACTTCTGCCCCTGGATAACTGAGGGAGAAAGAAAAAGAAAGAGGAGTAGCTGAATTAAACGAAGTCCCGAGGGGGGCAGCACTGTGTGGACAGTGTTACACAACCAGACAATTACACAGTATCTCCAAAAGTATCCAGACACCGCTTCATTAGTGAATTTAGACCCTTTTAGGTGAAAGAGCTGCTGACACAGGCATTCAGACAGCTTGTATAATCTCCATCGGAAACAGCCAATGGAATGAGAAGATCTCGCCCAGTGCCAGGTGTCACCTAGGCCCCACTGTTGGGCTGTGGAGCACTGAAGCAGCATTATCTGGAGTGATGGAGCTTCACACAACACTTTTGGAATGACGTGGCATTTTTGATCTACAACTAATCATCCAACATCCCTACCTGACCTCAGTCAGGCCTCTGAGACTGAATGCAATCAATTCCTTACAGCAAGGTTACTAATGTACTCAATCTACTGTCAAGCCTTTGAAGAACAGAACAGCCTTTTCCTGCAGCAAACAGGGAGCAACGTCTTCATTAATATGGGAGAGAGAAGGCGTGTGGGCCTGACCAGCTCTGCTGTGGTGATGTGGGGTAGAACTCTGTGGAGCATGTCCAGGCCCAGGCCTCTGTGGTTCCTCAGCTGTGGACCGTACTGACACACGGTGTGCAGGAAACGCAAATGGTCCTCCTCACTCCAGCCGCAGTTCCTGATAGACAAACAGAGCAAAGGGTACAATGTAAGTGGGAATATTAAAGTCAGCTAATATTATGTCTCTGGTTGAGACTTGACCTTAAAGAGCACCAGCAGTGACCTTTTAACACCACTTTCTTTCTCCCCATCCCTTTGGGATTCTGGACGAACAACCACTTGGTTGTGACTGAATCCTGAGGTTTGATGGCAAGCAGACATTATCTCGGTGTAACGTCGTACACTTTCAAAAGACACACGACCAGACACCAGACATTTTTCCATTTTTCAATAATTGCACTGGTGTTGCTCTTTAATGTCACGTATCTGAGACTATTCTGATTTAAAAGGATTTTTTAGCCGCTGGAGAAACTGTATTAGGTCACAATGTTAAAATAATGTGTTAAAGTACACAACAACGTGATTACAGTGTACTTTCCGACGTGTTTTTCTCCATTACTTCCAGTTGTTTCAGCAGACACTATATTTACTGAAAGCTGAAAGCAGAACTCTATATTTGTCTTGATTTTGCTGTGTTAACTTGTTTTCTTTCACCCGAACTGCAAAGATCTCAAAGAAACCACTTAGGAGTTAACAAAAGTATTCCCAGGACTTCGCAACCTTATTAAGAACTGTTCTCCAAAAATGTTCACCCCAAATAAAAACCAACATGGACCACATCTCATTTGCTGACTAACTAAGTAGCCATTGTTCATTATCAGCAGGGATAGCAGGTCTGGGTGCAACACTGCTGTAAGAAGTGCATCTCTGGAGTACAAATACCACAGTCATGCAGGGATTCTTGTTTACCAAACGGATCCTCTGATTAATGAGGCTGGATTTAGGTGTAGGCTGGAAACGTAACGTGGAAGCTCTATCAGTCACACATCTTCTCTAATGATCAGTGACGTACTCCAAAGCGCCTATTCACTATGGAGCACACGAAACCTTTAGTGCTTGCTAAAATCTTACAATCACAGCTGGTCTGGGTTTCATGGCTGATTTACTGTGACCTGCCGTTTATGTCAACCTCAAACTGGCTCATTTGAATTGCAAAAGTGCTAAAGTACAGATCTGCTCAGAGCAGGTTTTATACAGATAACGGGAGAAGAACTTTACCCTCTAGAGCCCACTCAAAGAAATGAAGTGGAACATGTGGTTCAGTGACACTCTTTTAGGTACACTGTATGTCCAAATGTCGGTGGACACCCCTTCTAGAACTTTATTGATCCCCTGGGAGGGTTCCCTCAGGGAAATGAAGGTTCCGGCAGCAGCATCAGTACAGTACAGCAAAGAGTAGCTAGTGAATATAATAATTTATTAAAGATAAACATTATATAAATATAAATAATATATCATTTAGAGACTATATTACAATATAGATAAATAGTGCATGAATAAAGCGTCCTGTAGGAGGAGGAGGGTACTACACATTATCATTGCACTTTAAACTGTTTATTGTAAGTCCAGATGTGTTGCGGTGGTCAGTTGCAGGTTACTGGTTCCTACTCGTTCCAATCCTCTGTCCTCCTGTTATCACTCCTCCCCCCAGAGGTGAGGACAAGAGGACAAGTTCCTGCACTTGGCAACGAGCATTTTGTCACTGAACAGGCTCCTCTGGCAGCTGATGACAGTGTGTAGAGGGTGACTGGCGTTGTCCATAATGTCCAGGAGTTTAAAGAGTTGCACCCGTTGCTGACACAGAGATGCAAATGCAAATAGGACGCAAACCTATTGACACCATACCAATTCCAGGCGCCCCAGCATTGAACTGTAGAGCAGTTCTCTGGAATGCAGGTGCTCCATCCAATACTTTTGGGATGAGTTATTGAGTTGGAGATGAGTTGGGGTGGTGGTGATCATCCATCATCCTAACCTCCCTTACACTCTCGTCACAGAAAGCAATCAAATCCTCACAGCTATGGTCCAAAATGTAAATGTGAGTGTAAATGTAGACCCACTGTGTTTGCACAGAGGAATTTATCCTGTGTATCTAACTCATCCATGCAGTGAAACACACACACACACACACACACACACACACACACACACACACACACACACACACACACACACACACACCAGTGAATACACACACGAGGGCCCAGTGAGCACACATGCCCAGAGTGGAGGGCATCCATGTCCATGATGCTCATGGAAGCAGTTAGGGAGTTAAACGTCATGTCCTGCCAGTTCAGGGAATCAAACCAGCAACCTTCCACACACAACGCAGGTTGCATAACAACATAGCCATGGCTGGACAAACTGTAGCAGAAAGCCTTCTCTGGACAGTCGTTTAGAGACTAACAAAAGTAGGATTGACCCTTTTTTATCTGTACTGTCCCATTACTTCTATTGTCCATACAGCGTATCTACATTACCGATGGTCCATTACTGGCCCAACATCTTACTCCATCTTGTTGGAGTAGATTTCTCTATTTAATGAGTAAAGGCTTGTCAATCCATTCAACAACACCAAGAACAGTTCACGTGTAGACAGTGTACAACCCCCCGTAAATCACAAGCTTGTTTGTTGTTGATTTTGGCCATGCGGGGTCATGTGCCAGCAGTCATGTTTGTGTAACAGCATCGTCCACTGCCCACTGCCCTCATCCTCATAACACACGGCTAATTAAGGTGCCTGACCACCATCTCGGCTTCCCTGTGGCTCGTTAGGCCCAATTAAAAGCCAAGCTCAACTCCGAGGACCTGCGAGGGGGCTTCAAAAAGGCATCCGCATCACAGAGTCAAAAGAGCAGGCTCTCGAAATTCCCCACGGGGGGCTGATGACGCACACGCACTGTTTTCTCGCTGCACAGGACAGCAAGGCATGCGGCATGATGATAAACAGGGACAGGGATCTGTAATCAGGAAAATTGGAGGCCCTGATTATCAATATGATTTGTGATCAAACTCCCTGCCATGCTGTGCTTCTATTAGAGCCATGGGGTTTGTGTGATATGAATCTTCCAATGAGTGACACTGCTCTAATAACGTGCAGCACAGAATATGCTCCAGAGTTTTACTGCAGTATGGCACTGGCACAGCAGACAGGCTTTCGGAGAGAGGTTCAGTGTGATCTTGCCCAAGAGAAGACATTTTAATGCCCATCAATCTTATAATGCTTCAGTGCAATTGAGGCGTTTGTGCCATTTTAAACCCCTTTCACTGGGAGTCACAGGACGTTCCCAGTTTTTGTGGATCATCACTATGACTATGATCATTTTCTTTTATGGCATTTGCCAAATGCTTCAACGGAACAAATGTTCAGATGCTGGTGCAAGAAGCCCAGAGACAAGAGAAACCATCAAGCTAAGGCATTGCCGGAAGCAGGGTGCATCTCCATTAGCACAATGGGAATGTTATGATAATGGAACCAGTAAGATGGTGTAGCAGCGACACACCTTTGAGGTGCCCTCACATCTTAAGCTGTAAGCTGTTGCAGCTCAACATGCTTCAACGCTGGGTTCCATTTGAAAAGAATTCCATGTAGGAACTTTCAGCTGGAATGCCCCCACAAGACACATCAATTACAAGCTCAAAATCCAAGAGGGCTACAGCACACATCAACAGGAGTAAGAGCATATAATACCTCCAACAGCCTGACTATCAGCTGCGATCTGATTTGTTTATAGACACGTTTCTGGATCCAACATCTGTAAGCAGCATCAGGTGCACAGAATTGCACATTTTGGCCAGCTTTCGTGGATGCCTTCTCAGATGTTTCACTCTTTGCCTCAGGTAGTCCCACAGATTTTGAAGAGGATTTAAATCTGGGGATTTTGTGGGACGAACCAGATGTGTTCTCCTGATCATCATGACTTCTAGAAGCAGTTCTTGCTTCGTTCACAAGCTGTAAAACGCACCAACGGAGCCTGGCCATCTGGTTCGCATATATGGGAAGATGGATAGCACACCCTACCTGGAGATTTTAGCCAAAAACCTCCGCTTCTCCATCAAGGATTTTAAGATGAGTTCCCATTTCATCCAACAGGGTAATGACCCCAAGCGCATGGCCAAGAAAGTCAAGGCCTGGTTAAAGAGGGAACGGATCAAGGTGTTGCAGTGGCTTAATCGGTCTCCCGATCATCAATCAGAACCCAATTCAAATGTGTGGAACGAGCTCAATATCAGAGTCCATAAGAGATGCCCAAAAAACTTAGACAACTTGGAGAAGATCTGCATGAAGGAGTGGGTCAAGATTATTCCTGTTCTGACCTGGTCAGATCTTATACAAATTACAAGTGTTATTCCACACAATATTATACCTAAGAGATTAGGAGTGTTTATGTTTTAAAACATATATAATATAATTGAGTATTTGTATGAATTTGACCAGCATTGATCATATTTTTTTTTTTTGTTTATAATCACACAAAAAACAGAAATCCTGTAGGAAATGTGTTTTTGAGCTGAAAGTAATGACTAGATTGACATGGATATTTATAATAAAAAGTTCAAAATACTTGACAATCGTCCAAATAAAAAAAAAAAAAAAAAAAAACAACAACCCAAATCTCCTTTACTGTTTTTTATTATTTATATACATATCAATATGATCCCTTCTAGGCCTTTCTTTGAGCAAAGAAAGAGCGTGTGTATCATGTCTGAGTTATTAAGCCTATGTTCTAAGAGTTATGATGATATGGATACAATATAAAACAATATATTTAATCTAATCCCTAGTAAACGAGCTCATACAAGCACATAAGATGAGCACCTACTGCCCCACTGGAAGAATGACAGAACTAACAAACCTTCAGCAACCTTTTCATAGATAAACAGGGTCAACTCTGTGTGTGTGTGTGTGTGTGTGTGTGTGTGTGTGTGTGTGTGTGTGTGTGTGTGTGTGAGAGAGAGAGAGAGAGAGAGAGAGAGAGAGAGAGTTAGTTTAAGATTTAATCCATATTTCAGCATTAATAAAATATAATCTCCTGAATCTTCTAGAAACATGGTGTTAAATCTCTAACAGAACCACTAATATAGTATATTATATATAATCATAGAATACAGGAGAACGTTGGGGCTGAACTTGGTAAAATTATTCATTTGTTCCAAGTTTCCAGATTAATGGCATATATTAACGTTATGTTTTCCAGCACTAATTATAATTATAGTCGTTCTAACATTTCAAAATCAATGGGCTTAAATTACCTGGCTCGGGCTGCCGTGTGCCACTGCTCTGGCCTCAACTCAAGACTGAGGACTGAAGATCTTATTCTGCTGGAGTTACTTTCACAGCAAAATCCTCAGTGCTTCATTTACACCTGCAGTGCTGAATTAAGGTCTACATACAAATCCAGCTGGATACAAATGAAACATTGTAAGACTTAATTAAGCTCTGGGGATTTTGATGTGGGAGCAATGAAGGTTTTGCTAAACATATTGTAATGAAGTTATGTGATGTGTAACAATATTCCCGAGCTGTTTCATTTAGACATTTTTGACTGACCCCCATGTTGTTTGTTTGTTTGTTTGTTTGTTTGTTTGCTTTCCTTACTGCTTTTTTTGCAAAAGTAAAAGAGACTGAAGTTTATCTTTTGGCTGAGATTAAGATCAGTTAACCTAGATTCATGAAGAAAATCCACAGGGATAAGAGTCGTCCTCCTGCTGCAGATGTACACTGGTGTGAATACAGTGGTGATTTTGGTGATAAACTAAAGGCTGACGGCCTCTATGACACACTCAAAGACATTGTGCCCGGCTGACAGACTTTAAGAGCGAATCATTGGACTGAGAGAAAGAGGATGCCTGTCTTGACGTGTCACCATACTTTTACACATCATTGACACTGTTACCTTCATTTGCAGTGGTGTTATGAATGAGAAACCTGGACTACAACATACTGGAACCATATCATCTTTAGCCACAAATCCAGGCAACATAATGAGCACTTCAATCCTGCCTTTTCTGTGGAGCACCACACTGCCCCACACTGCCCCAACTGCTGGTGTGAGGGCTTCCAACTAGCATTTTTCAGCAGGATAATGCTCATCTACCCACATGAAGAGATTCCCAGGAATGTCTCTGCCAGACAGCAACAGATTCTTGGCCTGCCTGTTCACCATATTTACAACATTTATGGAACCATATGGGAAGCCCGCTTCAACGACCAATGAGTGTGCAGGACCTACAGGCTCAGCTACAACATCTGTGGGCAAATGGGCCACAGGATGCCCTATGGAACCTGAATGCCTCCATGCCCAACCATATCTCATCTTTATCCAGATTAGAGACGTTCCAACAGGACACTAGAGCCTCGTTTCAATCGTACAGCATAACATAAATAAACGTATCCTTTCACTCATAATGTTGTAAATATTGTAATCCCTTATATTATCATTACACTCACACACACAAAGACTCATTCCATTCCAACAACTCCTCCTTGATGTAATTTTTTTAATCAAATATTGTAACATATAAGTCGGCCTTGCAATGCTTTCAAAGCACAAGCTGAGACTCGAGTGTGTATAAGAATGTGTGCGCATCACCTGTCCATGCCCAGCAGCCTGTCGTGCACTATGTCCAGCTGTCGTGTGTATTTGTCTGAGAGGGAATGAAAGGCACTGATGAGAGTCATTTTGAGGTCAGTGTAAGGGCACTCTGCGGTCAGGACCTCCTGTGGCACCTTCATCAGAGTGCTTGTGTGCTTCTCCACTGTTGCAGTATCCAGACGGGCCTGTGGAGGTAGAGGAAGGTAAGCAACTATATTGCTGCAAAGCACAGGGTTTGTCTTGCTGCCAATGTGTTTTGGATCCCTTGCACACTACAATCAGTTGCTGTCTGAGCTCTTCAGGGCTGCAAATCTCACAGAGAAGATGACTGTAAAGTGGAAAGTTTTGAAGAATAGAAAGACTTCAAAGTCTCATCATTCTGAGTTAAAGGGGATTGAGAACCACAGTAACTGTAAACAAACAAGAATAATTGAAGCTCTTTCCTGTAGGATACATAGTCTGATGATGGTACAGGTTAGTAGTACACAACCAATAATAGTGCGTCTCAAAAATTCCAATACTGTGAAATCCATTTTCTCAAGATATTAAAATGTCATTTTGAATTGGAGTGAATTAATATTCAAACAGTAGAAACACTGTCTAGTTCAGAACATGCCACCACACTCATGGGGAAGCCTGCTGACCACACAGTATCCAGAGGGTGATCATTGACACCTTTCACAAAGAGGGTCAGCAAGAGAAGTTCATTGCTGGCTGTTCTTGGAGGCCATCAAAGCATATTAATGGAAAGTTGACTGGAAGGGGAAAATGTGGTGGGAAAAGGTGCACAAGCATCAGAGATGACCACAGCCTAGAGAAGATGGTCATGGAAAGATGATTCAAGAACACGGGAGAGCTTCACAAGGAGCGGGCTGAGGCTGGGATCAGTGCATCAAGAGCCACCACACATAGACATCTCCAGAAAAGGGGCTACAACTGTTGAAGGCCTAATATCAAGTCTCTGAAGCAGAGACGTGTCTCAGAAGTGTCTTACCTAGGCTAAGAAGAAAGAGAACTGGACTGCTGCTCAGAGCTCAGATAAACGTAAATATTACATTTCATTGAGAAATCAAGAGTCCTGGAGTCACACTCAAGCTCCTAGAGAGTGTAGCGTATAAATGAATATAAATACACAAAAGTTTATCGTTTGAATTAAATTATTAACAATTTTATTTATGATATTCTATTTTTAGATGCACAAGACACAGTAAATAGCATCATTAGTATGACATCATTTTGTCACCTTTCTAAATGTTCTGCTAAAATATACAGTGATGACTGCTATCGGTGTTAAAATACACAGTGATGAAGAGTGAAAAAATAATGTTCTAAGTACCTCCAGTCCAGAAGCAGAAAGCTCCCGTTGGAGTGAGAAACACTCCTCCTCTAGTGTGTCCATTAGTCCCTGCTGTTGTTCTTTTACAAATGCCACCTGGGAAGAGAGGCAGACATTAGATGGATGGATATTGTCACCGCACTCAGTTTATGGAACACATTGTCCTCCACTTATAAGTGCAATATATGTCCAAATATTTATGCAGCCATTGCTGACACAGAAGTGCAAATGCACACACAGTTGGTCTGGTCCCTCTAGAGAAGTACGGTGTCTATTGTGTGCTCTGAAATGATGGCGCTCCATTTACTTCTTTTGGGATGAGTTGGGGATGAGGTAAGGTGGTGAACATCCAACAATGTTGTCACTGAATGCAATCAAATCCTCAAAGTGATGCTCAAAAAACCTAGTAGAACATTTGTCCCCGACAGCAGAGACAGTTACTCAAGCAAAAGCAGGATAAACTCTTTTAATACCTTTGATTTCAAATGAAACAAGGAATGAGGAGGTATCCCAATACTTTTGTCCATCTATACATCATTTGCATCTGATGTTCACTTTCACTGAAGGTGGAGATACAAGGTTTATGTCGTATGAATAAACAAAATGTGGAAAGATGAATCGATCCATTTATCTGTTAATGTTCTCAGAGCAGTAGACTGACTAGTGTCCAGACAACATCACTGGAGATGTTTGGGATTACACAGAAGAAAAACATGCATATTGTGATTGTGATTGTGATTGGATGGGATGTAAATGAAACTAGGAAGACAGAAATATCTAATCCAGAGCATCTGACATGATTTGTTGTCCACTCAGACAGAAATATGTCCTTAACTAGTACAAACAAGCTTCAGTCCAAAGATAAGATACTTCTAGAGGCTCCTTCAATAAATCATTTACTGTTTACTATGGATCAAGTACTTTATAGTGAATTGACTGAAGAATGAGCAAGGATTGACTGAAAGTGTGAGAATTTGTGAGAATCTGCACTATTTCTCTAATGTTATGGGTTCTCTATATTGTACATCCCTGCATATACAGTATTAGCACCTCTCTTTCCATTAAACATCAAATGAGAAGCACATTTCTGAACGATAAAGCGTCTAGATTGTATCCAGGTTGATTTTTGGTAGTCCGGACAGATGACACGAAATCACATTTTGGAGGTGGTTTGAAATGTGATTACAATCAGATTTGTACAGTTGCATCTCAGTCTGGATGCTCTGTCTGCTCAAATTGGATTTCAAAGGGTCTCCTGTTCCACTCGCAAAGCAACCAAAAATGAACACGTGAAACCAGATGGATGGAAGTGCGCCTACTTCGTTATCAGACATGCAAATTCAATCTGATCATTTGCAAAAAATAACAGTGTAAACAGTCAGCTCAACAGACCTGATTTGCCTTCAGTCTGAAGACAACCTTGATGTTTGCCATCCATGTATCTCGAAGGATATGGGCATATTTGTAACTTGGAAGCCTCTAGGTGCACTACAGGAACTGACCCTCGCCATCAGACAGGTAGGGGCATACCCATTTCTGGCTCAGTGGGCCAGCATCAGGGTATAAAGTGTAATGCAGGCAGATACAGGAAGCCAGTTTAGGGAACACAGCGGAAAAGAGACCTGAGTGAACTTCAGAGGACTGAAGATGAGTCATGATTCTGCATTCGGGAACAACTCAAAGGGCCTGATGACACACACTACCGAGCACCTGACTGAGTTCCCTAGAGGACAGTTACACCAACAAAAGCAGGATAAACTGGCTTTTTCCAGAACAAACAGTTCCTTGAATGATGCAACAGAAGTACCACTCTTGATTCAATAAAAAACTGCATTTGTGAAACAAATGCGAAAGAACCTTCTAAAAAGGAAGGGTTCTTCACTCTCAATATATTCTCTATTATATCATTGATCTCTATTACAAATATAGTTCTTTTTGGAACCAAACGTGGTTCCTTTATGGTGTTGTACAGAGTACCCTTTGAAGCATTTAAAAGACCCTCAACACTACAAACTGGTACAGCGAAAGAAAGCCACGCATGGACCTCAACATTACTCACCATTCATTTTATCAACTCCTGATCTTCAGTGTTCATGAAACCACAGGACCACCACAGAGCAGGCATGTATGTGGGTCATTGTCAGCAGTGCACTGCTGTGTTGCCCTGGTACAAATAGATCAGACAAAGAAGTGCTGATGGAGTTTTTAAACACCGTGTCCACCCTGTTAGACACTCCTACATAGTTTGTCCACCTTGTAGATGGGAGATCAGAGACAGAAGTTCACAGTGTGCACAGTTTGGCTGGATATTTCTGGTTGTTGGACTTTTCTCAGACCGGCAAATGAGCAGTTTCTAATCACAGTGCAATACGCATTAACACACCACCATGTCAGTGTCATTGCAATGCAGACAATGACCCACCACCCACAAAATACCTGCCCTGTGGTGGTCCTGTGGGATCCTGACCATTGATAAAAATGGACAGTGAATGCAGAAACAATGACATTATTACTGATCTGTGTATGTGTGCATTATTTCCACACGAATAAAATATATTACATATATTACATTTCTGTCTTTCAATCAGCCTGTGTCAATGTGAAACATTGTATTTCTGTGGAAATTATGGACCCATTTGAGGCCATAATGCAATGCAGTGCAGTTGCCGTGTAGGATGAGTCCTGTCACATACATTTAAGGATCTGAAGTTGCATGAGATTGAGAGTGAGAGAGAGAGACAGAGGTGAAGAGTGCAAGGAGACATGCAAGTCATTCTCTGAGATAGTGTTCGGACTGGGGGTGGGAGATCATGGTAATCGCTCTTCAGGCCTATTTTAAAATTGCAAGGAGTGTCATTTTTAAGATATAAAGAGTGGTAGGAGATAATACTCTGGCTGTAATCATTTAAAGAGAGTCCCTGACCACCATTAGTCACTGTAGCTTATTTTTAAAGCACCCTTTAAAAGTCTTGTCTCCAGTCTATGTCCTATTCCAGTTCAATATATCATGGCTGTCATATCAAAGCCAGTCAAGTGCTCATTTTATTAGTGCAGTATTTGCCAACAACATTTGGTCCTGAAGTACCATCTGCCTTGCCATTTCAGAGTTTTAGCAGGTCCCATTAAATCACATCCAACTAATAAAATAACTATCAAACCATAGTCTGAGCTGAAATATATGTATTAAAGCAGGAAACCAGAGAAATATTACTGGTAAACGGAGTATTTTTGAGAAATCCCATCTTCACATTTTACTTCTGTATCAAAGTTTGGTCAATAATACATATTGAGTTGATCCTCAAAAAGAAAATGATCTGTAGCTGAAACAGATTAATAGCATTTACGATGTTCAGTCTATGGCTCCTCCCCATCAGTTTGTTTACTGTTTATTCTCATCTGCAGGTTAGAACATCTCATTACTTGACCGTCCAAGTCTGGGAGGGTTTTGACAAATGAGCCATTGCTAGGACTTAAACTGATCTTCTCACGCTTGATGTGCTGCGGTTAGACAGTAGGGCCACTCTATAGCTGTAAAATATAGCTGTTCTGAGTTCTGTTCTTTCTGACACAGAAATGTACATGGTTTCACAGCTCTAGAGTGGCACAAGTGCCTGCTTGTCCAGAGACAGGAGGTCTAAAGTTCAAATCAACTCCACGGGGCCTCATGGTGGAAAGTTGGGGAACAGGAAGACTTCCTCATGTTAAAGGGGAAATTTCATCCTGCAAATGTAAATAAACGAGGACCAGGGCTAGAAAACTGTGTTTATATTTGTGTAAAACATCTGTGTCTGTAATATAGTATGGGCACTGAATGGACAATTGTAAATGTACGTAAAGAATTATATTGTTATATCTTACAAAAGTACTTCTAGTGAAAAAGTTACCATATTTGCTATAAAACATACACCAATAAAATTCGGTAATAAAACATTACATCAATATTACAGCACAATCCCTTTGCTTTCATAATCCTCCAAAAAAGCATGCAATGAAAACACTGAGTAGATGTTTCTGTTTCCATTTTTATGTCCAGTCTCTGCTACGAAACCTGACAGATGGTCGCAGTGTTAATGATCTGATGAAGTAATTAAAAGTTGCTTTATCTTATCAGAGAGAACCATAACAGTGACAAAGCATTAAACAGTAGACAGACAGAATGGGCCTGTTGCTGATCCTGAGTCATTGTGTTGTTATTATTATGCCAGTGTGTTCTGTCTCTGCACTCATATGCTGTAAAATAGAGCCATAAAATTAAACAAAACAGTAAAATCATACTGCAGTAAGAACATTAAAGACTCTCAAAAGTAATTTTAGGAGTTTGATGCAGCATTCACTGTAACGGGGATCTCTGTTATTGAATAAATTACTGTATATGACAGACTACAGCAGCAGTACATATGATTACCACACTGTTATGGTTATCCTTTCATATTCATTTCACCTGTGTGCTTCATCGGTCGTGGCTGCAGGCATGCCATTAATGCAAGTGGCAGCTGTTGAGGGGGACTTGGCGTTTAGGCCATCAAATATGCATCGCTTTTCGGTTTTTGGATACATTTAGTGTTACAGCAGTTTCAACTGTTACCAGCAATGCATTTCACATTACACATATTGGAGAAGGCAATGTCTACATCACGATTTTATAAACGTAACCACGTGTGACTGTGTATTACACTGGTACACTGGTACTAATTTGATATGTAATTTGGACAATACCCTTAAAAAGTACCAATTTCAGTACCCAAATCTACATTATGCTGCTTTAAAGTTGACGTTTTTATTAATTTTATTACAACAGCAATTTCCACACATTTTATCAGACAATTCTAATAATTTTTCTACCCATTGTGAAGTTCAATACTACAGACAAAGGAAATGTCTCTCTCCTTCACCATCTCTCTCATAGATGGGACCAGGTGTGTCTGATAAGGGTCGGAATGTGAAGGGAAATTGAAAGTCATGTACGAGAAACTAAAGTGTTTGTCACAATTTCCTTCCTTGTGCGTTTTCATTTTCCCAGATTTGTTTCATGCTGTTCAAAGGTACTCTGCATTGTAAGAACCATCGTTATCTTCAGCAACATTGAGAGAAGTTTCTTTGATGTGTGTTTGGGTCATCAGGGGTCGAGTTCCTCAAAGAGTGCCTTCATTCGCTGGGAGATCACATGCCTCCACTACAGGCTCCGCTGAGCAGAACGCAGTAACAAGAGCAGTTACGGAGTTAAACAGGAGCAGTCAGGAGCGCAGTCTCTGTGGTATGATGTTGGCTGCAGGGAGGATAATGGTTCAAATTCAGCCTAAATGTAGTTATTGACCTTCAGTTCTCACATTTTTTTTAAATTCTGCAGCTCAGTTTGGCCAACAATACATTTAAAGTTGAGGCTTAAAAGGTGAGGTTTATTTCCATCTACGGAATATAAAATTGGACAAGAGATGAAGGGAGACTATATTAAACAGAGCACAATGATAGCGAGAGAAAAAAAGAGGAAAAATGAGGACAGAAAAATCAAAGCTTTAAGGTGGCCTTACTGTCTAACTGCTGCTCATGAAATGTGAGATCAAATCAGTTCAAATCCCAGAAAGGCCTCAAGTAATAGGGATGTTCTTACCATTATCTAGCACTGACCGACAAATGCTGTACAAAAAGATCTTAGATCAGGTGAGATTGAAGACTCGTGTAAGTATTGGTGAGGTGTTTGGATGGAGGACCCAATAAAGCTGAAAAGCAGAAGAAGGGATGAGGATGTTGCTCTACTCCTGCTCGCTAGTTATTTAAATTCATGCATATAATTTGAAATGCTAGGAAGCCTAGGATAGGAAGCAATGTGGACTGTATCCACTAACATAGCTGGTGGAGCTACAGCCAGGTTAGAAAATGATGTGGGTCAAGCCGGGTACGTAGCTAGCTCCTACCTATTTATGGTCCTTTCATCAGTCACTAAAATTTTGTAGAATGTAAAGCAATAACTCTCACTGGTTTTGACCTTTGGATCCACAGCTCAGTGTCCTTACGTCTGAAATGCACATGCATACATTTAGGGGGCAGATCTGGAGGAGTCCTGAAGGGAAAGGTGTGTACTGTTTTTGTTGGACTTTATCCACAGAGGCTACAACATGATGACCACTCTCGCCCTTGCAGGAACAGAAAAGCATGCCCTGGTCAGAAGAATCCAGTCTTTATACTTATTAAGTGTAGGACTGTATGGCTCCAGAATGAACCCACTTCAGCAGGCTTTTAGGGCCGTTTATGAGGAGCCAGAAGAAGGTGAAATCAGCACAGTCACAGTGCAGAGCTTTGCCTGGGTGCCCTTCAGCAAGGTACTTAAGACCAAATAGCTTTAAAGCTTCTGCAGAAAGGAGGCCGCTTTCTCACCGTAAAGGAGATCAACTGGTTTCAGCGTGACCGCTCCGGCTAAATGGATTTTAAAAACATACATAACTTTACTTTCAAACAAGACAGAGAAGATTGAAATTTAGCGACTCTGACTGCTCTTATACATTCTTCAGAGAGAGAGAGAGAGAGAGAGAGAGAGAGAAAATGCAGAATAACACAAGGAGGACAATGATAGAGGAACAAAGCAGAAGAGATATGGAGCAAGAAAGAGTGGGAGAAAGAACAGGAAAGAGGGAGAGAGAGAGAAAGGAAAAAGGAGGAGTGTAAAATCAAAGGGGCCAAAAAAAGAAAGACATCAGAGCAAGACTGATGAACTGAAGCTTCATCTTTCCAAAGCAGATCGACCAGTCCTGGTCTTTGTCTTCCAACTCTTTGGAGTTGTCTTGTGATTTCTCTTTCTGATGGTAGATGCTGCACTTTGACATAAACTGTGATGAGAGCTACCTGTAGGTCCTGTGATGATATTTTAGGATTGTTAGAGCCTTCGTAATTCATTTTGTGGTCAGCTCTTGGGCTGAACGCTGGGACAGCCTGATCTGGCCATGTTGCCAGTTGTTTAAATGTAAACGTATAAATTATTTTCTGGACGGTGGAACGGCTGACTTTAATTGTTTTGAGACCTTTTTCAATCCCTTCTCAGTCTCCTATGCATCTCTGAGAGCCGTTCTGATTTCAAGATGCTGATCCCACTCACTTCAATAATCAAGAGCAAACCAAACTAATGTCTGAGGTTTTAATAAGACAGGCTCCTCTAAAGTCCTGTTTAACGATGTTCTGATTAGTTGGAGGTGATGTTCTGCACCTGATTCTAACTGTAGGCACTTAAAATAGTGATAAATATGAGGGTATCCGAGCGTTTCTCCCCACAAGAAAATTGCAAATACAAATACATCCATCTATTTAAACATGACCAAGGTTTAAGGGGGTGTCCTAACATTTACAGGCCTGTACAGGAAAGGAGAGAGAGAGAGAGAGAGAGAGAGAGAGAGAGAGAGAGAGAGAGAGAGAGAGATGCAAGAGAAGATAATGCTCCCATTTACACACAGCGCTGAGTGTGTCAACTGATTAGATGACTCATCTCTCCTACCTCTGAGTGTGTGCCCTCCCCAACAGCGCCCGTCTACCACCAAATCCATTAACATACAGTGTTTGAACTCTGCTCCCATTTCCCTCAGTATTATCCCTCTGCATTCGTGGTGTGTGTGGTCCAGGTGAGGCCAGAACACATCATCTCATCTCGTTCAGAGCAGAAGTTTTGTGGTGTGAGGAGAGGGGTATTGAAATGTTGGCGATGAGGTGAGAAGGTGTGCTAATGTTGGCTTCTGTGCTTCTGGATGATTTTTATCAAGGGGGAGCTGCTGGAGGGGAGGTGGGAGATGAGCTTTTTCAATCTCTCTGCTACTCCCACTTTCCACTCCTGTGTGTGTTGGCGAGGCGAGTTTGGGAAATCGATGTAATTACTCACATTCAGGACAAAACTAGGAGCTCCACATGAAAGTGCTTTTGTTTGAAAAGACTGTACGCACCATCTTCTCCTGCTCGATCACTGAATCTGCAGCAAGTGTGTGTGTGTGTGTGTGTGTGTGTGTGTGTGTGTGTGTGTGTGTGTGTGGTGGGGGGGGTAGTTTCTTTGACCAGATGTCTTCAGGGTCAATGTATTTTATGCTTTTATTAAAAAACTTGCATAAAGAGGGATGAACTTATCTAGTACCTACTGAGGTTATATTCAAAAGTGAAGATGCTGCAAATGGTTCTTTGAGTGATGCCACAGAAAAGCCACTTTTGGGTTCACAAAGAGGCAGGTTTGTAGTAGAAACGTCACCTAAAGTATATTTACTTTGGGTCTAAAGGTTCTTCAGACTCTTAACACTTACATGCTTCTTCATGAAACCAAAAGTGGCATCACTCAAAGAACCATTTGGAGCATCTTTTCATTTTTGTGTTCTCTTGCCGCCATCACTGGAGCACTACTGGAAAACTGCTTCCAAAGAATAAATCTTAATAACTGCTGCTTTAACCATGAATATCAAAATTTCATCAGTGCATCTTGGCTTTGTTGAGAACAGCTAACAGCTATTACTCATGTCTCTGTGTCGGCGGAAGATGTATATGTCTAGGTTTGTGTTTGTGAGAGTGTGAGTTTGTGTGATCTGGGATTATTCTGGCTGGGGAATGTTCTGCACTATTGTTCAGATGCTGTTGCTGCTGGAAGTGAATGAGACAGTATGCAAACACAAGTGTGCTTTTATAGGCTACTAGGCCTCTATAGGCAATGAGAGAGAGAGAGAGAGAGAGAGAGAGAGAGAGAGAGAGAGAGAGCGAGAATAGCTGTCCAACTGCAGTGTAAATAGAAAGGGAGACTAGAAGACTATAAGAAGGTGCAGCCAGAAGGTGGTGTGGGATTAGGAAGACAGATAAAGGTAAATATTTAGACTGATATTTATTGATCTAATCATACAGAAGTATTCCTCTCAGTATGGTTGCAGGTTGAACACAACATACCAGATGTCTCAGAACATAGTCATAGAGGTTCCTAACAGTGTCCTGGGATAATCCATCCCATATATCTTAAATGTTCTCACTCAGTTCTGCAGATTTTGCAGCAGGGGTGGAGTGTTGATAGTGTGTCCAGTAACGTCCTACACATTTTCAATTGAAGATAGGTCTCCCACTACTTTCCCTCTCCATGAGACCCAATCCGTTGTTTCACGGAAACCCTACAATGTGACCCCTCTCGATCCCGTCCAACTCCTCAAATTGCTTTCAAACTCGTCTCTGAGGCATACTCGCAAAGGATGCCATCAATTCAACAGCACCTGTCAGAATGGAAGGCAGTCACAACAGGGTGACCTTATATAGTCAGTCAGGTACAGCAATAAGACCAGCCCTTCCTTTTGTCACATGTGCGACTGAGTGTGGAACTTCATCGTTCATATGTCTCACCAACCTACCCACCAAGTTTCACTACTGTCAGTTGATTCCTTCGGGGTACAACTATTTATCTGATAATGAGCGTAAGATGAAAAGTCTAGGCTTGTCCCTTCAACCCCCTTCCAATCCCTTATCGGTAGTACACACATATCAGATCACTTGATTTCTCCATCTGCTGATAAGCTTTATGGAGAAGCTGATTTCCTTCTCCAGCAGTACCCAACACCTGCCCACAGTGCCACAACAACTACGAAATGGTTTGTTGACCTTGGTATTACTGTGCGTGATTGGCCAGCCAACTCTCTGGACCTGAACCCCAGAGATTCTTTATGGGGTGTTGTCAAGAGGAACATGAGAAACATCCAACCCAGCAATTCAGATGTTCTGAAGGCCACTACCAAGCAACCTGGGCTTCAGTAACATCTCAGCAGGGCCACATTGCACTGATGCTGTAATTCTACCTACAGGAATCCCAACCAAGTACCAAGCACATAAGAGAACATAATTGTTGAAAGTTGTTCAAATTTCTAATTTAATGAAGATTAATAATGTATGTGTAATGTATGTATAGAGTAAGTTAATGTGTAAATACTATATTACTATACTATATACTTACATACTTAAATATACTATATATAATACTATACTATATTTATTCTTTATCTTTAATTTTTATGTTTATTTTCTTCTCCTGTGTTTTTATGCATCTTTCTACTACTGCGAAGGACTTGCACCCAGATGTTTACCACACCCTTACACCCGTGTAATGTGATGTGACGATAAACTTGATTTGATCATTAGATGCACTAGTATCAGGATATGAGATTTTGATCATATCACACAGCTCTAGAAGGGGTGTTTGGATAGTTTTGGACAAGTAGTGCATGACATTACACTAAAATAACTTGGTGCTGTTTCATATTTTATGGTGCAAATGTTACAGTAACACTCACAGGCACAGAAACCCATGAAGGTATCATGACAATTTGGGGGAAACTGGAATCACAGGAACACTTGGATATCACTCGGTTCCTCATTACTCACACCTCTCCATGCCAAACTAATCCCATTTGAAAGCACTCCAGAGAAAGACAGTAGGGGAGAGAGTGGGGAATGGAGTGTTGTGGTCTGTCTGTCTCTGTGTGTGTGTGTGTGTGTGTGTGTGTGTGTGTGTGTGTGTGTGTGTGTGTGTGTGTGTGTGTGTGTGTGTGTGTGTGGGTACACACTGCCCCTCATTTGTAGTGAATGTCTGGGGGGATACTGAGAGTCATTTACATATTTATACACTGATACTGAGTATACAGTCTATATGCATGCAGATTCTGAGCTGTCTGTCTGCTCTGTATGTGTTCTGATTGGTTACCTGTTGGATGATTTGCTCCCACTCTGCATGCAGATTGGCTGCTGCAGGCCCCAATCTCTATCTCTATAACAGGTCTTCTCTCAGTTAAGTACAATTGGTAGTACTGTGCCCAATCGAAATGCATCACGATCCTGCTCCAAAAACAGCTCTAGATGCACGCACGCACGCACACACGCACACACACACACACACACACACAGAAACATCATTGCCCGGGCTTGTTCTCAGGAGGGTTGCATCAAAGCATATTAATGAAAGTTGACTGGAAGGGAAAATGTGGTGGGAAAAGGTGCACAAGCAACAGGGATGACCAGTGCCTTGAGAGGATTGTCATGAAAACCCAACTCAAGAGCTTAGAAGAGCTTCACAAGAAGTGTGCTGAGGCTGCAAGACATGTACAGACATCTCCAGGAGGCTACAACCGCAGCATTCCCACATCGGGCCTCCCTGAAGCAGAGACAGTGTCAGAAACACCTTACCGGGGCTAAAGAGAAAAAGAACTGGACTGCTGCTCAGTCCTGTTTTCAGATGGAAGGAAATTTTGCATTTCACTTGGGAATCAAAACACATGCATGCGCGTACACACACACACACACACACATCCAACATACATCAAACACACCATGCACATTATATAAATGACTTAATAACATGCACAAACACAGCAGTGCACACCAATGATTCATAAAATGTATGCAAACCCGCATTTGCACACAAATGCATGCACATTCTCCACAGCCTGCACCTCAAGGACATATTCTATTTTTTCTGCAATTTAATTTGCTTCCCTGAAGCCCACTGATGTATACATTCACTGAAAAAAGGACCAAAAACGAGTTGTTGGAATGGAATGAAACTTCATATGTACCCTGTTGGGCCTCTAGCTTGGGTACAAAATGGGACACGGCTGGGTATAGAGGCGCACAGGTTCCGTATGGCATCCTGCAGCACATTTGCCCACAGATGTTGCATCTGGGGTGTCGTATGCGATGGCTCCACAGATCATCACACCAGCAGTTGGGACAGTGTGTTGCTCCATAGCAAAGGCAGGATTGATGCGCTCACCATGAGGTGTCCATACTCAAACCTGGCCATCGTTTGATGACTCTGCGTTCATCACTAAAGAGGGTACAGTTCCAGTCCATAGCTGTCCAGATTTCTTGTTCAAAACACCACTACGAATAAAGGTGACTGGCTTGGTCAGAATGGCTTATGTGGCAGGTGATCTATTTAAACCACCATTCTGCTTCTCTCAATCCACCTCTTAACATCTGTCAACTGGGCAAAATCGCAATCTCTTAACAAGAGGCTGCCCAAAAGTAGCCTTAATAGTGGGCAGCAGGGGATGCACTTTTATGCCCTCTAGTGCCAAGACCCAGTGTCTAATCAGACCATACCTGTAATCATTTACACATCTGCCTGAGACACAACTTATGCTGAAGTTTGCAGCAATCTGACTTTATGTGTATTATTGATTTTGTCAGTGAGTGCATTCATTCATTTCATCACTCTAAAGAAATCAGAACCAGTTGCGAGTAGTAAATGCAGTTGCTGGTCACGGATTAGTCAAAAAGGCGTCCCCAGACTTTGTTTTTGTACCAAAATAGACATATAGCTTTGATTTTTCTGAATTAAACAGGCTGATATTCTTCTGATATACTGTACTCTCTTCTTGTACCTCACTGGAAAAGCAATCCAGGCTGAGACAGCTTTATTTAACTGAACAGCACATTTATTCACCAACTGTTCATGATATGAAATTTCTCTTTTAAACCCACGTCCGTAGTTTTTCAAAGATCCTGATATTCTCCAGTGTGTTATTGTTTGGGATTTGTTCAGTTCACGAGGATAATGGGATCCATCACTATTAGAGCACAGCTGGGATCAATTCTGCACTTTAAAACATCATGAATTTGATGTAGATTCTTAAGTCTTTAATAAAAGAAAAAAAAATTAAGAAAAGTCTTTGGGAGATATTAGTGAACGAGTCTCCATATTTCCACACTAAATCAAGCTCCGTCAACTTCAGAGATATGTGGACCCTGTAGCTGCATAAGTCAAATCTGAGGTTGATACACATTAGTAATTACAAACTGTACAAACAATGGTGAAGCAGTACGGTGTGATCCTTGTGACATTGAGCCACTGAGGCACTCGGAGCCCAAAGGTAAGGAAAGGCTTAATTGTGGTGCCACAATGAAGGTTTCAATTTAGGCTTAAGCTTAATATCAACACACTGTAAACAGATCAATATTCTCACAACACTGAGAACAGGGTGAAGCAAAAGGATGATCCATAGTGAATAATCTGCTTATGAGAGTAGAGCTGGGAAATGGGAGGGGCGCGGGGCATCGCGTAAATAATTATGCTGCGGTGGGATGGTGGGTTTAATGTGTTGTTTTGAAACATTGTTATATCCTTACATACAATATCATAATATCACAAACTCAACAAATAATATGATCAAATAAATACCATAGTCCAGTAGCTCACTCAAGTCGTCATCTTCCTCCTGGTGCTCCAGCCTGCTTCTAAGCAGGAAGCTCTTGACATCTGCCTCTGCTCTCCCTCTGAAACAGTTCAAACATCCATCAGGAAAAGCCCACACAGTGCTACAGACTCCCCAGGCCTGGCTCTCAGCGTAGTCATCAGCCCAGTGTGTGGTGAATGTATATATTGTGTTGTAAAGGTTGTAATCTTGCTGTATTTTCACTGTTTGAAAGCCTCTGTTACAGCCTGCCAGTGGCTGCAACTCCTGACTGGGGCTGTAAAGGATCTGTAACAAAAAGGCTGCTTTTCAGCAATTATCCTGGCATTGAGGGAACTTTCACATGTCAAAGAAAACGGGACAGCAGGGGTACAATTTTATAGTGCCTGCACTGACTACTGACTACTCCCAAATCATCGGACTGCATTCATCAGCAACGATTTTAAGTTTTATCCTGGCAGTAACAAAAGCATGGTGCAATTTCATATTATTTGTGTCGCACTGTAATCTGTGTCTACCTGCTGAAAAGGCCAGCATTAGGAAGCTGGTTTCAGATGGTCTAAGCTGGGTTTTGATGGCCAAGGTGGTTGAAAAGCTGGTCATCCAGAAGAATACACCCCATGGAGCTGGTTAACCAGCTTTCAACCAGCATACTCTATGTAACAATTGACTTTGAACATGCTTTGGTCATGCTGGTCCGGCTGGCATCATCTAGCTGGTCCACCAGCCTGACCTGCTAGACCAAGCTGGTCAACTAGTCCACTAGTTTGGTTTTGCAGGTCAGGTTGGTCAACCAGCTTAATCTTACTTGTCGTGCTGATTGGCCAGCTGGCTCATGCTGATTCTGCTGATTGTTAATTTTGGTTATGCTGGTCAACCAGTTTGTTGATGTTGGTCACGCTGGTCAGCAATCTTTGCCATGCAGCTCCTGCTGGTCAGCCAGCTTGCTCATGCTGGTTGACTAGCTTGGTCTTGCTGGTCATAGTCATACTTGTAGTCAGGTGGATCATGCTTGCAGTTTCTTTTTTAGCAGGGTGTAGTTTCAGTAGGTGCCTATTATGATTATTTAAGACCTGAATTTGATGAAAGTGTATTGTTGTGAATACAGTTTTGATTTTATTAAGTTTGTCATTTGGCAACATTGGAAGCAGTCCGTATTTATCTTGACATAGTTGAATAATCAACACAGAGGCGTTTCGGCATTTAGCAGACGCTCTTATCCAGAGAGAGTTATGAGGTTACTCATATTACAGAGGAGGGTCAGAGCAGTGTTAGAGGAGTCTTATTGGTGTAGCGCAGCATAGTTGCCCAGACTGAGAATCAGTCTCCCACTCGGTGTGTTGGCTCACTGGTGGTGTTATCTGTTCCAACCTGACCACGACATCGGCACTTTTAAATAACGTTGAAAAGTGACAGTAATAGCCCGGGATATAAAGTATTCTTCAGGGATGCTTTATTATCAATGAGACAATATTCAGTCATTTCTATAAAACTAAAGTATGTTATAAGTTTTTTTGAGCAACAGAATGAAATGTGAGTCCCTCAGAGCTGAAAGACTTTAAGTGTGTGTGTTAGAAAAGGCAAAGCTGGTGTGCAGTGCAGGAGGACTGGAGAAGCAGGCCTTGAATATGTCGCAGTAGAGCAACTAACTTATCTGCTGCTGCATACTGCACAATGGTGCTAATGAATAGGATGCCAGGGTTTGTGGGAGTGTGTGTGTGTGTGTGTGTGTGTGTGTGTGTGTGTGTGTGTGTGTGTGTGTGTGTGTGTGTGTGTGTGTGTGTGTTTTCATGGCGTTAGCTCGTTACTGAATCCTACATGTATGCACCCCATTAACCTTGCCTGACTCACACATGCTCATTACCCCAAAGCTATCGCTGCCCTTCTCAAATCATACGCCACTATAGACCTCCAGGGGGCTTTCTCTCTCTCTCTCTCCCTCTCTCTCTCTCACACACACATTCTAATACACCACCTATCAAAAGTTTGGCTATGCTTGTCTTTTCAAAGGTAATACAAATCGGAATGCTTCTGATTTGTTGGTTTGCAACTTCATACATTGTCTTGCATCTCCAAAATAGGAAGATCACGAAGAAAGAAGAGCCTTCTTTCAATTATTTCAGTGCATGTTGGAGCATTTCTATTGGTCCATTCACTGCGGATTCCTGAAACAATACGAAAGTGCCACATCCATTTGTTCAAAAGTGGAGTGATGATATGAAATATTAATGAGCTTTACTCATTTACATTATATATGTAAGGCATTTAGCAGACCCTCTTATCCAGAGAGACTCATAAAATATCCCTAGCTAGTGTGAAGAGTCCAGAGGTACCTCCAAATTTAGATACTGCCAAATACTACAGTTTAGATACAGACACCTACATGCAAAGGATGCACAAGATGCACAGCTAGATACAGAAACAGAAAATGACAGGAAAGCAAATAAACAGTGACAACATTAGTCACACTGCTACCTCGGAAATAATGCCACATTCCACACAGTTCATCATCATGATGTCAGAACTTCAGAACTCAACGTTATGTTCTGCTGTTTATTCCATCTTTGGGGCCACAACATGCTGAATTGGTATAACAGTTCAGAGCAGACTGTTGTGCAGTTTTTGTGTAGGTAAAATCTGCACTTCGTATTAATAAAGTACACGAACATGCCTTAAGTCATGGAATATCACAATGTAAATTGATTAAGATCTGGTTTTACCTCAGGAGACATCTTGGGAACACCCACACCTGTATGAGGTGTTGTCTTGTGAGGTTGAACATTGGGTGACAGATGGATGGGAAATTGCATTTTTGAAGTTGAGTGGGCATTATCATTCCTCAATCCACAGTGTACCATGGACAGGTCATAGGAGGCATTACCACCCACAATGGACAGTGCAGTGGTTGCACATGGATGCTTAATGACTGTCTGTGTGAACAAACAGGTGACTCTGGCAGTGCAGAAGACCCACTTGTATATCCCCCAAGCCAGTGCAGCATTATTTAGATTCCATGGGATATGGGAGCAAAAGATCCACCAGTGCCTCTGTTAACACCCTGACAGATTGCTAACTGGACCGTGGAGGACTGGCGTATCATGTGGTCTGATAAGTCATGTTACCATTTG
Source organism: Acestrorhynchus altus (assembly GCA_034509495.1). Classification (NCBI taxonomy): domain Eukaryota; kingdom Metazoa; phylum Chordata; class Actinopteri; order Characiformes; family Acestrorhynchidae; genus Acestrorhynchus; species Acestrorhynchus altus. The sequence continues at coordinate 30,730,863 of CM067509.1, forward strand.
TTTGGGGCTGATGGTAGGTTTCATGTGTGGCATAGACGCCATGACACCATGAAGCACAGTTGTCAACAAGGTACTCTGCAGGCTGGTAGTGATTCCATGCTGATGTGGGGTGTATTCTCTTGGCATGGGTTGGGTCCACTGGTCCACTTAAACATATCATTGACAGGTGCTAATAAATTTCATGCTTGGTGACCATTTGCAGCTCTAAATGGACTTCACACCACAATGGTGGGCCCAAGTTTTCCTGAATTGTTTTTATGACATATTCCCAGTAATCACATCACACAGTGGATCAAGGAATGTTAAATGCCTGCACAACTTCAGAAATGGAATACCATGTCTGGCAGCCACTATCATGCCTTGCATAACTCTGAAAATTCAAGTCACCTTGCCATGAGCACCCTGGTATCCCTCATAAGATAACACCTCACAACTTCTACAGGTATATGTGTTCCTAAGCCATCTCCTGAGGTAATACCACTTCATAATCAATTTACATGCTGATGTTACACATCCAATGTATTAATAAGTACATTATACTGCATCTTTGCACCTCATTTTCATAAAAACAAACATTACCTGAAAAATATCAGAGACGTTCTAGGTCTCTGGACAGCCAGTGAACTAAGACACATCCATTCTCACATCCATTTTTCGCACAAATAACACAGGCCAGCATAGCAACTAAACCAAACACAAAAAAAAAAAACCACAAAAAAAATTCAGCATAAACACCCTGGGGAATATCATCTAAACTCCATGAACCTCAGTGAAGGAGCTGTGCCAGAATGGATAATGCACCATGGTGAAGAACCTCAAAATGGCACCACCTGGAGCTTTCTCTTTCAAGACTGTGTGTCCTTATCTCTTATCGTCTCCCTCTTCCCTGAATCTACTTTTTTCTCCCTATCCTCCTTCACTGTTTTATCTCTTTTCCCCCTCCACTACCTCCTCATATCCACCCCCCTCGCCTATGTACATTTTCTCTTGCTCTCTCGCTCTTATTCTCACCGACTCATCCCAGCTTTGCCTCTCCTCCGGCGAGAAAAATGCAATCAGCGGCCTTGCCTCATCTATCTCGCCCCGTTTTGCCTGAGTGGCCAGAGCGCAGCTCCAGATCTGCAGGAGAATAAAGTATCTGACTGGCTCATGATGACGAGCCTGGGGGCTTTTACAGGAAACTTTAGAGTGTCACCTTCCTGTGAATTACTCTTCCTGCAGTTCGCAGCTACTCCTGAACCACAACTCCCAAGATCTTCTGCGGAGGTGCTTATATCAGCAGTCTGAATCAATCCCTGAGCTGGAAGGACATGACTCAGGTGCCCTTGAACAAGGCATTTAACACCCCAGCTGGTTGTTAAGACTGTCCACTAGTGTGTGAATTTACTAGTGTGTCTATGTGTGTTTCAATGCATGGATGGGTTAAATGCAGAGGACAAATTCTATGTGCACGTTTGCACTGGAAAATCAGAGTTTGGTACGTGAACCTTAAACACTATTATTTCTACTTTCAAAGGGAAATTCAACAGACCAAATACAGAGCTGTAAAACGGGCTAAAATCCACAAAATGTTACAGAACAGTCTTAAAATTAACTTGCAAAAGCTCTAGTCAAATTAAACATAAAGCTATGTTAAAACATAAAGGTGACTTCAGGAGAATAAGGTGCGGATACAAGAGAGCAGCTCATCATCTCCAGATTCTGCTATATAACACAGGCTGCTACACCAACCATAACGCACTGCAGTTTTTCCTGTGCAACTGTCCACATACAAGGAGCTCAAACTCTCCTGTTTACATTTACATTTATGGCATTTAGCAGACGACCCTTATCCAGAGCAACTTACAAAAGTGCTTTACTGTTCACTCAGATCTCCCAGTGAAAGATGTAAAAAGCAAACTAGGATCCAGACAAAACTAAACCATAGCCAGCTACCATAAAGCTGGTCTTGAGCTAGTAAAATACCTACTGCTTATACAACAAATAACACTTTTCGAATACTCACTTATCGCTGCTCTCCAATAAAAAACATCTCCATTTTTGTCCATTTTTAATTTTCTCCATTTGATGAACCTGGTTCCTGCTCTGTACACTGTACAAACAACAGACCAATAGAAAAACTTGGCAATTACTAAAATAAACCCTTATTTTACATTAACTTCCATTCAAGATTAAGAACATTTTTGCCTTCTCCTGTAAAGCCACTATTTTGGAGATGCGTTGTTTCTCATTGGACGTTGTGGTTTCTGATGCTGCAGGACTGATGATGTTAAAGCTGATTATGAAGACCTTTAAGAAGCTGCACACAAGTACAAACAAAGTCCAGGCTACACTGTATCATACTAACTAGTAGGGTGTGTGCTTCTATAAATGGCCTGGTGCAAAACTAATTAAGCAAACTCTAAACACCAAATGTTGCAACACTGCAAAGGAACTGAGGAGAGCATTAGTATGTCTGATGTAAGTCGACCACAGTTCGGTTAAACTTTCGGCTTTAGCAAACTGAGTGGCCCCAGAGATGAGAAGGTGAGATTTATTACCCTCTTCCTTAAAACTCAGACTAACTCAGACTCAGGGTCAGCGTGTAGGCCAGGCAGAATCGACAATTGCCTGAGGGCATCTGACCACTAGAGGCACTATTCTCCACCAGTTTAGAATGCTTTCCATTTTTATATTTACTTGAAACCCATAGAAAATTCTTCATGGATTCTATTCTATCATTTTCTATTTTCTTACCTGGCTGTGTCAAGTCTCTGGTTCTCAGAGTTCCACACCTGTCTGTGTTGCCGCAGCAGGCAGCTCTGTTTCCTCTCCTGAGCTGCACGGAGAGTCTTCTGCACCTGAGATAAAGCACAGAGATAAACTATAGCTTTACTGTAGAACAAATACACTCCCCAACCCCATCCACAATTCATCACCTCCACCCCATCCACTTAATCACACTCTGCCAGAGAGCGGCTCCTGAGCGGAGCAGCTATACAAGCATTGGCCCAAAGCAAGCATTAGTCTCTCTGGGACTTCCAGACCATCACATGTTCAATTCCCCGCCTGAAGAAAACTAAATTTCATCTGGAAAATATTTGCGCCATCGACCAGCCCTGATCAGACTCTCACAGACTGTACTCCAGACATCATCACAGTCCACGGTGGTTATCCAGACAAGGTTAGGAAGAACATCCCTGCTGGATTCACATCTGGTGGCCAGTCTGAGAACTCACATCCAGGTATAATGAGGTCTGGGGCCTGAGTTCCAGCACTGGATGAAGGACATATTATTAACCCATGAGCCCAAAGGGTGGACGTGCTGCACTGCTGACTAAAGAATAGATTTCAGAAACATTGAGCATTCAGCTCCACTGCTTCATATCACTGTGTGCCTTCCTCCATGAATCCATGCATGAACTTCTCCTCAGTCATTCACCAGCAGTAACTAAGAAATGCAGTTATACAAGTATGTCCAAAATAAAACCTGCCCAACCTCTTAACTGCACAATTATGTCGAGTGTCACCAATCAGATAAGACATGCCGTCTTCTGGGATTGTTGTGCTGTTATGGAATTTCTAAAGCACTTGCGTTTCGCTGTGTTTCATGACATGCTATAGTTCAGTTCACTTTTATAGACAACAGTATGTCATACCGTGTAACACAGTTTAATAATGTAAATGAAGAGGTAAAAAGGTCACTGGTTTTCCCCTTTAGACCAAAGCAAGCAGCTTCACACACACACACACACACACACACACACACACACACACACACACACACACACAAAAGCAGGGAGGAACTAAGTGATGACATTATTAAATTATTGCAGCTCCCAGATGTCCTCTGATCTGATAGAGTCTGACCATACACAAAAGTTCATGACCTCGTGTCCCCAACGCTCTGGCCAGCAGGGAGCCGGGTGACACGCTCACTAGATGGGAGATATGATGTTATCAGAGCAGAAGGGAATGGAACAGCCCACTGCTGCTACTGTAGCGTTTCACACAGACAAGTACAAGCAGATTACAGAGAGAACACAAAGCTTAGCTTTTCACAGGGAATTTCACAGCTTTTTGTTTCCGAACACTTTCCCTTTTCCTTCTAAGAAATCTCAGCAAAGACCTGCGTATGAGCCTGTCAGGGGGTTTGTATGCGAGTGACAGTAAGACGTGAGTATTAGAGAGAGAGCGTGTGTGCCTGTACACACTGTACTATTACCTTACATACAGAATGATCGAAGATTAGAAAGGAAAACCTTCAAGATGTCTTAAGGAAGTAAAATATACACCATCTTCCCTTCAGATAAGAAAAACAAATTTACACACAGACAGACATTTTCAAAGGACAAACACTAACTACAACATGATCACCACCTCACTGTTTCAGCACTCACTGTCCATTTTCTCAGCTCCTCTGACCACACAGGAGCACTGTGCAGTTCTATAATTCCAGACTGTAGTTCATCTGTTTCTCTGCAGACTCTATTCTCCTCCTTTCACCCTGATCGTCAATGTTCAGGACCCCAAAGGACCACCACAGAGCAGCTATTACATGGGTGGTGGGTCATTCTCAGCACTGTACTGGTATGAGTGGATAAGACACAGCAGTGCTGCTGGAGTGTTTAAACCCCTTAGTGTCACTGCTAGACTGAGAAGTGTCCACCAACCAGAAATATCCCACCAACAGTGTCCTGTGGGCAGCGTCCTGTGAGCACTGATGAAGGACCGGAGGGTGACCAACACATCAGCTGTGCAGAAGCAGATGAGCTTCTCGCTTCTCAACGCATGCTCGAAAACACACAGGTAACCAAAACAAACAGAAGCATTACAAGAAGGGACAGACAGGGAAGGCGAAGAGGACAGGAGTGTGACACTGAGAAGCTATTACCAGAAGATGGCCAATCAGAAATCCAGAGAGATAATGATCCTTCATGCAATAGATGGCTTTAAAGAAGGTCCATTAATTTGATGTTTTGGATGGTCAAGGCCAGATTTACACCTCAATGAGATGGTGGGAACTCATCTATCGGGCGTTTCAGGGCATTTATTCTTTAAATGTGTTCTATAACCTTTGGTTTTGACATGTTAGGCATATTTTGTGCACTTATCATCAAAATGAGGTGGACTGTGGTTTGTGGTCTGGCTGTAATGTTACTGTGCTGATTCTGGGAGTTCAGGGAGACACTGCTTACTGAAACAACTGCATTTCGATTGCACCAACTCAGCTGACGCTTTGAAGTACATTTAAAGGGTTTCTTAATTTTCCCCCCAGGAACAGCCGTCTTAAATTCTTTTCCTTGCCAAAGCTACAATTTCTTATATTAAAAATGCAGGTAATTACTGCGATATGAAATCTGAACCACACAGACACGTGTAAACATCCTACTCACACACAGACATACTGAAAGTGTCTCTCCAGGAAATCTGTAATTAATCTGCTGTTGTCATTTTCATGGTAGAAAATCCGAACACAGAGGCACGTGTGCGTGTTTTTGTTTCTGCCGTGTGCGGAGGCTGCTCGCTGCACACCCTCGTGTGTGTGTGGGGGGGGGGGTTTGCTGGGGTCACTGAGTCAGATAATTGTACATATCTCTGTTCAGCAGGCTCCCAATTACTGCATGTGGGAACAGCCTGTGGGTGAATGAGGACAGGGACAATGAGCCAGTCCTGCTCTAACGGCCAACAAATCTACCACGCTTCATTTACATTAGCTATACATACAGCCTTCCTTTATTCAAACACACGTTACCACACTAAGGGCACTGGATTCCCCAGCATGTTCAGAGCCTGTGGTCCTCTGGCTCAAATTGTATCTCATGCTCACACACACACACAATCCAAGACACAAGAAAACACATCTTCACTCAATCAGTGGTCAAGCACTTTTATGGAGAACCCTCCATTTCCATGCAACACTATAATCTAGACTTTACATCAATTCGACACACAGCGGCCCTGTTCACACCTTACATTTACAAGGGGGTCCGATCGTAAGGGGCCAGAACAAAGTACAGGTGTTACGTCCCAGCAGTCTAAGGGGTTTGCAGGGACAATAAACGTGTGTGTGTAGCAGGAGTAGGAATACTGGGTGCTGCAGAGTATAACGCCTGTTCCAAATTCAGTGGATAAGACATACCTTCATTCCAGATACACACCTACAGTGACTACAGTGATAACATACATATATTTACAACAAGTGGTGTGATGACAAACCTGAGGAGGGAGAATGAGGACAGAGAAACAAGAAAGGCTATATTGTAGATATTATGCTAAAAAAAAAAATACAGAGGGTGGTACCTGTCCTACTACCAAGCGTGTCTAATACAAACAGGCTGGCTACGTGGGCACAATGTATGTGCATGCACCTACTACCTGTACTGCCCTCCTCCACACCAAACAAACCAAAAACAAATCCCCAAAACAAGCCTCAACAAGACCAACAATGAAAACAAAGGATAAGGCCAGAATCAGTCATCAAACCAAAGGGATCAAAACACAAAGCCAAAACAAGAACCAAAACAAGAACCAATACAACAATCCAAACAGTTTCCAAAAAAGAGGCCAAACAAGATCCAAACAGTGGAAAGGCCTCGGGAGTGGATTTAAAAGGCTAGGCCCCGCCTCCTTAGGGTCAGGAGCTGATTGGTTGAGGTGTGGGCGGGCCCAATCAGGAAGTGACAGGTTCCTGCACCTATAAGGGGAGAAAGGGGAGAACAAAAACAAGGAGAGAAATTCCAAAATAAAACTGAAAACACGTTCGAATGTAACAACAGGTCTGAATGCATAGAGGTCCCATCACTCAAACCACATTCTGAGGTGGTCAGAGACGCATATGACCACATTGTTCTTGTAAACACCAGAACATCTCGACGCTTCCCCAACAGAAAAGCACTGCCCACATCAACGGCCCTGACCTGCAAATACGTAATAACCATGAGATCATGCCATTCACCCCCACACAAGATATAAGAGCACGCCACAATAATAAACTCACTAATGGATAAAGGTGATACTCATGGCTGTTGCACAAGTGAAAATAAGTGTCCATTTAATTAATTAATGCACACCGTCCCTTTCCTAACCAGAAGTGGTCACCAGAAAGGTCCCACGTCTAGCAATTGTGGTGCAAAACTTGTGAAGAAACTCAAATCCTTCTATTCAGCTACATGAAAAACGAAATTTTAAAACACTCTCTCCTCCAAACGCTTCATTTTCTGACATTTTTATGGTTGTTTTTTCCATCCTGTTGTGAGTAACCTAGGGCCAAGAAGGATACATCAGTTACGTCCTCCATAATCGCTCTGAATGTAGGCTGCATTTCTTGGCTGTATACGAAGGGTTACTGTGGAACAGCCTTCTGTGATATAGCATCTGAGAAACACAGATTCCTTCTTCTGAAGCCTAGAATTTGGGACTCAGCTCTAATGCAAAACCCTGCCTTAACCCAACTCCTCATCCCACTTCCCAGTGTTCAGTCCTGTGTGTTCCATAGTCCTGCCCTCTCATCATTCCTTCCAGGTGTTCCTCATTCTGTTCTATATATATGTAGTCCTGTCAGCTCTTTGTGGTGTGTGTGTTTCGTATATTGCTTGGTCAACCTTGATCTACTTCTACATGAAAATGAATGTTGATTGATTGATCGATATTTGGATCATCTTGGCTGTTTCTGTTCAATTCATGACTAGTTTGGAGTTTAGTCCTTTGATTTTGTGTGTTTTCTAAGTATCCAGATCTGTGTTTGTGTTTCTTTTGGTTCTGGATTAGTGTTAAATGTATTAGTGTCAGGTCTCCAGGGGTCTTGTTCAATTCCTCTCTCTCCTTTAGCCAATTGATTTGAGGAAATTCCAAGCAATTCCCAATTTACTCAAATCGATTGGCTACGGAAATGAGGGTAACTCGGTGTTACTCCCAAGTGACCGAAATTGGGGAATTGTTGGAGCCAGCCAATAATGGGTTCCCTTATGCATCAGGTCTCCTATTATTGGCCAGTCCAATCCAATCAACTCGAGGAAATTCCAAGGAATTCCCAGTTTACTCAAATGTATTTACTAAGGAAATGAGAGGAACTAGGTATTATACCCAAGTAGCCGATGATGGGTACCAGTTATAATGAGGTTTGCTTCTAAGTCACTTCTTAGTTCACTGCTGGTGACAACACATTTCATGACATTCCAAATGAGGGAATTCAACTTCAGAGAATGCTTGTCTCAGTGTCGCAGTGTACAGTGCACATAATGTGCTTTAACATTTGACATGGGGCTCACATTGTTCTCGCAGCACAAGCTGCTGCTCGTAACAGCATATGAGCCCACGTGAAGTGCAGAATGTATTTCTGATGTCTGATCCAATGACTCGAATGCACAAACACAGCTCATATGCTGTGTACAGAAAAGCATCGCCAGTAGCAGCTCAATGCCCCGCGCCAGGCTTTGGCCAGCCCTCCAGCACTACACTGTGGAGCAGTGGAACTGTGTTCTCAGGAGTGATGGAGCTTCATCCAAAACCTTTGGGATGAGCCTGAGCATTGTTTGTGAACCAGAACTGACCTCAATAAGGCTTCTGTAGATGAATACAACCAAATTCCTCCCAGCAATATTCTAACTTTAAGTGCATAGCCTTCCCAGAAGAGTAGAGACAAGCACCCTAATTATACCTTTGATTTGCCAACTTATTTTAGATGAGCAGATGTCGACAGACATTTGGAACAAGAGTTGTGATGAGGTGGAAATGATGAATGGCATTCCAGGGAAATCATTTTTCCAAACGAGTCATTTTCAAGAAGCCATTGTAAACCCAAACCTACCGGCAGGTTCAGGCTTCCACTGCTCATTCCCATCATTTTGGAATAATGCAAATGGTTGCTTTCCACACTGTGTAATTACTGGATCATATGCCTTAGGGTTCAGTCTGGGAATATTTCTTCATTGTGTTAATAGTAGTTTAGCCATATTCAGTGAATCAACTACAATGAAATACATTCTCAGCCACAATAACCACCAATTGCAGACATGTTCTCACACAAAAACATGAATGTACGCTTTTTGCTGTTTTTTAAATATTCTTTTTTACCATAATGCAAATGTGGCAATTGTTCTTTATATTGTGATCAAATTTAATGGTGAATGGGCCAATATAAATGCATAAATTGTTGTACATTCCATTGAAAATTAGGTCTTTTTCCTTCTACTGTATTCTCAACATGTGCTTTTGCATGATGGTGATGGTGATAGTACTACACTCAATGGCAAAAAAGTAAATCATTAAAAAAATACAGCATCAAAAAGGAGTTGTTGAAATGGAATGGAACTTTGTATTTGTGAATGTAATAATTAGATATGTAAGTGATTATAAGCTGTACCAAGAGCCCTTCGAGCTTCAAGAGCCCTTCGAGCTTCAAAAAACATCCCTCCTGGATGTCCTGCACGTATCACTGAGCTGTTAGTGTCCCTCATATCACTACTAGGCTTGACCCACCGTGTCTCAGAACGCAAGGTAAACATGCATCCAAACTCTTTTCCAAAGCATCCAAAATGGTTGCCAGAACAGAAAAGTATTTATGAAGTATTTAACTTCATAAAGACTTTTGTTTCAACACGGTCTAAACATGTGGAATCTCTAGATTCCAGGCTCCTCTACAAGCTAAGGATGTTCTAAGTAAACAGCAAAGCACTTTTGTAAGTCGCTCTGGATAAGGGAGTCTGCTAAATGCCGCAAATGTAAATGTAAATGTAAATAATATTAAAGAAAGTTTATTGGGAAAAAGTTTGCAATTGAGAGGAGGCTTTAGCACACTACTGGGCCTCTATTCTGGTAACAAATCTGGTGACCAAACAAGGAAGTGTTGCAATGTGGCAGAGACATTCCTTGCAAACCCTTGCTTTGTGGAGATGAGCATTATCCTGCTGAAAAAACATCCCTCCTGGATGTCCTGCACGTATCACTGAGCTGTTAGTGTCCCTCATATCACTACTAGGGGTGACCAACTACTGAATGCAAAGGCTCCCCAGGTCATCACATCAACAATTTGGGTAGTGTGTCACACCACAGCAAAGACAGAATTAATGCCCTTTCCATATGGCCTCAACACTCAAACCTGGCCATCATCAGATCCCAAAGAGAACCTGGCAATGGCAGGACAAGTAATGAGTGCCAGCACAACAACTTTCCTTCGCGTTGAAAAAGTCTAATAATGTGCTCCTACTTAAAATCTGTCAGCTGGGAAAATGACTTTGAGTGCATCGTAGAGGCATCTAGATGGAAGTAGAGGTACACTACCCAAAAGTAGTCTCCGAGATGTTTTATAGGGCAGCAGGGGAAGCCTGAGACATAGGTTTTACAGTATATAATATATATATATATATATATATATATATATATATATATGGCATATGCAAATGTCAACCACACATTTTGTTCTATTTAATATTTACAAATATCAAATAGAGCTAAACTCTTATTAAGTATGCTTCCCCCTCTACAAAAGACTGCTTAGTCAGTGATGACCAAAGGCAGTGATTTCTAAATGGGTTGGCTCCTGCCTCGGGGCTGAGTATATGAGCAATAAACAATTCAAGAGGAGAATAGAGGTTGATTTATCTGACAGCAACAGAGAATTCATTTCCTGCTCATGTAGCATCACAGCTTTACAAATACAGTATAATTCTAAATAAACCAGCCATCTTATTAATAACACAGAGGATGGTGATGAATCTGAATACATCAGCTTGAATGTTTAGTGAACTCCAGGTTTAAAACTGAGCAAGCACACAGTGATACGTGAACCACAATGAAGAGACAGAATGAAAAAATGATGGAAAAAAAAAGAAATTGATAGAAAGAGTCAACTACAAAAACTGGCGAAACGAAGAACATGCAAACAAATGGAAGAACAACCATGACACATGCTGAACCCAAACAGATCAGGCACACACATAGATTCATTGGTCTGCCTGGATGCCGATTTCATTTTCCAGCAGGACTCAGCACCTGCCCACAGTTCCAAAACATCTTAAATTTCTCATGATACCTTTTTCTCTAAATGTTTCACTTTAAATGTAATGAGTACATAAGACAGTTTTACCTTTTTTAATTAAATTAAACATTAACAAATTATTATTATTATTATTATTATTATTATTATTATTAATAAAGGTAAACATACATTCAGGACTGAGAGAACCTGACAGATCACTACTGTCTTATCAATAGTGTCTTTGTAATGATTCATGTAACCCCAGCACCCACCCACCCACACACACACACACACACACACACACACACACACACACACACACCCACACACACACTCTATCTCTCTCTCTCTCTCTCTCTCTCCCCCCCACCCCCACCCCCCACTCTTATTGCATCCTTTGGCTACTCAGATACTCAGACACACGTTTATTGCCCCAACTATTGTTCCCTGTATCCAGAAAGAGCCTGGCTGTCTGGGTGTGCTGTGACTGGGTGTCTTATCAGGCCAGTGCAGGGAGCTGGATCTGAGCTGACTGTGGGCAACACGTAATAAAGCTCCAAAACACTGCCATTTCACCAATTAAACCCCTCAGCTCCACAGCACAACACCCCCAGCCCCAGGGTTAACCACTTATAGACAAACACTCATTCACAGAGAGAGAGAGAGAGAGAGAGAGAGAGAGAGAGAGAGAGAGAGAGAGAGAGAGAGAGAGACCCATTCTAATCTTTACTTATTCAAATGATAACAATAGCTTGTATTAGGACATTATGTAATAGCCTCTCTGGCTTAAAAACACTGGACATAGATAATCGCATATCTGATCGTGGTACTCCAGCAGCACTGCTGTGTCTGATCCACTCATACCAGCACAACACACACCCTGTCACTGTCACTGCAGTGCTGAGAATGACCCACCACCCACATAATAGCTGCTCTGTGGTGGTCCTGTGGGGTCCTAACCACTGAAGATCAGGGTGAAAGGAGGAGAATAAAGTATGCAGAGAAACAGATGGACCACAGTCTGTAATTATAGATCTACAAAGTGGAGCTGACCAAGTGGGCTGTGAATGTTATGGATGATTGGAGTACAATACCATTATAAGCATAAAAATACCAGAAGCTGGTGAGGGACTACTTTCAGTACAACCAAGGAGCTGACTCTGCCTGGATGTGAGGGTCTAACATTCACATAGTGTAAAACAAAGACCTGAATCTACTTTCTGAGGCAGAGGTTTTTCAATATGTGCACAAAATTAAGTGGTATCCTCCACACCGTCCATGTGCTGAGACAACAGTATCAACAAACATGCTCAGAACCAACTGAGGAGAAACTGTTTAAGAAAGCACGCTCTGTGGGAATCTCTGGAGCTTGTGGTTGAAATGGTTATCCATTAGAATAATATCTCACACCCCCTACATTCAGCACTGGAAAAACACAAATCAATCAATCAATCAAATTTTATTTATATAGGGCTTTTTACAACAAGATGTTGTCACAAAGCAGCTTTACATAGATCCGGGTCTGAGCCTCAAATGAGCAGCCAGTGGACAAACAGTGGTAAGGAAAAACTCCCTCAGACTAGGAGGAAGAAACCTTGAGAGGAACCAAGACTCAAGAGAGGAACCCATCTTCCTCTGGTCGACACCGACACAAATGTGTTGGCAGACTGGTACAGCTTCACTGTGTTGAAGAGCACCAGATGAGATTTTTCTTCCCCACTGCAATTAGGCTTTGGTCAGTCTCCCTACACTGATGATCTCCTGCTGATCAACCTGTGCTGAATGAAACTGCCTCAAGTTATCCTGTGCAAACAGTTTAGACACCTGTGACAATTAGAATGAAACCCCCCAAGGTTTTATTTACTCAGTAAAGCACAAGATAAAGTCATTTTTACTCCATTTCAGTGAATGAGGAGGTGTTCCAATAAGCTATATGCAGGATTTACAGATCAAGAAGAGATGGTCCAGTGCGGTGAAAGTCTCATTGTGTGGAAAATGGGTCACAAAGCAGGTGATAAAGATTGGTAAATAGGTGTGACTGCATTTGGGTGAGCCAAAGGCCATAGTGTGAAGGAAGTCACTGAATATGCTGCTGTGTTGTAGAGTACAGTCAGACCATCAGTGGCGCAAATTAGGGTCCACTGAAAATTCTCCTCGGAACTGTGGCCGAAAGATGTTTCATGGCTTGTGAATGAAAATCGCTTCCAGGCAAGAACTGCATCTAGAAGTGAAGGCAAGGTCCTTCACAACCAACTTCTATAAGAACACTGCAGGGAACTGCAGACTATTAACACCTGGAACAGAGTGACGTGCAAGATGCCTTTGCTCAGTTCCGCTCTCGAGGTTGCCCAGTTACAGCGGGATGTTGATGACTGGAGATGTGTTACTGATCAGATGGATCTGGTTTCTGCCTGTGTGTGAATGATGCTGGACGTCATGTTCATTATAGACCTCAGGAAGCCTTCAGTGAGGACTGAGAGCAAGGTGTACTTAAAGCTGGAGGAGCCTCTGATGTTCAGGGGTTGTTTGTGTAATTCTTTGATGCAAGTGTGGCTCATTAATGATGTCACCTTCATACAGAAACACGTCCAGTTCATGCCAAAATGAATTGCAGCTGTGATATGTGTGTAAGGAGGCGTTAAATGCAATAAAGAATGTCTCAGGTACAGGTGGCTACATTTTTGATGAGTGAGCATGAAATCAATCAAGATCGATTGATCTCCAGGTTTTAAATATCTGTGAGGTGTGTGCCGGGATTCATAGATTGACAAGAGGTGGTAAAGTGCAGTGAATGTCTCATTCAGTGTGTGGAAGGTGGGTCACAAAGCAGATGTTAATGATTGGCTAAAGAACGTGATTGTATTTGGGTGCATCAAAGGCCATAATGTGAAGGAAGTATCATACGGGACTACCAGGTATTATACACTATTACGTACGTTTCAGTCACATGTGCCTGTTTTTGTCCACTGAGCTTGAAACTCTATAATTGTCCTTGGGATCAATAAAGTATGATTTATGGATCATACCACTTTCACCTGAATACAGTATTTGGTATCAGTTCACGCACTGAACTCCAGTCCATGAAGAAGCCCTACAAAGTGGAGGTTGATGATAATGTAGTAGATAATGCAAAATTGGCCATGTGCTCTCTGGATGGTTAGGTGGCACTCTTTCTCCATATCACAAGTACGATGCTGGCCGGCACAGGCGTCTGTTAACTATTGTATTGGAGCTTTCGTCCAAGTGCATTCACTGCCTAGCAATGAAGTCTAAATAAATATATAAATATTTTCTTTTTTTGTTTCCATAGATTTTCAAGTGATACCTCAAGTGTGTGTGTGTGTGTGTGTGTGTGTGTGTGTGTGTGTGTGTGTGTGTGTGTTTAGATAAAACCTCACAGGGTTAATTAAATTGCACAATTCATTCACAGAGACGCTCACATCTTCCCTTTTGATTCTGTACCCGGCTCCTCGAATGCTTCATTGAAAGCTTCTTCCATGTGTCTGTCTCCTGATTAGGAGCTAAATGAAAGTCATTAAAATACGTCCAGTCGCAGCCACTCTCTTTACACCCTGAAATTGGCATGAATTGACAAAACATTTCAACCTAATTGTCCATTTTCAGGTCAACTTGCACATACAGGCCTTCACTGCATTTTTAAAGTGCCCTCTAGATAGTTTCAGACAAGTGATAGTTCAGCCCTGAAACCAAGTTATCATCTCAAGGACATTACTCAATTAGCCTAACTCATGGATATTCAGAATTCATCTCCGTACATACATTCCAGTCTAATAGTTTGTCCCTGTTTGATGGCTCTGATTGTAACCAATTTTCAAAGCCACAAAGCCAGAGACCTCATGTTACACATGCATTTTAATATTTTGTCCAATTTACAACCACTATACTGCTAATAAACTCACTCACTCATGAGAACCCCCCCCCCCCCCCCCTCACCTCCTCATCACCTGTCCTCACCCTTCTAGGGTTGGCAAGCCCATACCTCCTCTGATACATGCAAAGTAACACACATGTAAACTGCCACCAATGCAGCAACACTGGACAGAATCCTGTGCCAGACAATGTTGGCAGTGATGAGGAGAGAGCGCCATCTACCCACCCAGAAAGAGCATGCCAATTGTGCCCTCTTGGGCTCTGGCTGCTGATGGCGAAGAAGCATGACCCAGGAAACTCACACTCTGCCATAGTGTCAATCATTATTAAACCTACTTCTCCATTTCACAACTGCAAGCATCTGGTTTGTCCATCCAGTTTTACATTCACTTGCTTACAATGATTCATAATAAAGTGACACATCTCTGAACAGATACACAAGATAGATACGTGAGTCTTACCTTGCGCTCAATGTGCTCAAAGGAGAGTTTCTTGGCTTCCACCATGGCCTGAAGCTCCTCATACTGCACCGCTTTATAGTTGGAGAGGCCTAAACCATTCCTCACCCTCTGGGTCAGCTTGTCTAGACAAAGGTATCACATAGACACCATTTACACAACAAACTCACACAGAAAAAAACACAGACTGTTGCTTTAAGTGTAAAAATGATGTCCATTTCCAGTGTTAAATCCTGTTTAATAGGGCTATTTCTATGATATCATAGCCCTATATTATAATGATATTTATATGGATAACGGGAGCAGCACATGGACTGAGGCAATATTGTTAATTTTGAGTATTAATGATTTTAAATAATATTCCGTTTTAATGTTGCAGAAATCCTTTTTGTCTGCTCCCTCACAGTCTCAGCTCCTCCTCCTCTACTGTCCAATTCCTGTAATAGTAAGTACGTAATTTATTGATCATACTTTAGTGACTATCCAACTAGTAGTAATCATACTAGTGACTTCACACACCAGGGGGCAGTGAGCACACATGCCCGGAGCGGTGAGTTAGTATAGCAGTGAGCCCTATCCTCAGTGCCCAGAGAGCAGCTGGGTCAGTGCCTTGCTCAAGGGCACTTCAGTCATGTCCTGCCAGTTCAGTCTTGTCAGGGACTCAAACTAGCATCCTTCCAGGCCATGGCTGCTCCCTATGGGCACACTGTAGATGGGGCATAAGACTTATTATGAGAACTATTATATGTTAACATTCATCTAAAATATATATAATATATATATTGTATGTTTGTTTCTTTGGCAGCATGGCATGTTTATACACACAGCAATACAGAATACTGACTGTCTTCCTCTGTGTTGTGTCAGCCAAACAGATGGAGATGGGGTGGAGTGACGGGCTGTTGAATAGTGTCTCATACAGACTGACAGGAGATCAGTGTAGACACAGACACAGATGCTGTTTTCCCAACAGGTTTCCTCGGGCAACTGATACAGACATGCTGATGGCATTTCTAAAATAAATATTACCTTATTTTTTATAATAATTATATAATCTAGCTTTATATAATCTTAATAATAATAAAATAAACCCTGACAAAATGGACTCAAGTTCCTTTAAAGAACACTGACCGTTTGCATGTTTCATTAACGCCATTGAACAGAACTTCTGTGTGGATTAAGAGTTTTGCTCTTTGTCAGGAGCTTGTGTGTTTGAATCTCGGCAATGCTGGGAGTTCAAAAGAGCATAATTGGCTCTGCATAATTGGAGGTAGTGATGCACGGAATGGAAAACGTGGAATAACATTTGTTTCTAGGCTTTGTTACACATCTCTGAGTTTTCCATGCTTCATTAGCTATTATTTTGTTTATTTCGTGGTGAAATATATAAAACATACACATTCACACATATACATTCCCCAAAAAACCACTATATGCACTGTGTATCGCCACTCACTACTTTCCCCCTGGATCCCGTTTCTTGGGAAATGGAAAGCATGACATGTAAGTAATGTGCTTGTGTATCATGATCTAATTAGTGAGCAAAAAAAGTCTAAATTGAAAATTCAGAGGCATAAACAAGGTCATCGTCTGTCAGCATAGAAAGAATACTATAGGAATCAGTCCACCAGTGGTTCACAACTCAGGTCCCGGAGAAGCCTTGAACTTCCATCCAACTAATCAGCTGATTAACGAACCTCTGAGTTAAATGTAGAATTAGAAACACACTTTATAGGCACTGCACAGCACAAGCTCCGCCATTAACTCACCCACGGCACTGAATACACATAGTGTATAGTGAGCAGCCACCGTAGAGCAAAGAGAGCAGGAGGTGAGGTGCCTTCCTCAAGCTTGCCCCAGCTGTGCATGTTGAGGGAAGAATTCCACTTCCTGCAGGTCCAGGGGATAGAACCTGTAGAAGCCTGCTTCTCTAATGGTATGTATGCATCACATGATTTTCAGAGTTGTCAGAACCAAGGAACTTTTCTTGTAGCCATCCTACACAATAGTTTTCCCAGTACTTGATTTAGAGCTACCATCAGCTCCATCAGATGTTAAATATTTTCCAGGGGCTTGCAAGGTTTTGGCAAGTTCGTCTTTAAGTTCACATCGAGTGACTTAGTCAGTGCTTTCGTCTCCAAAACAGTCTGTTTTCATGTAATGTGAACTTTACGTTAGGGGTGAGAAATATGGTAAACATATATCACAATACTTAAATATTTTCCCAACACAGAATATTTTACAGACAAAATGCTTCAGTAGCAGCAGATTCTTGAGAGCTGGTCTTCAGATACTATTCTACCCTCTACTATGTTCTAAATTTGCTGCACTATGTCCAATGTAAGCACTCACAATATCCACCGTATGTTCAGAGAAGTATGCAGTGTATCACAATAATAAAATATATCATGATACAATAAAACTGCATTATGTATCATACTGCCCATCCATACTTTAGCCACAAATGGGTGTGAACCTCATTTTCTTAATCTAATCTTTATGTGATATATTGGCTCAAAACAAACAAAAATGGTCCCACTGACTTCCATTATAAGTGTTAAGTGAATTATTTATTATTTATGCTTATCCTGTTAACTAGGGGAAGTAGGGGAATGGAAAGGAGACAGAAAAAACGATTGTCCTTGGTAATCAACCATGCAAGTAACAATTACTGACAAGTTATAATTGTAGAGTGAATGGCCTTGTGTTATTGGCTGAACTCTGAGTTCCCTCAGCGATAGTAATCCTGTTCCAACCCACCTCACACTAACAGGATAACCAAACCTGGGCCAAACTGTGATGGTTAGACAACTGGGTCCGAGCATCTCCAAACTGCAGGTCTTTTGGGGTGGGGGGTGCAGTGGTCAGTTTGCACCAGAAGGCAACATGGCTGTGGAGCCAGGCTTGTTAATGTGATCCATGGAGACCCCACTTCACAAGTTTGCTGGTAACATTAGTCTTGGTGCCAGATGTCCACAGGACACCTTCAGAGAAAGGTCTTGGGGAGTCCATGCCACAACAGGTTAGAGGTGTTAAGGCAGCAGGTGTGTTTATTGTGATGGCTGATTGGTGTATATGTCCAGACGTTCTGCATTGGTCTGTGCAGGTGAACAGAGAGATGAACAGGAATTCACAGGAGAATGTTGGAGGTTTAGAGGGAGGAATGGCAGGGAGCTCTTTAGTGAACTCCAAGGTAAGTGTGGCTGTGTCAGAAAGTCAATCTATCACTCAGCAACCCCTCAAACAGATGCACTCTCTGCTCTGTGTTACCCTTGACAACGGCAGAATGATCGAGGCACTTTCAAATAGCTCAACACAGCAGCTTCAGGTCACATTCACTCAAGACCATGCTTGTGCACAATCACCGGTGCTCCAATATCATCTTCCCTGCTGAAAAGGGAAAGGGTGCAGCCTGAGTGCTGAAGCCTTACCTGCATCCTCAGCCCGATGACCCGCCAGGAACGCCCGCAGGTCTCTCCCACTCATCTCTCACCTGTGGGCAACCAGCAAGGAAAATACTGATTTAGGGTTAAAGCAATAGTTTAGCAAAGTCAAGAAATTTGCTGACCTTTGCTACAGTTGTTGTCAAATCAGACTTACTGTCTGAAGGTAGCACTGTGAAAACCATTCTGCCCAATTGTGGAAACTGTGATGTAGCCTAATATCAACTGTGTACAATGAACGGTCGGTCATCTGCCAAACCGGACAAGCATTTGGACAGATGGAAAAAAAATAGTATTGGCACACCTGCTTATTCATTGTTTTGTCTGATATCAAGGGTATTAAAACCAGTTGATCCTGCTTTTGTTGGAGTAACTGCCTCTACTGTCCAGGGATGGCCTTCAACTAGATTTTGGAGCATTGCTGAGAGAATTTGGTTGCTTTCACAGACAAGAGCGTTAGTGAGGTCAGCATGTTGGATGATCACCACCCCACTTCAATCCAAATACATTGGAGCACCATCATTCCAGATAACACAGTTCCGCTGCTCCACAGCTCATTGCCCCTCTAGCCCATACCTGGCATTTTTATCTGCTCCAGAAAGTCCTATTCCTATTGGCAGTACCTCTCTACAGGGACCATATGAGCTGTGTGTGCATACTGTACTATCCTATTACTAAAAAGGATAGGGTTTCTCAACCTGTGGGCCGGGGACCACAAGTGGGCTGTGAAGCACCCTGTAGTGGGCAGTAGTGTAATAGCAGTTTAAGTCATAAAGGTTAATGATACTGGGTTCGACTGTCTCCATTTTTAGAGCAAAATTTGATTGAAGAGAAAGGATGACAGGCTGCTGCTTCAGAAATGTATGAAGTGTCATGAAATTGCAATTACAAAATAACATTTGAAATTATGGATACAGGACTTGGAGACATGATGATACCCAACCCAGTCTTCATACCACTACACACCGACAAGAGGAGAGATAAATTGACACAGGGAGTGGAGAGAATATCTCTATTCAGCACAGCATTGTTGCCCAAACTGGGAATCGAACCCCATTCTCCCACATGGTATAGTGGTTGTGCCACACAAATCGACATTGGGCCTGGAGGCCCTGTCCCACACATTTCAGAGGATTCCCTAAAATAGCCTGTTAGTTCTCCGAAAGGGCTTGTTAACGAGGTGATTCGTTGAATCACGTGTGTTGGCAGCAGGGAGAGGCCTAAAATGTGTGGAGCAGAGGTGCCTCCAGGACCAGGGTTAAGAATGACTGCTTTAAACCAGGCCACAATGTTTGCCGTGGAATCAAACGTAGTCCCGCAAGCTGTAAGCGGTGTGTGAGAGATGCCATATGTATAAATGGATCTAAATAAATAATTAAGAAAGTTTGTTCTCGTTTGACTGCATTTCATCGCTTAAGCTTCCAGCTAAAGAAACACAAACTTCTAACACCAAGTATTCTTCGCTTGATCACATTTATATATAGTAGTGAAGTGAGTACATTTGATTATTCACCGAACAACCACTTTAATCATGGGCTTATGAATTCCAAAAGTATTGCCACGAGTACGACAGGCAAATTAAACCACCACCACGAGCAGTTAAGGGTCGTAGGAGGGAGGTCAGAGTGCCATCCCAAATCCCTTTTCATGTTTTGCAGCTGTCGTAATCAGCTTATTTTAAGGGATTAACATTTACATTGAGAAAGTTAATGGGGAAGCAGTTATCTACTGATTCCACACAAGCAGCATTTTTCATATCCAACGAACGTCAGCACAGGCTTATAGAAATTATCTCTGCCTCTGAAAGAAGTGGGACAGGTGGTTAAAAACAACAGAATGGCTTTGAGTAGACTATCGCCATCTCCGCGTCACGATTTAATGCATCTTGATTGATTCGGGTCTCAACCACAGGAAGTGTTCAGCTGAAATGAAGAAATTCTCAGCTCCAGATTGCGGCTCGTGATGTTTATGAAATTTCGTCATTACATCTCAATTTGAGCTGAATATGACAGTAAGAATATAACAACAAACAGAAGCATCTCATTTTCCTCTAAGTGCATTACTGAGCAACGTGCTGCCTCGTCTCCCAGTCAAAAACAGACATTAGGTGTTTTCTAACATGGAAATCAATTTTACTTGGGGTAAGAGCTCTGGAGGGAGACAGCGGGAGCACTAATGAATTCATTTGCTGCATTTGATTAGCACTGAGTGGAAGGGATAAGCTATGGTGACATCTCCCTCCCTCTCTCCCTCTCTCTCTCTCTCTCTCTCTTTCTCTCTCTCTCTCTCTCTCTCTTTCTCTCTCGCTCTCACTCTGTCTCTCGTCACATTGTACCAAGTTAATGATTTCATTGCTTTGTGTGTGTGTGTGTGTGTGTGTGTGTTTGTTGCATTTGGTTAGTGGCTAATGATATTCTTTCACTTGGAAGACAGTGAGTGATGACATATGCCACACATATACACAGCTGAGGCTAATTGCTCGTTCTGGAAATGGTGTAAGGTCATTATTTATGCATTATTCTACACTATTTTATGAGCCCACTCTCTAATATCATATAGGTAAAACAGTATATACCGACTTTATATATTTCTTTCAAACTATTTCTGAGTGTATGAATCTGTTTTTGATATACATTCTTCATCGCAATAGTATTGGGAAGGAAGATAAAGGTTTTCAGGAATAATACATTATTATAAATGCAGACTGATATGATCAGTATTTATTGATCTACACATTCAGAAGTCGTGTCTCTCATTACGCTGTTGGGTCTCAGACGTCTCTGCATGGAGTTGTAGAGGTTCCTAACGGTGTCCTGTGATGATCCATCCCATGCAGCTTGAATGTTCTCACTCAGTTCTGCAGATTGTGTGGTAGGGGTGGAGTGTTGATTGCACTTCCAATAGCTTCCCACATATTTTCACACTACCACTGTTCCCCTTGCTGCTGACCTCCACATATGGATTCATTTGTCCACCAAGAAATAAGCAGGACTCGTCACTAAAGATGACCCCCTGCTATTCGATGTGACTCCATAAAAGTCTGGCACAAAACCATTGTAGTCTTTGGTACCTTTGGTAATGTCGACGTGGTGTCGTTAAGGGCAGCCGTTGTCATGCAGTTGCCTTGCAATGATGCTGGCTCTAACAGAATCACTCGTGGTGGTCATCACTGCTTGCCGCATATTCACAGTCGTGGCACAATCGGTTTGACTCCCAGATCCTTCATGTCTCCGATGTGTGCCTTCTTCTATCCACTGCTGTCAACAGTGTGCTACGGTAATATCTGTATGACCAGTATGGCACACAATCTCGATAAGACCATCCTGCTTCCAGGAGTCCTACAATGCGACTTCACTTGCAAAGGATGCTACCAACACAATAGCACGAGTCAGAATGGAAAGCATATGCAACAGGGTGATCTCATATAGTCATTCAGGTACACAAGCGTGAAACATGAATCATACGCATGTCCCACAATGTCAAACCTACTTGTTACTGTTGGTTGATTCCTTCTGGGTGCAACAATAATTTTTACAATGTGTTAAAGATAAATGTTTAGGTAGAGGGGCTGTGAAGGCCAAAACGTTCAACTTGGACCCTCCTAGGCTTACCTTCCACTTTTCTAACAGGCTGCGTGAGGTCTGCTTGCAGAATTTGCTGGTATTTGATTGAATCTATTCTTCCCTCTACCAGTGAAATGTATCCTGTACTCTTGGCTGCAACACAAGCCTAAAGCATGATTGATCCACTGTCATGCTTAACAGCTGGAGAGGTGTTCTTTTAAATGAAGTAACGCACCCCAAACATAACTTTTCTCATTGCAAACCAACACTGTACAACACTGCTACTTAGTGGTCATGGTTTAACCAGTGTTTGACTAACCTTCACAAGTAAAATCGATACTTTGTATATAACAATAGTTTCTTACACCCTTATTAAGAATGTTGGAAAGGTTTTCTTCTGTTTATCTTGTCTGAAGATCAGATTTGTGTACACCTTGCTGCACAGTAGAACAGTGCACCACCACTCCAGAGTCAGCCTTTTCTATCAAATAGAGGTTTGATGTTCCTTTCTTCGAAGACCTCAAACTTCATCCTTCACCATTCCTGGGAGCTGCCATTTTTTATCTAGCTGAAAATGATGTGCTGTCTTCTTCGGCTTTGTGAACATCAATTAAATTACATTTTAGCCCATGGCTCCACACTAAAGGGACATGGTTTGAGGTAAAAGTATTCATAAAGCTTTGAAATTTGCATTCCCTGGCCTTTGCTAACAATGACTGTGAACAAGCTAAAGCCTTTACAAGCTAATTAAGGTCTGAGACCTGAATAAAAAAATGTTAGCATGTCCTTTATTCACTCGTAATTATACAAAAGAAAACGATTGCACTAATTTTGCTGAAAATGGTGAAACAGACGTTCCATCTTGGTAACTTTATGCCTTTTGGAGATCAGTACGTTTTAATTTCTCAGCTGTTCAACAGTGTTGTAGTCAAGACCACTAGAGCCGAGTCGGAGTCAAGATTGAGTCCGGGCCATGTTGAGTCCAAGTCAAGACAGAGACTTTCAGAAGTTGAGTCTGAGTCAAGACAGAGACCAAGACAGAGACCCGGAAAAGCCAAGACAGGGGGCTCCCCCATAATATTTCATATTTTTATTTAAAAATCTTAATCTGGTCCCTGTCTTGGCTTTTCCGGGTCTCTGTCTTGGTCTCTGTCTTGACTCAGACTCAACTTCTGATAAATATAAAATTTTGTAAATGCTCAGTGGCCATTTTTGATTTTCCTCCCAGGTAGGGTGAGGGGCCCCAGTGGCAGCCAATCACAAAGGGTGTCTCCAACTAAAATTATTTATTTATAATCATCTTAGTCAAACAGAATTTTTATTATATTATCATTTTATTATTAAACGTTGTACACAATTAAATGTCGGACTGTTCAAAATGAAGTGTTGACTGATTGGTAGCGGGTTCCTCGGAGGAAAGGACTGATTTATTCCATTTGGATACATTGTTGATGTTTCTAATGAACTTTACCTCAGACAGAGACACTGGACTCGAATGGACTCGACTGGTCTCCAAGTCCATCTCGCCCCCAAGACGATCGAAGATCGATTCCAAACGAGGTTGAGAACAAGAAGAGACAGAGACGGCTCTTGAGACCTATGACACTGCTCTTCCCAGTAACAGAAATAATGATGGTGCTGTCATTACAAATCAGTGTGGTTTTAAGTGTTTGAGGATTGTTTGCACAATCCTAAAGGGGTGTCTAATCTGCAATAACCTCGTAACTCCGGTGCAAAAAGTAAGGAAACTAGATCATAGGACAATATAGACAAATATATTTAAACTTTGAATTTTAATAATTCGGTTCTTTCTGAGAACATACACTCTCACAAATCAACAGAGGTGAAAGAAGTACACAAGTCCCATACTTAATTAAAAGTACACCCGTCATCAAAAATAGTTGCACCCAGAAGTGCAGTGGTGTTGGCAGCATCCTGTGCAGGTGCAGTAAGCCTGGGAGATAGTAATTCAGGTAGCTGGAAGGTGTTGAGTCTTACGCAGATATTGCTTGCCACACTGGTTGTGCGGATTTTTCCATAGCGTGTAGCAGCAGTGGGAAGAACATGGTACACATTAGTACCATGAAGGATCTGGAAGACCTACATGAACTGCACATTTGGAGGATTTTCTGAAATGTACAGAGTGACCCAACCATCACAACTGTAGACATTCGAGGAGCAGTGATGTTAGTGCCAGCACTCTTAACACCACGTCAACGTGGCCAAAGACTGTAACAGTGTCGTGCCACATTGTAATGGAGTCACGCAGAATGGCAACCAATGAATCTGCCCATGCTCTATCAACATGCCACCCCAACCACACAATCCTCAGAACCGAGTGAGAACATTCAAGCTGCATGGGATGGATCATCACAGGACACCACTAGGAACCTCTACAACTCCATGCAGAGATGTCTTGCATGTTGCATTAAACCCGACGCTGTACTGAGAGACTCAATGTCTGTACATGCATCATCAAAGGGTTCTTCAGGTTGACATAGGTTGAGTATAGGTTGTAGAGGGTTCTATATTGAACCTTTAAGAAAAGGTTTCTGCATAGAAACAGGTCCTGTGTAGAACCTTTAAGAAACAGGTTCTGCATAGGGCCTTTAGGAAAAAGATTCAGCATAGAACCTTTAAGGAACACATTCTGCATAGAACCTTTAAGAAAAGGGTTCAGCATTGAACCTTTAAAAAAGAGTTCAGCGTAGAATCTTCAAGAGTTCAGCATAGAACCTTTAAAAAAAGAGTTCAGCGTAGAACCTTTAAGGAATGGGTTCTGTGTAGAACCTTTAAGAGCTCAGCATAAAACCTTTAAAAAAAAGAGTTCAGCATAGAAGCTTTAAGGAATGGGTTCTGTGTAGAACCTTTAAGAGCTCAGCATAAAACCTTTAAAAAAAGAGTTCAGCATAGAAGCTTTAAGGAATGGGTTCTGTAAGGAAGTGGTTCTACTCTAAAGTCTATCAGAGCAGTAGAACCTTTAAGGAATCGGTTCTGTAAGAACGTGGTTCTACTCTAAAGTCTATCAGAGCAGAAGAACCTTTAAGGAATGGGTTCTGTAAGAATGTGGTTCTACTGTAAAGTCTGTCAGAGCACTAGAACCTGCTATTTACTGCAGTGAAGATCGATGTAAATGTTTACCTTTTGATCGTCCGCTGAAAACACGCCTCATTAAGGCACTAAACGTAACCAAGGAGACCGTCGGCCCGTTCCCATTGGTCTGTTTTAGACTTTTTTATCCAATCGCGTTAAAGCCCGCCCTCCCCCGCAGCCAATGGTCGCGCAGGGGGGGCGGTCGGGCCGTGACGTCACAACAGCTCGAGGCGCTCCGGAGTGGACGGAGGAAGAGGAGCCGAGTTTAGAGCGGCGGAGGAGACGCGCGCGCACATACACACACACACACACACCGGACACATACAGGACACACCGGACAGCGCTCTGACCCTCACGACATGCGGACCGTCTGCTAGACTCTCTGAGTCCTCTGTTCAGGTAGGACTTTATACACGATCTCAGAGAGAGAGAGAGTGAGCGTGTGTGTGTGTGAGAGTGAGTGAGTGCACAATCGCGCGCGTGTGTATGTGTGAGTTAGAGAGAGAGAGAGCGCAAGAGTGTGTGTTTGTCCGTGTGAGTGTGTGAGTGAGTGAGCGAGCGAGAGAGAGTGTGTTTGTGTGTGTGGTGGTTTCACTTTGGAAAACTTATGTTTGAATATGGGATCAGAATTCCTGACTGTGGGAATGTGCTGTTAATACAGGTCTCTTCTCCAAGTTGGGGGGTATGTGTGAGGGTCCTGTGCTCAGTGTGATGGTCTGTGTGAGGGTCCTGTATTCAGTGAGATGGTCTGTGTGAGGGGCCTGTGCTCAGTGTGGGGGTCTCGTGCTGGACGGAGAGTGAATATCCAGGTGAACTGCCTGCTGGAATCTGAGGAATGTGAGGTGGCCAGGGGAGTGAAGAAGCGGGCGGGGCTTCTGTGAAGTGGGCGTGGTTTATTTTTTCCTCCTTAGGGCTGTATTGATAATGCTGTCATCAGTTTACTATTAAGGCTGTATACAAATACTGTGTGTGTGTGTATATATATATATATATATATTACACACATATATACACATATACACTTTATACACCAGAGATGCACAATATAATAATACATTCTTATGAGAGAAACATGGTAAAAAACTTAGTGAGAGAGAGAGAGAGAGAGAGAGAGAGAGAGAGAGAAATAATTAATTTAATAATTCTTTTTAATGTCTGTTCATTTTTCTGAACAAATTGAAACTTTTAGCTGCAGACCAAACATTTCCCGCTGGCTCATGAATTTGAACAGGTGAATTTAGCGCTTTTTAAGAAACCCAAGGACGCTTTGCAGAATCACACTCGGCAGAGAAGCGGCTGCCAATTGTTCACAGCGTACTCTCCACCGGGGGGCATCCGTATCTGGGCATACAGACAAAGATTCATACACACACTTATTCTCCCCCAGCAGCAGAGTAGACTCTTCACTTCATCTCCGTTTGTGGACTGTGGGCGGAACCGGTGTCTCCAGAGGAAACCCACGCAGACACAGGGACAACATGGAAACCCCACCCCAAGGAGGACTTGAACCCAAGACCCTGGTGTTGGGATGTGTAAATTAATTGCCTGAATGAAATATCCTAAATGAAGTTATAAAGAAAGGAATGGAGTCGTTGGGATGGAATGAAGCGTCGGAATGTGTGAATGTACCGATGGTGTAAGTGATTACGGTGTTGGAGTGAAAGAATACGTTTATTGGGGAAAACCGTACAGTGGAAAGGAGGGTCTAGTACCCTGTTGGACCTTTAGTCTGGATACACAATGATATATAAAGATTGTGTATGCCATCCTGTGGCACATCTGCACACAGATGTTGAAGCTGGTCCTGTAGGTCCTGCACACTCATTGGTTGCCAAAGTTGGCGTCCCAGCTGCTCCCAGAAATGCTCGATTGGTGATAAATCTGGTGTCTGAGGCCAAAGAAGTGCTCCAGTCTGGTGCAGACATTCCTGGGAAACCGTGGCTGTGTGGAGCATTATCCTGAAACATGCCTGTCATGAAAGGCAACACTTGACCACAGGATGTCCTGCATACTGTTAGTGTCCCTTGTTTCTTTAATATATATTGTGATATTAACCAATGCGAGGAACCAGTGGGCAAAGGTTGATTATTAATAATATGGTTTGGAGACGGTGGCTCTGTCTAAAAGACAGGAGGCTGAGCTGGAGGTGGCGTAGATGAAGATGCTGAGATGTTTGTTGGGAGTGAGGAGGATGGACAAGATTAGAAATGAGCAGATCAGAGGGACAGTGAAGGTGGAGCAGTTTGGAGATAAAGCCAGAGAGGCCAGGTTGAGATGGTTTGGACATGTGTTGAGGAGGAATAGAGGATATATCGGACAAAGAATGGGGAGAAGAAGGAAGAGCTCAGAGAAGGTTTATGGATGTAATGAAAGTGGACATGGAGATGGTTGGTGTAACAGTAGAGGAGGCAGGGGATGGGGCAAGATGGAGGCAGATGATCTGCTGTGGCGACCCCTAAAAGGAGCAGCCGAAAGAAGAAGAATTATTATTATTAAATTAAACAATATATTTCAGATATATTGTTATATACTTTCTTTGGAGCAGCAGAAAGTTAAAACATGAAGTTTCATTTATTTTTATTAGGATTTTATTGTGACTGCTGATGATGCTGATGGACAAACAATATATCGTGCAGCCCTATGATGACAATAACACGGCTGATTGGAATAATGGACACATCTGGGCGTAATCATGGCTAAATAAACGACTATGCTTTCTGAAACAGGGGTAGGAAGATCAGACAAGCTGGAATATTGGGGCATAGCATTATTCCGCCGGAAGTGTTTCAATTTTGGAAAAATTGATTAGTAAGGGATTCCAAATGCAGTAAAAAAAATTAGATCTGAGACTTCAGATATGGCGATTTCAACACTAGGCTCCACTATCAGGACACATATTTGAGATCGTATCAAATGTAATAGACTTGTAGTCTGTTAATTTAGGACACAGCCGAAACACAAGACCGATCTGCCTCATTTGTGATGCATCAGAGACACTTTCCATCAATGAAGTGCATGTAGTGGTGCACAAGAGACCCTAGACGTTTACCCTCCGTGAGGCACTAATACGTTTTTAAGGAGGCAGTCCGTGAACACAGTGGGTGAAATATTAACACAGTTAAAAGGAAATAACCAGTTTGGGCAAAATCAAGTTAGCGACAACCCTGTAAACTAGACTCTGATGCACTTGTGGCTGAATGCAGTCAAAAGCTCGCAGCAATGTTCCAACATCTGGTGCAGTGTCTTTGCAGAGGAGTAGAAGCCTTTCATTTCCGAAGAGACGTTGGACGAGCAGGTGTCTACCCTTCATATGTCACCGGTTTATGTAACTGTATATGGACGTAAGGGCTCCCATCATAGGTCTGATCTATGTGACAGTATTTTCCGGCATCATCGATGATTTGCCTCATTTTCGCACCGACAGCTATTGAACGGTCCATCGTTCCGAGACAGCGGCGTCTCGGGAATATATGTGAAGCATGTTGAGCCTATTAATTCCGTTCAAATGCACACAGCAGCGCTGGGGAAGCAGAGTATCTGCCTTATTCCTGCCTCACATTTGTGGAGCTGGAGGTTATTACTCTTCCTGGAAATTGTGTGTGGGATTGTTTGCTTCTGCATTACTCTGTGCAGAGTGACGGTGACGGAGCTGATGTGTGCATTGGAGATTATGGATAGATGTTACGCAATGTACCATGCTTCTGAAAGGAATGCTGTGTTTGCACAGCACCTGATAAAGCATCGCTTTTCCGGGAATATTGTTTGCAATGGTGCTTCAGAGTGAATGAATCTGCTGCTGTTAGGCCACATATCTGCCTTATTTCTGAGGGTTACAGTATGTTTGAAGGGCTTTAGAACAGAGAGATGTACGACGAGCGTCCTCTTTCTGCCCGTGTCTGCTCCTGTAGCTCTCATTTGACCTAATTTGCGTCACTGCTACCCTTCGCTGATCTGTGCAGAACTGAGGACATGAAGGCAGGGTGGTTTACTTTTATATGTATAGTGGGTTTGTATGACAGACACTGTGCCAAAGCAGCTGTGCAGAAAAACAGCTCGAACCCCCTAATGATCAAGCCACAGGAGTCTGGCAGGAAGGCTGGTCTGCTCTTCAGAGCGTAGTAATGATCAGATTCAAATGCTGGCCAATTGTAGTGGCCAGTCCGGAGAAGATGAAGGATCTCACTGCTATTAATTGTTATGAATATTGATGGTGACGACCATGAACTAAATCGACATTGACTTTTTGAGACACTAATGTTTGGATTAGGGTCACATTGAAGGCGTTCAATGAATCTTGACAATGATAATTCAACCCTTCTGCCAGATTGAGTGGTTTGGAGAACCGTGCTGGGCTCCAGCCTTTGGTTCTCCACCCTTTTTACAGGGACATACCAAACGTCATGGGATATCGGTGTGTAAAAGATTAGGAAGTGACATTAATATGAAGTGGGAGTGAGGTTGAACATTGGCCACCGTGCTGATGGCAAGATGATTCAAATTATTGTAGGTCAAGCAAGGCATGATGGTGGATGGACGGGACATTCCAGGAATTTAACATTCCGCAATCCACAGTGTCAAGAGTTTCCCGGAAATACATCGTGGAACCAATTTTGGGCAGCAAGTGCCTGATGATGTTGCATTATCCTGGAATATCCCATCATTGTGAGGATATGTGACGTCCATGAAGGGCTGCAAGTGGTCACCAAGCAGTGAATTGTAGCAGCACCGGTCCCAAACCATGCCCTGAGAATTCGCTCCACACCAGTACGGAACCATGACCTGCACCGTGCACACACATTTGTTGACCGCTGGGATCAGTAGTGTCACAGGGTGGGTGTCATTGTTACCATGACCCATAGGACCATGCTACATGTGGCTACTCCTCTAGTGTCAGTTAACAATGTCACACTCCCAACTGAGATGCTGTGTCCAGTGTTGGGGCACTCTGGTGGGTCTTCCTCCCGTATCTTATGGAACCTAGAGAATGCTGTAGAAAGAGGAGAAAGTTGTTTTTCTGTTTACAAGGACGTTTGAAGCCAGACCACATTGGTCACCATCATAATCCCCCACTGAGCTGTCCGCTGCCCTCTATGACATACTCCCAATGCACACATGACGCTGTGGATCAAGGATGGTTAAATTCCCAAACAACTTTGGAAATGGAATGTCATGATCCATTTGGCACCTACTTTCGTTCCTTGTTCACCTGAGCCAGAAGTGGCCCAAATGTGTCTGATTTCTGGGGAGTGACGTCACTGGAATACTGAAAGAAAATGAGAATGTCTCAGAGCAGGTTTGGACAGATATGATCGTGAAGAAAGGCCAAGGCATTTCAGCAGCTGTCTGTACAGCAGGAAGATGAGGAACACAGTAAAAAGTTCAGCCTGTAAAAATGCACTGATAATGGTTTCATTGAAGCCACGGAATACGCAGAAACAAAGTGACTTACAAGCTAAAACGAACGAATCTATTTTGTCCATGTTTAACGCACATTAAGTGGGTGTTTTCACACTTGTCTCAGATATGTAATCACACACCCAGACCTGATTGTGGCCTTGATTAGGCGAGGAGCACATTACAGAAGAGTTCAAATTATGGCTCGATTGCACAATTTTGAACGTCACTTTTCCATTTTTTTGCAAATTGGTAGGTCCTAGGTTCATCCGTTTATCACTTTTAACTATTTTCCTTGGATACGAATACTCAGGCCTGAACAACAGCACTTTCTCGAGTCATGGCATTTCATGCAGACACCCCTGAAAACTTTAGCTATGAACGCGAGAAGTTGAAGCTGCCACGTAACAAAGCAATCAGACAACGCCACATGCATTATTGGGTGTGGATATCTACCATACTTGCAGCAGACCAAACCAGAGTCTGCTTGAAGTGAACCCCAGACCACCAATTTCAGGAGGACCACAGATCATTTTTCACACTTGAACAAATATATCGAACTCTCGGTCACCATGTTCTGCATATGGCCGATGGGCGAACTCCTTGGACGAAGAAGCTACGAGACGAAGCCTCTGATTTGTTGGTAAGGCATGCCAGGAGCAGCTTTTATCTCCCACCATTTGATACACCGTGAAGCCTCGTGAAACTTTTACCACCCCGGTCCATACGCTCATTTCACTTCAGATGTTGATTCTGCTTCTGCATCTCTGTCAACAAATGTACATGTTGTCCTTAAGAGGGCGCTCAAAGCATGATTTAAGGTCAAGGTGCACACAGACCCACTGTACTTGCACACACGGGAAATTCTCCTCCACATTTAACCCATCCACACACAGTGATGCACACTCATACACACTAGGGGGCAGTGAGTGCACGTGCCCGGAGCGGTGGCCCTATCGACGGCGCCAGCGGAGCAACTGGGGAGTCAATCGCCTTGCTCAAGGGCACTTCAGTCATGTAGTGCCAGATCTGGGATTTGAACGGGTGACCTTCCAGTCACAAGGCTGGTTCCTAAACCACCAGGCCATTTGTATTTACTGCAGTGGAGTCAAAGTACATTACACTCCTCAGCTGTATGGAGGAACCAGGGGCAAAAACACCCATTCTTACATGGTGCTGCTTTAAACAAACAATATGTTGTGTGGCTTCTAACATGTTTCATGCATGAAATTGGAGCAATTTGCTTCAGTCTTCCATAACTTCACAGAAGCCCTGTTTCCAAGTATGCGGGAATGCTGAGTGCAATGCTGGGAGATTGCAGCTGCGTATTTCAGTATTCCAGTGTTCCAGCACGACTGATTCAGCTTGTGAAGGACCTGATAAGGAGCTGTGGAATTGGAGTGTAGCAAAAGCATGAAGCCACGCTGCGCTGCGTTTCTGTGGAATGGATGAAGACTAACGTGGCATTAAAATGCCTGATCCACTACAACCACACAGCCTCGCGTTGTCGGAATGCTTTTTTCCCAGTTCGTTTCTTATTCCAAGAACGTGGCATGGTTGCGCGCATGGCTTTTGGCTGCAATGCTGATTCGGTGGCCTAATCTTTCCATTCTGGATGGAAATGTAGCAAGGTGGGAGGAATGGATTCTCTCGTGTGTTCCGTTTAGACCGTATTCCACACACTGCTGTCAGGAAGGAAGGAAATCCCTGCTGCTGGCAGATTTGCAGACGATTAAGTCTCCCTTTTGCATATTTCACCAAATGTTTCGTTTTGGGGTTCGTCAGTGAGGGTCGTTTTCAGGCTCATGAGCAGGTCGTTCTTTTATGTGCATTTCTTGGTTGCCTTTACAAGACGTGGTTGTTGTGGTTAGTTATCAGGAAATGAAACCTCTTTTGCATCTAATATCAGTTTTGTTTATAGTTCTTTAAAAGAGCCTCTTTGAAATAACTCTGCATGGATGTGGGTTGTGATGAAGAATGTAGGTTGTGATCATCTGTAGGGCTGCCTCGGAGCTCTGGCCCATGAAAACATGGCCTTCATAAGACCTCTGAAGGTGTCCCGTGGGATCTGGCAGCAGATCTTTTAAGTCCCGTCAGTTGTGAGGACCATGGAGTTGTTGGAGTCCCTATCGCCCGTTCACTGGTTGTCCTTCTTTGGAGTACTTTTGGTAGGTAGGTACTGACCACTGCGTATTGGGAATCTGTGGGTGTTCTGACCAAGGCTTTGGTTCATGTTGATGTTGGGAGATTCTTAAACTTGATCATTTTTCTGACTTTCAACACATGAACCTCACGTCCCACCTCTTGACAGGTGTGACTGCGAGTAGGTAACCAGTGTTATTCACTTCAACTGTTATTTATGTGGGTAAATTACACTTTTGTGGTTCCAAACTTTACAATCCCATGTGTAAAGTTATTTTCTGCTGCATCCGGAACCGCATTGCGTAGTCGTGGGCGGCAGTCTTTGAAATGTTCCGTAACCAAGACAGCAGAAAGGCCTCTGACTGGCTATGTTCTACCCAACATGCTCATCTCTAAGCCCTGCCTCTGCAAGCTGGTTAGTGGGTGAAATATCACTGACTACTATAATACTGTCATATATCCCACTCTTAACTTAAAGCTCAGACCTTCTCCTGCCCCACAGGTTGAAAACACAGCTACCAGCATCACATGGGTGATGAATTCAGGATGAATTTGATACGGGATTCTCCTTCCGATATCTGATCCAGCAGTTTCAGCTGATATCAGCTCAATCCCCATTGATACCAGTATGCCATCCCTGCTGTGTTTGTGTCCAGGGATGGGTGGGTTATTCTGGAGTACCAACCTTTTCTCCGTTTCCTTCCTTGTGCATTAAAAACTGCTGTATTTACAAAAGCACTGCAGTGTTCCAGTTTCCCCCCCAGATTACTGACCGGGAAAAAATCCACAGTTTGGACAGTGCAGATAAGCCGAGGTGAAATTGCGTGTTTATCTCGAAATGAGCTCAAAAGTTGTTTTTGTGCTCCTGCTGACTGGGTGCTTTCGGCTGGGTGGAATCTCTACCTCGAAGGCCGGCGTGTTGCTTTTGTTTTTGGTTAGAACCGAAAGCCGCCCTTGTACCTTTTCTTTCTCTTGTTTTGTCTCTGGCCGAGAAGCATGCGCTGACCTGATGGCCCACGTTAAATGAATTCCCTGTTAATGCTGATTCACCATTCAGCTCTCGGTATCTGGCAGGTGGCCACTTTCACTGTGGGAGCGGATCCAGTCATCTTGGCGAACGTCCAGTCCTAGAGAACCCGCAGGAAGCCATTGACCGCACTACCTTTTGGATGGATCACTGAAACGTGATCTTGCTGCTTACTGCTTATTTATGTCTGGGGCTGTATTTTTAGCCTCCTCTGTGTTTATTATCGTAGTAAACTGACTTGAGTCGTCATGAGTGGCAGAGCGGCACATCCCGGCACGCCTGGACGTAAATCGGGCCGCGTGGAGTCTTTGCGTGCCGTGCCGTGGGCTGCAGATGGGCCTTGCCTTGTGCTCAGCATGCCGGCTACTTGCTGGCGTTATATAAGGCTGCCTGTAGGAGATTGCGTGTCATCAGTCTTTGTTGCTTATGGACAGCTGAGGTCATGTCTGTGCCACAAATCATCTGGCAGAGCAGCAGCAGCAGAAGACGACGTTTATTTATGTTCCCGTCCTCGTTTTGTGAGAATGGTGTGGTCGTGAATTGATACTTAGTTTGATGTACTGGGGAGTGAATTGTTTCTAATGGCTTTTAAACCTTTCTAGCTTTCCACAAGAAGGTCAACCTTGGATTACCGATGGTTTCCTTGGTCATTTCAGAGGCCTGCGAGTCGGAGAAGGCTTCCTCGTGATGCACCTCCCCACAGCTGACTTAACTCGTGTTGGAATTTGGCTAATCGGCCGAATTGAAATTTCTCCTGACAGGCCAAGACTGGGAGCAGGCGGAGGAGAGAAATATTCCGACACAAGAA
The DNA here is from genome assembly GCA_034509495.1 of Acestrorhynchus altus. Classification (NCBI taxonomy): domain Eukaryota; kingdom Metazoa; phylum Chordata; class Actinopteri; order Characiformes; family Acestrorhynchidae; genus Acestrorhynchus; species Acestrorhynchus altus. The sequence continues at coordinate 30,765,639 of CM067509.1, forward strand.
CCTCTTTGTAGGATTGTTGTTTTACAACGGAGCGTGATGAGGGCTTGTTCAGCACATTCAGGAGCTCAGGCAGACAGACAGTGAATAAAGCTTTGGATCAACACCAACGCCAGGTTTCAATCCGTAATGTAAATGAGGAATTATAACGAACTGTATTTCTCCCCGGTGGGTTCTCTTTCACCACCGAGCACAAATAAATACCTTGCCTTTGTCTTTGTGCTGCTATTGTTAGGATATTATTCCACCCTAAACAATCTCCCCCTTTCTGCGTAAAAGATGAAGCGTCGTTCTTCACGCTGGGATTTGAGTCGTAAAGGAGTGCGCTGTGTGTTTGTGCTCGTCTCTTTTGTTATCTCGGATTGGTGCGAATGTTCCGCCGCCGCGCTGAGGCCAGCTTATATCTAACCCGAACTGACATCAGTTGAATAGTTCTTAGCATCCTCCCCCCTGGGTGGGTTCTTCAGGCTCCTACCTTCAAAGCCTTTTCTCTTCTAGTAGTAACTGTGTCACCTTTCATGACCAGTTCACAAAGAGCACTACAGTTCATACTCAGTCCAATGCTTGTTGCTCCTTTTGTGTTTGTTTTGGACCCGGTAAGAAAATCAGACCATGGCTACATTCACGCAGCAGGTTAAGTGGCCAGAGTCTACTCGTCTAATCTGATCTTTAAGACGTTCACGCTGTTTAAGACGTATACCCCGCTCTGATGCCACGTGCAAAAGGTCCCGGAGGTACCTTTCAACGTACCTCCGGTACGATAGCTGGACTTTTCACAGATAAGCATTCAATATCATTATATGGCCACGCCCACTTTTTTGGGTTGCATTCATGGTTTCTTTAAACTTTGCTTAAACGAAGCTTTTCTATGTGCGTTCAGCCACCCTCGTCTCGTCTGCTCAACACACATTTACGGGGAATGTCTTGTATTGGAAGTCGCCTGAATTCCAATCTGGCTGTTCCGGCCGAGTCACAATGCCTTTGGATTGGATATGCATCGTATTTCAATATTGCATATGAACGTATTGACTTGTGAACAGCGTGAGAGATCGTTGTCAAGCTGTAATCGATGCTTATTTTCATGACATAATATCACGGTAGCGTAAGTTTCACCCAAGAGCCAAATATCCCTTTTTCGGGTTAGTATGTTTAAAATGTTTCTTTTATTGTAATTTTGAGACTGTCCGATTTATCATTTACTCAAACTTGAAATGAATTTTTTTTATAATCCAGAATTATGGTTTTATGATTTTCATGAGCTATAAGCCATACAGATCAACAGTTAAACAAAAAAGCTCTGACATGTAATGAATATAAAATCGTTTTATATGAAATTGATCACAAATGTTTCATTTTGATCAAAACATATAAAAGATAAATATAAAAATATCACTTTAACAGTATCACAATATATTGCATTAAATCGAACCGTGACCCCTGTATTGCGGTGTGTGTGTTGATATCACCGGATTCTTGCCAATACATATATATGCATACATCCTGCACTGTCCGTCGTTGGTTCTATCCTTCCTGATGGTCTGTTTCAGCAGTTCAGACCTGCTCGAGCCATTGGATATTAATCATCAGTTGAAGACATTTCAGCAAATGGTTTGTTGAGCAAAAATGCCACTTCCTGCCCTGACTTTATTAAGATCTCTATTTTCTCCCTTTTTCCGTCGGGCCTGTGCTCTTTCCCTCCTCAGATGTTGCGAGCACGGTCTGTAGGGCAATAGTCTGTTTCTTGAGGGAAACCACGAGTAATAGAGTGCAGAAATTCCTTGTGGGGTATGCAATATATTCCCCTTTTATCACTCGGTGGGTTTTCTGGGAAGTGAGCTGAAGGTGGTGCAATAAAAACATACTTTCAGTTATGAAATCTGCTGCAGGAAAGAGAGGTTTTGGGGCCAAAAGCGTTTCTTCGGTTCTGGTTGTTGAGCAGGGTTTTTGCAGCATAATCGGCCCAAAGAATTCAGGCTTTATCGTGTTTTTCACTGTGATTGTTTGAAACTGTCACCTTAAAAAAAACATCAGTAATGCTTTAAATGTCAGGAATGTGTCCTCTTTGAAGGTCAGTTCATGTTGTACTCTCTGAGCCATTCAGAGGGACACACTGTGACCTGGTGTACCCAATCGTCTTGCCACAATAATACTTTTCATTTACTGTTACTGTTACTTATCCAATTAGACTGTCCAGAAATTCTGGCCATGGGTGGGTGTAGCATAACTGGGGATTGAACTGTTGATGGGGCCACTGCTGTGGGACCTTGGAGCCCATCACTGGTAACTGATATTGGTGCTGGTCATTTTGCATCCCTAGTACATCTCTTCTAATAAATCTGTTGCCGTAATATGCCTAATATCCAACAACAGGTTTTGGAATCTGCAATGATTCCTACACCACCACTGACTAATATTAGCAGACTGCCCATATTGCTTCCCACCCTGGTAACTGTTGGCACACCTGGCAGGCTCCGCCCACAAAGATTTCTACATGCACTTTTCACCAACAAGACAAAACATTATTATTATTTTCCAATGAAACAGCAAAAAGTTCACATTCCCCTCATTTTCAGCAGGAGTAGATCAACATCCTCATTCCTTTTCATGCCGCCGGGTTTTCGCAGATTTCTCCACCATCCCAGCTCCTCACCAGGGTGTACACGGGTCTCGTCTGCTCTAAGATCTTTTCTTTTGTCTAATCTTTTGCTTTTCGGCTGTTTCTCGACCATCTCTCTTTGCACGTACGCCTGTACAACGTGCAACATTCAACACTGGGGCAGCCGTGGCCTGGTACTTGGGGAACCAGCCTTGTGACTGGAAGGTTGCCAGTTTGAATCCCTGGGTTTATGAGCATTTACCTTTGCGCGTACAAGTGCTAGAGAAACCGTGAACCGTGAGGGAACCTTCACCGAATATTCATGCACAACCATGGTGGAGTTGAGCTCTTGATGCTCCCTGATATCTGGTCTAGGACCCATAACACCTGCGTGAAATTCTGCAGCGCATGAGGTTTGATTTCTCTTGGACTCTCAAAGGACGTGCATCGATTGCTGTGGTGTCACTTTACGCTAAAAACATTCTCTGGATTTTCATGCACAGCACCTTTAATCGTGATATTGATTTAACGTTCCATCACTCAGCACTTAATCTTCGGTTTGGTCTATTTTTGTTTGAAAACTTTGACTTAGTTAATCCTCAAAAGAGCAAGTGGATTACTGGCGTACTAATGCAATCAGCTTTGACTGCTTTAAGTGCGGCGTATTAATAAATGAACAGTGACTGTTGAGGGAACACGGCTCCTGAACTCCTCGACTTTTTTAATTTTGCATGTGCTGAAGATGTGTGGATTCCACTTTCAAACATCCTTATGTTCCGGTGCAGTTATTACTAATTCAAGGCGATTGTGGAAAAGTGTGTGTGTGTGTGTGTGTGTGTCTTTGGGTAAACCCGCGGGTGTGTGGTGGCGTTCGGAATTATCGAGGCATTATTTATGAGCAAGGCCGCTCGCCGATCGCGCTCCACGTAGGTTCTGTGGTCGGCTCCTGGATGGCAGGATGCAGCAGGGAGCACAAAACCGTGTCAGCACTTTGGGAGATTAGACTCACAAAAGAGTTTTGTCCTGCAGCCGGACCGCCGTAGAGACATCCCACAGGACGGGTGAAGCGCAGGGCACTGTTACAGCCGAACTGCTGGCGAGAGCAGAGGTAGATGTTCACGGAAAAAAAAAGGACTTTATTACAGAGCGTGAATGACTTCAAACCGCCGCTGCAGGCCTTGGCTTCTTCTGCCACAGAGTCTTAGGTGGTATGCATGGCAACTTGGTAAATATTTCAGCTGGGCTGGCCTGCTGCTGTCTGGGGCCATTCTCTGCTTACAGAGCTGAAGCAGAACAGGGCCGTGGGGGACAGGGATGTCTTGCTGCTGCGCTCCTACGGTAATGACAAATCCTCTGGAGAGTTCTGCTGCAGTTGAAAAGCGCCGGACTGTCTTCGTAACATGCTCTGACACGGAGTGATGAGTGGACGCTTTTTATATATGATGTCACATGCCCGTAAGTATCAGACTTTCAGCAGTTTGCTTACACTGTGGTCCAGACAACTGCAGCACTGTGAAATGGACAGGGTTGGCTGATGTGGAGGAAGTACTATTTTCCTTGCTTTATCCGTTGATCTTGCTCCTCGTACTCCGATAAAGCCGTGTGGTGTGCTGAGAAAACGTGGGGACATTAGTGAAACGTGGTAGCTCTGTATGTCTGCTCGGTGGATGCTCCCTGATATCTGCTCTACACCACCATGCAATTCTGCAGCACGTGAGGGCTGATTGCACTGAGACACTCGAAGGACATGCATGGATTGCCGTGGTGTCACTTTACACAGTCGGCGAGATGAAACATTTCAAATGTGCTGGTCTCGCCAACCCCCAGCCTCTGTTGTTGCATTGTTTAGTATTTTTTTGTCGGGGTGTTGTATAAAAGTAACAGTTCGGGTTGTCTCACAGTGTGGACCTCATGCTTCGGTACGAGTACAGTACAACGTACAGTAAACTGTAAAAGCAACCCAGGTTACTAGTGACAGTTTGTGCTATATAGTGTCCTGAGTAGGAAATACAGCCTGAACTGTGTTATGTGAGCAGTTACCATGACAATACTCCTGAACAACCACATTTACCTCAATGCTGGGCTTACAGGTTAAGGTTACTAGGTGACATATTTACCCTAATAGTGCATGCATGAGCATGTCAGAAGGTCTGAGCTTGTTTTTTTTTGTCTCCACTTACGATTGCAATAAACAATATTATTGTAATTTTATGACATTTTACACCATTGACATAATAAGAAACTAGTGCATCTAAAAAAATAATACTGAGGGTTTTAATTATTTAATTCTAATTATTTAATTCTTAACCGTTTTTATGTTCATCACATTTAAAGTGATATTTCTTGCTTTTTTTGTTTGAATGTTGATACTGTGATTACTCCTCTATTCAAAGCTGAGATTCTGGATTTCTGCTTTTCGGGAGCTACAAGACAAACAAAAAATTTAATTCAATTTACAAAAATGTAATGAATGTAAAATATGGGGTTTTACCTTCTTGAACGAACTTTTGATCGATTAATTTTTTGAGATGTACAAGTAAATCATATCGTTACATTACCTGTTAAAGTGCAGTAGACGTTTCATCACGACTGTTCAGGTGTTTGGAATATAACGTTTGAATGTCCTAAAGAGCGAAGATGCCGTAAAAGGAAATGAATTGAACATAAAGCTAAACCGGCTGTTTGGCACTAACGCGCTCTCCTCGTTAGGTAAACACAGTGGTTTACGAATGGTGTCCGATAAGGTGATGATGTAATTTTCTCGGGGGAGCAGCAGCAGAGAAAGACTGGTCAGAGCCCAGCTGGTCATCATGAGTCCAGTATCTGTATATAAGACATATAAGTAATATATCGGACACGGCGAGGATAGTCGAGCAGCACATTGATGGCGTGTGTTCACGAAAAATAAATCCTAATAATTGCTTCTGTACGTCATTGTTCTGATCTCCAGCTTTAATGAAACATAGCCTGCCTTTTTGGAGGAACGGCGTGTGTCTTTGGATTGTTCTTGTCTTCCACCCCAAATTAAAAGGCAGGAAAGTTGGAGTGGAAAAAGGAGGACTGTGTACTGCTGCCCAACTGCAGAGCAAGTCCTTGAATAACCTATAATTTGCTGACATTTAGCAGAGTGTAAACTCAGCAATTGCTGTCCTGCTAACTGTAATCCATAACGTCAAGCCAAACCCTGTTTTAACCCTTTAGTCCTCCCAAGACCGTTAGCGCTGGAGAAGTCCCACTTCAGCCGTCCTTCCACAGGCTTTGCTTCTCCACTTCGGCCCACATATACCAGTGGATGCTCTGCGGCGGGAATACCTGCGGAATGAGAGGTCGCCAAACTGCTGCGTCTTGATAGGAGTCTACGTTTGAAGGTAATTAGTCCTGACATCATTGTTTGAGCCTCCAGGCTTTGAAGCCAGTCAGCCAATGTTCACATACTTCCAGAATGACCTGATCTTGGGGTTGCGCCATCTTTTTAAGGCGTGCCCGGTGTAGGTCAGTGGTTCTGGCTTGTTCTCTTCCCTGCTGCCATCATCTCCAGTGGTTTTGTCATTCTGTTTGAACTACACTTCATACGATGTGGGCGTCACGACATGTCCATCATCCTGGTCTTTCTTGGCGATCTTCATAGAGGATGGAAAGTGAGACAGGAGGTGCTGGGGCAGCTGCGTGCTTTGACTAGGAAATCAAATGCACCACAGTGGAGGTGATACGAGTGCATGGAGTACCAGCGTCCTGTGGGATGAGGAACGTTTCTCATATGTGGGTTTAGAAAGTTCTGCAGGGACAAAAGTATTGAGACACCTGCTAATTCATTGTTTCGTCCCAAATCAAGGCCTTAAAAGCCTCGTGTTGTACTTGCAGGGGCGGAACATGGGTTAGGTGGGTTCCAGATGGGCATGGGCTCTGAGTTGGTTTGTACATGTGGTGTTACTGGGACCTAGTCATTACAGTACACCTTAATTTCACATGTAGGCCCCACAGGGTGCAGTGCAAAACCCATGTTTAACCCCTTCTAGTCCCGTTAGGGAGGAGCAAACATGAAACCCACCGACAACCTTCTGGTTCCACCTTGGGCGACCCATACAGGCCCCACATGGAGATGTTATGGGAAAGAGTTTATCCTGCTTTTGGTGGAGTAACGATCTGTTGAGGGAGTGTGGCTGTAAGGGTTTGATTGCATTCAGCTAAAAGGGAGTCAGGAAGGTTGATCACTACCTCACTTCATTCCAAAAGTCCCGGATGGAGCTCCATCAATTACAGCAGTGGAACTCCATGAAGACATGGATGTCAGTGTTGCTCTACCTCAGGTTTCATGTCAGTCAGTCTTTTACAGCCACGCTGGAGCTTCCAGTTTCTCCTCAGCAGTTCTCTGACACACAGGGTCTCGGTGAGGTCACCCTCTAAATGCAGCTGTGAGCCTCGGGAACCAAATAAACATACAGGTGACCTTTTGTTTACTGACCCCAGTTCAGCACTGTGCTAAGAGTGTTGGGGATAGTACGGAGGTCTGGACAGCTGCCATTTTCATCACAAACTAATTTCCCTCTTTTTTCCACTTGACTTCTCGTGCCTTGGTCCGCCGGCAAACAGAATGCCGCAGTTTGTTTACGTTTCATTTATTTTCATGAGTCCCTTGAAGGTGTGCTTCAGCAAAAGGCTAATCTGTTTATCTAGCTCAAGTCGCATGGGTATCAAACGCCAACACCGCACTCTGCTTTACATGATTGAATCTGCTTTTACTTGTTAATCACTGAGGCTGTGTGTGACTGACATTGGATTTCGAGGGGGGGTGTCTCAGCGAGTGCATGAAGATTATGTATTATGGAGCCATGCGTGACCTGTGAAAAGAGGAGTTTGTGGTGCTTTGCTTGTCATCTTGAAGAAATGGAGAGCATATTGGAATGCGTTGAGGTTTCAGTAAAGATGACTGTAAATACTCTTAATTTATCATCCTCATATTTTGTCTTGAAAAGATTACTTCATTATTACAGGGGCTGGACAATGAAACTGAAACACCTGGTTTTAGACCACAATAATTGATTAGTATGGTGAACTAGGGCCTCCTTTTGCGGCCAATACAGTGTCAGTTCTTCTTGGGAAGGACATTTTTTGGATACAATCCGGGTTAGCACCCGAACATCCCTTTCAGACAGCTTCCTCTTGCGTCCACAGTTAATCCTGTTGGATGTGGTTGGTCCATCTTGGTGGTGCTGACATTACCCTGGATACCGTGGATCTTGATACATCACAAAGACTTGCTGTCTTGGTCACAGATTCACAAGCAAGACGTGCACCAACAATTTGTCCTCTTTTGAACTCTGGTTTGTCCCCCATAATGTTGTGTGCATTGCAATATTTTGAGCAGAACTGTGCTCTTACCTGCTAATTGAACCTTCACACTCTGCTCTTACTGGTGCAATTAATGAAGATTTGCCACCAGGCTGCTCCAATTTAGCCATGAAACCTCCCACTACAATGACAGCTGTTTCAGTTTCATTGTCCAACCCCTGTATATCATAGAATTGGTCCCCTATTTGTGGACCCCTATTTATTTTCATCGTGTGTGGTCGTCCTCTGTAGATAATGGCACAAGAAAACTCATGGTCACCAGGTCTTGTTTGTGAAGCAGCCCATGTTCTAATAACTAGTGTGGAGGTGATGAGCTGCTCTCCAGTATCAACAGCACTGTATTAAAACGTTCATAAAGAATTCTGATTGGTTGCATTTGTCTTCAGTACTGTTGGTGTACTGTGTGCAACATGAAAACCATCAGTTTATAGACCATGGTGCATCTAAAACCAGTATACCACTGCAGCCCTGTGAGAGGGTGACCTGGGATGCGGAGAAAACAAATGGGACATTGACGAAGCTGGAGTGAATCAATGAGGGACACTTCAAGCTTTGCATACGTGATGCATGAGTAGGGTTGTGTACCATTCATATCACTTGTACCTGGAATTTGGTACTCAACAGTACTTTTTTCTGTACTTTACTCTCTTTAATAACCAAAAATGTAATTTCAGTTAACTTCAGATGTTTGGCCATGCTGGATGTATGACCATGCTCATATATTCATCGTTCAGTCGCCTTCTGTGCTGTTAGTGGTGGTTTCTACTGGTTTTCTTTATCATCCAGCTACAGTTGTTGGTTTAGGGCTTCGAATCCCTGGTTCAAATCTGGTTCACCTGTGTGCTGCATCAGCAGAAGCTGCAGGTTATTAACATTAGTGGTGGAGAATCTGATTTCCGGTTCTCAAATCCAGCTCATTTTCAGAATGTTTTCTGCATTATTTTGAGAAATGTTACCACGAGACCCCTCTCATCTCACCACTGCCCCCTGTGTTACACCTGTACTGAAATTCGGCACTGATTGATGACGTGAATCGGTACCTTGTATTGTTGTAAGTTGGTCGTTACCCCTTAAACTTACTGATGTAGGTTCTCAAGCCTACAGAAGACATTTGGTTGGACAGAGCTGAAGCAGCCACTGAAGCTCTCTAGATGGCTCCAGATAAATTCAGCTGCTCCACCTCGGAGCAGGAAAACGAACGTCTATTAGTTCCTGTGGAAATTCGACTGTTTGTCTTTTATCCTCGCCTCAGGTGAACAGAAGATCAAAGATTAGTGTGTGTGTGTGTGTCTGTGTGTGTGATGCCATAAAAACCCACTCATGGAGCATTGTTTTCAGCTCCTCTCGGTGGTGCTTGAGAGTGCTGGTCATGGAGAGTAACACACAGCACTGGGAAATGTGTTGTGCGGCTTTCATTTGAAGTGCTAATAAGGTGTGTGTGTGTGTGTGTGTGTGTGTGTGTGTGTGTGTGTGTGTGTGTGTGTGTGTGTGTGCAGGAGTAAAACCTTGCTCTGTACTGAGCGTTTGACTTGTCTCTGGTTTTTTTTTCTGGAGAAATGCACCTGAGCTGCATAAGCGAAGTCGGCTGTTCGTCCTCTTTTCTCGTAATTATCTCGCAGCCGGACTCATCGGCATGGAAGCCTGCATGTTGCAGCCTGACCTCAAAGTCCTGCTCAAAAGCAGGGAGTATTTAATAGGCACTGTTACTGCAAATCACCCAGCACAGGGGAACCGACACTGAGCTCTCGCCCTCCTTTTCGCTTTCTTAACATTTAACACGGCGTCGTATGAATCGCAGCCATGTTTTTCAGGTTCTGTTCATCCTGCTTTGCCTGCAGTTGAATCTTCAGTGATGGATGTTCTTTGTAAGCTGGGTTCGTCTTAAGTGCTTCACGTGGGTCTTGGAGAAGATTTTCACTTCTTGACTGAGAGAAACCTGTCGATTGCTTTAGCTGCACAGGGGGTCTTTGTGCTGCTGGGAGACATTTATGTTAAGTATTAAGTGAAGTCAGTCAAAGAACGACAATACAATACAATCAATGAACGACTTAAAACAACAGTCAATTATACAGAATTGTAGCAAACAAATAAAACTAAAGACCAGACAATAAAACAAATTAAAGACCAGACAAAACAAATTAAAGACCAGACAATAAAACAAATTAAAGACCAGACAATAAAACAAATTAAAGACCAGACAATAAAACAAATTAAAGACTAGACAAAACAAATTAAAGACCAGACAATAAAACAAATTAAAGACTAGACAATAAAACAAATTAAAGACCAGACAATAAAACAAATTAAAGACCAGACAATAAAACAAATTAAAGACCAGACAATAAAACAAATTAAAGACCAGACAAAAAACAAATTAAAGACCAGACAAAAAACAAATTAAAGACTAGACAAAACAAATTAAAGACTAGACAATAAAACAAATTAAAGACCAGACAATAAAACAAATTAAAGACCAGACAAAAAAAACAAATTAAAGACCAGACAAAAAAAACAAATTAAAGACCAGACAATAAAACAAATTAAAGACCAGACAAAAAAAACAAATTAAAGACCAGACAATAAAGCAAATGAAAGACCAGACAATAAAGCAAATGAAAGACCAGACAAAACAAATGAAAGACCAGACAATAAAACAAATGAAAGACTTACACATAAAACAAAGACCTAACAATGAAATAAATGAAAGACCTGACGATTAAAGTCTGAGAATGTCAATTGAGGGCAGAAAACCGTTTAAAGGACTCAGATGAGAGAACATGGCTTGTAATATTTTGAAAAATAAAAAAAATTAAAATGAATAATGTCATCTGTGTGTTAAAGATTGGAGTAAAGTAAATGAAGTTGGGTGAAGAGAATCTGTCATGGAAAATTAATTTTACTTTGTAATAAGCAGCAAAAACTTGTACCATCTGAAATCAAGGGCATCAAAAAGAGTCATTCTTTAGCTGGAGGAACTGTCTCTGCTGTCCAGGGAAACCGTGACCCTATTGGCACTGAGCCTAATTCCAGGTGTGGGCTAGAGGAGCATTAACCCATCCAATCCAATCAGCTCCTTGTCTTTCTCTGGTTGACCACTTAAAGGGCCAGGAAGGCTTTGAGAGGTCACCAGGAGTGTGATGTCATTCAAAAACACTCTTCACATCTCTGTCCTTCAGTGCTTTTAACAGACAGGCCACTGTGGAGTCACCGCAGCAGGACGTTCCTGCCTGCAGAAATCTGGACTTTCAACGTCCAGCGTTAATTTGAGCGTTTTAGGAGCAGGAGAAGCAGAACTGCAGTGTCATTATTATCGTCTGTTTTGCTTCAACCTTCACGCCGACTGGCTTCTAGTTAAATTCGCTGTTTAACACCAGCTTTTTGGAGGTCATCTGCATTCTGCGCCTTACGCTGCCTTTTAAAGAGTCAGCGTCTTTATGGAGAAAATACTCCGAAATGGACGTCTTCCCTCAGTGAAAGCACTTTCAGCCTGTCTGCTCTCCACGCTTCAGCTTTTATTAACAGCCCACCTAACAAAGAGCCACATTTGATGATTCCCCCTCTTTGATTTGTACAAATGAGGCTTTGCTGAGGACCCTTGGAGACGGTTCTATCAGACATTACTCTCTTTAGTTGAGGAGGTGGAGGGCAATGAAAACATTGACTGCTGTGAGGTCCACCTGTTCTCTCTGCCTCTCTCTCTCTCTCTCTCAGGATCTTCTGATCCCGTGTTTATCTGTAGAGCTCGATTGAGTTTCTGCACCACTCTTAAAGCAGCGGTTCTTCCTTCCTGAAGGCTGAAGTGTCACTGTGGCTCGTTTGTGTTGTCCGTCTCATGACCCGGTCACTCAGAGTCTGGGACAGCGCCTACAGCTTAGTCTTATCCTTCAGGTGCTGAAGCTTTGTAGCTCAGTTTGAACACCTGCCCACGTTTTTTAATATGGTCGAAGACAAAAAATAATGCACCACAGATTATTATGTTAGAGTGGTAGTTTATTGGGGAGAACTGTACAATTGAAGGGAGGTTCTGGTACCCTGTTGGGCCTCTAGCCTGGGTTCAAGCTGAGATACGGTTGGGCTTGGAGGCATACAGGTTCAGTAATGTAGATGTTGCAGCTGGACCTGTAGATCCTGGGCACTTGCATGGTTGCTGAAGCTGGTGTCCTAACTGGTCCCATAAATGCTGTTATAAATTGGTGATAAATCTGGCAACCAGACAAACTAAGGAAGTGTTGCAATCTGACCGAGACGTTCCTGGGGGAGTATTATCCTGCTGAAAAATGATAGTTGAAGTCGTACACTTCACTGAGCTGTTAGTAGAATAGAATAGAATAGAACTTTATTGATCCCTTGGGAGGGTTCCTTCAGGGAAATTAAGTGTCCCTCTGTTGAATGCAATGGCTCCCCAGATCATCGCTGGGACAGTGTCTTGCTCCACAGCAAAGGCAGGATTCAAGTGGTCACCACACAGGCTCCAGACCTGAACCCGACCATCGTCAGATCCCAAGCAGAACCTGGATTAGTAGCTAAAGACGATACAGTTCCAGTCCATAGAAGTCCAAGTTTCTCGTTCACGGTACCGCCTCAAACCAACATGACTGTAGAGATTGGGCAAGTTGTCAAAACGACCATCCTCCTTCAAGTCTGTAAACTGGGAACATATTCCCAGTTCATTGTAGAGGCGTGTCAAGAAGACAATATCTTACCAATAGGTACACTACCCAAAAGTAGCCTCTCCCAGCCTTTTTATAGAGCAGCAGTGGAAGCACTTTTCCGCTGTCTGCCAAAATCCAGTGTCTAATTAGCCCACACCTGTGGCCTCTGTCTCTGCTCTCAGGCTGTCGTATGAAAGTAGATGGAAGCGTTCCATAATGGAGACTCCATACAGGTGACCTTATTGATGTCATTAGCCTGCACAGAAGTGCAATGGCTCTTGTCACAGGTGCCACCATTCCCATCTTTAAATCCGGCTCGGTGAACTGGCGGCGTGCTTCTTATTGATGAACAGCTTGAGCTGAACTCGTGCTACCACTGCTACTATCAAGACAGATCGATCATCCGGAGCCCGTCACTCGGCCTCCCGTTCTAATGAGAGTGGAAAGAGAGGGAGCTGGAGACAGAGATGCTGAGCAGGCATGGTAATTCACTGGGAGAAAGACAGCCGCATTGTGCCGCTCCAACATGTCCAATATTGGCCTGATTGTCATGCAAATTCCCCCAGCCGGCGTTTGATTTGAGCGAGCGTAATGCAGCACTGCGCTTCAGTTTCCAGTAAAATCTGATAAGCCGCCGACGTGACGTGCGACGGGAGAGATGAGGGAGGAATCTGTTCGCTACATGGCAGAGTAGAGTGGAGTGGTTATTAAACTGGCATATGTGCAGGCTCACATTTGTTTTATTCTGGTATTGTGGTGTCCAGTATACCAGGATTTCCCATCTTTGCCTGCACGTTGTAGTGCTTTTCCTGCTCCCAGTACGCCTGGTTGAACCATTCAGCTCATTATCATGTGCTTTATGAGTTGCAGGGGTGTGTTAAACCAGGGAATCCACTAACATGTGTAGGGGAAGGGGATGCCAGGACAAGTGAAGAACACTGAGGCGTCACCATCACAGATCCCGGCTTTCCCGGAAGGAACTCACAGTCTGGTGCCTGGGGAACTGATCGCACAGGGTGGTTGTGTATTCCTGACCAGTACTGGACAGTATACCTGTTAGAATTCATCCTGTGGTCTGTAATTTTTAATTACACTATTTGGACAAAAGGATTTGGGGACCTGCTTATGCATTGTTTCTTAAATCAACGGTAATAAGTAGTCGAATTCGATTTTGTTGGAGGAACAGTCTCTGTCCAAGGGAGGCTTCCTACTAGATTTTGGAGCATTGCTGTGAGGATTTGATTGCAGGTTTATGTAGGTTTACCTGCGACAGAGAGTCCTATTTTTTTGTTGCAGTATTAAACTATTATATATGTACTTTTGAAAATGGAATAAGTGACTGCTGTCCAATAAAAAACTCAATTTTTGTCCATTTTAAATTTTGTCTCAATGGTTTGAACTCTGTAGACCAATAGAAATGCTCTAAAATGAAGATTAATTACTCTTCCATTAATTGCAGTGGTATTCCATGAGACCACCAGAATGAAAATATAAAAATATACCGTGATACACATTTTTGATCATACTACTCTATTTCCTGGGCCTTCGTACTGTCCATGTTGCCTGACTGGACTAATTCTAATCCATTAAATGAAGAACTGCAGTGTATTAACTGTGTCTCGCTGCTCTCTCTGCTTCTCTCCCTGTGTTTGTGCAGTGTCATTTATTATCAATAAGTAAAGCTTTATCTTTTATACAGCCTGTACCTGTTTACACAGCAAACACTCCATCCAGCGTTCCCACCAGCCCTGCATTCCTTCCCTGCGTCCGAGCCTGTAAACGAATGCTCATGCTGAATTGCTAATGCAGCGAAAGCGAAGAACAGCAGTTACCGCAGTCCCGTAATGCTTGCAGGGCCCTGCTACATTTCTTTTATTATTAGCAGGGCTGGCATTTTAAGCTGACGAGTATCTTTTAGGTTGGCATTCTCCGCTCCCGTAATTTAGTGATCGAGTTCAGCAGCTAATCATTAAGCTCTTTATGAGCAGGATTAAAGGAGTGGTTCAGTGAAATTTTGTGTAATTTTGCCTTTCCTGTAGTTGTAGTTGGTTTAGCCAAGACGTTTTATGTTCTGAAGTGTGGTTCTGATGTTTTATACTGGAGGTGTGATTTTATACACCAGTTTGCATTGTGTGCAACAACATTCCTTAAGCTGGGGTTACAGGATGTGATTTTATGCCTGATTGTGGAGCAGCCCAGGCAGTCGGAACAGCCTCGGCGGAGCAGCCCAGGCTGTCGGAACAGCCTCGGCGGAGCAGCCCAGGCTGTCGGAACAGCCTCGGCGGAGCAGCCCAGGCAGTCGGAACAGCCTCGGCGGAGCAGCCAAGGCAGTCGGAACAGCCTCGGCGGAGCAGCCCAGGCAGTCGGGACAACCTCGGCGCAGCAGCCCAGGCAGTCGGAACAGGGAGTATGATCTAGTACTGTATCCTGGCCAGCAACTCAATAGTTCCCATCAACAGCCAATGAAAACTGAGCAGTAAAAACACAGGACGTACATGAAGAAAAGGCTGTGTGTTCTTGTGTGAAAGTCCTGTAATGAACCCAAGTCCGAACACGTTTAACAGAAACAGCCTTTATGCTACCTTTCAGTTTTGTTTTCTCCACAAACCTGCTGGGAGATGTTTCCACATTTTTAAAAGCTGACACAGAAAACAGAAAATGCCTAATTCTAATTCTTCACAAACACATTCAGCGACGTTGAGGTCTGGACTGTGGGATGGTGGAAGGAAGGACACACACACTGTGTGAAAACATCTAGTGATGTAGAGGTTTTCAGATCTGATTTTCGGATGCCTTTCTCGAAAAGTTCTACCAGTGCTTACAGAGGGTTCTTGGGGAACGTCCTCTTCTTCATACAGAGGGTCCTCTTTCGTTTAATCTGTTTAGAAATATATCCTGCATTTTGATTGGAGGATTGAGCATTTGAGCAAAAGCCGTGATCAGATTCCCTCTGGAGTATTAATGTAAAAAAACATTAATACAAGTATTAATTATTGTGGATCTCTCTCTCTCTCTCTCTCTCTCTCTCTCTCTCTCTCTCTCGCTGCTGTTTATCTGACGGGGGCAGCAGCCATGGTGGTATGTCCGTTTTGGCAAGGGTTCACAGCAGTCCAATTTTCCCGGAATCTTGGAGTCCCGATTTTACGAATTTTCCCGTATTGTTTTTCACATATTTGATGGGAAATGAACAAAATGTCTTGTGTGAAACGGAAGACTACAGCACAATTCCTTCAGCACTGTTGGAATGGGAAGGGCAGAGGAGTGAAGAGTGGGAGTGAAATACAGTGCTTTAAAATGAACGAAGCCAGACTAAATCACCACTAACCACATCCCAGATTCCGCTCCCGCTGCCGGGGCAACCCTGCTTGCGTAACGGATTAAAACATGTGCCTGCAGCCAGGTTTATTGCTTGCTGGTTTAATCGCCTCTTGGTTACCTGATTCATCCATTTATTCACGGCCTTCTGAAGGAGTGCCTTATTGATGAAGGGTGTGTTTGGAGTGATATGGGCAGGAAATGACTGCTACACTGGGTCTGGCTGTACATGACTCCTCTTCCTCTGGTGAAGGTGGTGTTGGCCCAACCCTGCCCTCAGACAGGTCTTAACAGTGGTTCCATTTCAGTCCAGAACAGAGTAGGAGTCTACAGCGTGTGCGTTTGCCGTAGTGATGGTGCAGGATCTGGTAGACGTTTGCGAGAGTGTCTAATCCGGACCCCCACAGCTCCAGTGTGGAGGAGAGAGGGGGGGAGTGCTCGTACTCTTCACTCACAGCTCCTCACCCCTGTGGTCCGCTGTAAACTCTCTGCAGGTAAGCTCTCTGATCTGATCTTTCTGGCTGGTAGTGTTTGACTGGGTTGCACTGGGCTGATGTTCCTCTCCTGAACCTGTCACGGTGTGTGAATGTTTCCTTTGAGGTTTCCAGCGCTGTCGTGTTCAGCTATGGTGTCGTGTTCAGTGGCTGTTGATCAGTTGATCATGGAATTCCTGTCCATTTTTGGCAGGTAATTGCTCCATAAATATTGTTGGTCATTTTAAGACCAATGTATACTACGGGTATGATTGCATCCTAATCGTGCACTTACACCCTTAAAGAGAGCAATTTTAATTGTTATTAATATATAATTATTTAATGAAGTATAATTAATCAAAGTTTATTTATAGAGCACTTTTTACAGTGAAGGGTTTTACAATCCGGGTCCGAGTCTCTTTTGAGCAAGACGGTGGGTTTGCCAAGAGGAAGAAACCTTGCGAGGAACCAAGGCTCAACAGAGGAACCCGTCCTCCTCTGTTCAACGCTGGACATAAAGCACAAAAAGAACAAAGAACGGGACAAAAGGAGTGAAATAATAAAGAACTCAGTATTAATAGGAAAGTTCATGCAGGTTCAACGATCATAAGGTGGCAGTGGAGTCTCTAATGTGGCGTGTGTGAGCCAATTCGAGGATCCCATAGAGGACAGCATCACAGAGGACAGCGGTAGTGGGGTTCCGGGTCGGGTGACATCAGGATAGGGCATCTTGGTATATGGGAAAGAGAGGGAAGGAAAAAAGGGTTTTAGAAAATGTTAGGAAGGAGGGAAGCAGGTAGTAGCACCCAACCACCAACGGACTTGAACCAACATCAGTCAGGCAGCAGGGGCGGCAGCTCGGGACATGGGTGGTGGGGAAGGTTATCGTAGATAATCTGGTAAAGAGCAGCAGGGAGGGGCTTTCGAAGAGAAAACTGACCCCCTGCAGTGTTCTTTCTAATTTGAGGGTCCGCCAGTAGGCCCCGCACCTTGTGAGTTCTTTGATATGGTGGGGCTGAGACGTTGTGGTGAGCTGTGTAGCAGTTTTTAATAAATCAATCTTTATTTAGCCCTTTTCCAAGCCTGGCTACTGCACCCCCGAGAGGTTGTAGATTCAGCTCTGTCGCGTCTGTAACTCCACCTCAGGTGTAATGGAGAGGATCTCCTCTGTTCCAAAGCAGTGGGTGGTGACCTCCTGAAAGCTGATGCTCGTACTGGTCACCAGTCAGATTGGCTTTCTAACTCACCCACTCCTCACCAAGCCTCGGCTCAGCAGACTCCTCATCAGCCTCCTAACCTACGCTTTTCAGGTGTGCTGAGAGGGTGGAGAACCGCTGATATTGAGGGTCTTCAGCTGTGTTTGTGGGAAAGTTACGGATCAGTCAATGAAATCGGCAGCAAAGTGGAGCCTCCACTGTTCCAGGAGCTCAGGAGCTGAACGATGCGGGGGGAGAGTGAGGAGCTAAAGTAGAGCGTTGACTTATAAGGCCATCCATGTTTACCCTGTGGGAATCACATGATCTCAGATAATCACCGATCGAGCTTCGTGGTTAAAAAGGTGGATAACGTTCGGCACAGTGTGTTGGCCGTCTGCCAGATTTAGCTGTTAAATTACCCGAAATTGAATCATGACCAGAGCTTCTTCAATGTTCCTGTCCAAAATATTATGCCAAAAATATTTTGGCTTGTATTCAAACTGTAGTCTGTGTTTATCTGTGTGTGTGTGTGTGTGTGTGTGTGTGTGTGTGTGTGTGTGTGTGTGTGTGTGTGTGTGTGGTGCTGGTCTGCTGAACCTGGGAGATGTTCCAGATTCTCTGGGTGTGTCAAACTGAGAGTAAAACATTCTTCTGCTGTCGTTTACGCTCTTCCCTTCGCTCCCTATTTCTTTCCCTCCTCTGCAGAAAGTCAAACCCTCTTCCAGGATAATTGTAGTCTTTGACGTTCTCTGTTTTCATCTGCTTAATTCCACAAACGCACAAACCCCGGCTTTCTCTTCTTCAGCGCTCTCCTCTTCCTCAGTGTTTGTGTGGTAAAGCTGGGGTCTGTAAAGTGGACGTCATGTCCTTTCTGGAAGGTGGAATTAAAAGTCCCTCACAGTCAGTCATTAAAGCTGCACATCGCTTCACTGCGTCCTCTGTGCTGCTTTAAGAAACCGTGGCTTTGCCGGCACGTTTTTGGTTTGAGGATCAAACGAGTTAATGACCAGCTTGAGGTAATTAGCCTGGATTGGCAGCGCTTAAATGTGTGACTGTGTGTGTCTCGTCTGCAGTTTGTAGAAAAACGAGTCAAAAGCAAAAAGTGTTGACTTGGAAAGCATTTCTATAAAAGGAGACGGTGTTTTTGGATACTGAGGTTAAGCTTGTTTTCATACATTAAGAAGCAGCAGAACATAACTATAACAGTAATATTAGAAGAACACATCCAGGAGAGCCTGTTTGTGTGAGGAGCCCTATTAGAAGAACCCAGTGTGGAGAGTCTGGGTAGGAGAGCCCAATGTAGTGAGCTCGGTTGGGAGACCACAGTTAGTGGAGCCCACGTTGGAGAGCCCGGTTAGGAAGGCCTTGTTCGGAAAACTGTTTGTGGTGAACCCACATTGGAGAGCCCGCTTTGGAGAGCCCGCTTTGGAGAGCCCGCTTTGGAGAGCCCACTTTGGAGAGCCCACTTTGGAGAGCCCACTTTGGAGAGCCCACTTTGGAGAGCCCTCTTTGGAGAGCCCACTTTGGAGAGCCCGGTTAGGAAGGCCTTGTTCAGAAAACAGTTTGTGGAGAGCCCACTTCGGATAGGCCGGTTGTGTGAAGAACCCACTTTGGAGAGCCCAATGTCACTGAATGCAATCAAATCCCAGTTTTAATACCCTTGATTTCAGAAGAAACAGTGAATGAGCGGGTGTCCCGATACTTATGTCCATTGTGTGTGTGTGTGTGTGTGTGTGTGCTTTGCTCACCTTGCTTCAAACAGTTTCTTGAGCACAGAGTTTGATTTATGTTTTATTTGCTTTGATTTGACACACAAATTCCCGCCAGTGTTGATTTTCTGGCCGTTATTAGAGCAGAAATATGGTATTGATTGTGCTTAGTGAGGGCTGAAAAGGCGAGCGTGCACCCCAGATATCACTTTTATGCCGCAGTGTCAATATGCTGTTTGCGAGAGGCAATTAAGCTTAGTGAGTCTGTGGGGAGGTTTTAGTGAGGTGGCTATAAGCTGCATAATGAGTGGCCAGGACCTCTTCCAGTTCTTTTTCTCGCTCGGCCGGGCATAGCGTTCCTCTCTCGCCTCCGTGAGTCCATCACAGGCCTCGTATAGGTTAACCTCTGCCTCGTTTGTTCCAGAGGTCCGGAGGAGATGGGACGAGGGTGGTTTTCCCCCGTTTTAGCTGAATGTATTACTTCCCCCTCATGGATTTGAAGTTTATTAGGGTGCGAGTGGCTTTCCGCATTAGCCCCAGCTGAGCGCGTGATTAAGCCGATGATGGGCGACTGGCTAACTGATAAAGCCTCGGGGGACGGGGTGGTGAATAAAGGGCCTGTTGGAGCATCCCTGATCAGGCGAACGTCACTAATCTGGAAGCTCTGACTGTCTTTGATCTTGATAAGTGGTCCTCAAGCAGGAGATAGCACAGTGCATTAATAATGCATGGTGCTGCCTGTTTCAGTTAGGGAACACAGCTTCTAGCTCATTTGGGAATCTGTTGTATGACACGGATTAGTCCGGATTCGGTGAAGTCGGGCAGCCGAGCGGCGTTGCAGTTCGGAGTGTGGGTTCATGTTTTCCTCTTTTCCCGGCTGCATGGAAGGGATTGGCGAAGCCGTTGTGAAGGGTTCCGCCCGTAACGTTAAAGATGACATTAATAGTAACACCAGCTTTGCCCTTGTTTGGAAGAGGGAGTGCGGAGTCTTGAGATGTGTGTGGGCATATCCTGAAAGCTGCTTTCTATTTCATGAAAGAACCTGCCTCAGATTGTTGTTGTGTTTTATGGCATGTTAACGTTCTGCCAGCTTTGGAGTTCTGGGAATATTTCATTTATTATTAAAGTCGTTCCTCTACCTTAAACAAACAGGAAACGGGAAAATCCTTTTGCCCTCTCCTTGGAATTGCTTCGATTGTAGGGATTTGAATGGTTAATTCAGACCTTCAGACGTTGACCCCTGGTATGAACAACGGGTATGAAAGGGGGCTCTGCCCACCGCAGCCTCGGCTTTACATTAGCATTCCGGAAGTTAAGGAGATGTAGTTTTCCAGAATACAGTCTCTCATTACTGTTATACTGCAGCTCCCAATGTCAGATTGTGTTGCCTTCAGCTGCTGACGTCATCCCTCCTCCTGAAACACTGAGAGGAAGAGCTCTTGGAAAGCTCAGGCATTTCTGCAGGAGACTCGTGAGTCACAGCCGCACAGCCATACGGAGCTCGGCCGGCGAGGTTCCAACCCGAGGTCAAACAGCAAGCCGCGGCTCAGTGCTGCGCTGCTGTTGTCATAGCAGCAGTATGGTATGACATTGGGTTCCAATGGCCTTGTCACCTCTGGACCCCCGTAGGTCAGGATAGAAGTGTGTGTGTGTGTGTGTGTGTGTGTGTGTGTGTGTGTGTGTGTGTGTGTGTGTGTGTGTGTGTGTGCTGTCATGTTATGAGTCTGAACAGATGGACAGAGCAGGTGAAGTAAAGGTTACGCATTTTGTGTGAGTATGTGAACCTTAGAACCCACCTAGATTTGAACTTTAATCCCAGACGTTCTCCATCCTCCTTTCTCCTACCTGCTCTCGCGTTCTGTCTCTGTCTTACACACTCTCGAATCATTGTGTCCCTTTTTTGGTCTGTCTGATATTTTGGTCTCCCTCTTCCTGTTGAAATTCCATCTCTCACTTGCATTCTCTGTCTTTCTTTTTGTCTTTCTTTCCGTTTTTGTCTTTCTTTTTCTGTGTTTCTCTCTTTTTCTTTCTGTTTTTCTCTTTTTCTTTGTCTTTCTCTTACTTTCTGTCTTTGTCATTCTGGCTTTCTCTCTCTCGGCCTCCAGAACTCACTTTTTTGCTCTCTCTGCATCTCCTACTCTCTCGTTCTTCTCAGTCTTAGGCTCTGTGTTTCATTTTCTCTCTGTTGCACGTTGGCATCTAACCCCATCCCTCACTCTTGCACATGCTCTCTTCCTTTCTCTCTCTCTCTCTCTCTTACATTTTGCTCCCTCTTTCTCACTCTTTCTCTGCCTGTCTGATGTGCACACTCTCCTGCTTTCAGTCTCAGTCATGCTTCATGTCACTAACTCACTCTCAAGCTCCCACTCAGTTCCTTTCTCACTCATTTGTTCTCTCTCTCTGCCTCTCTCTCTCTCTCTCTCTCTCTCTCTCTCTCTCCATGCATTCAGTCTCATACTCTCACCCTCTCTCTCTTCTTTCTCAAATTCTCTCTCTTTCGTACATTCTCCATGTCCTCTACATTCTTGCATCCCCCCCCCCTCTCTCTCTGACATTCCTGTGGTGTGTGATTTCAGCCTCCGGCGTGCACTCTCTCTGGTTCCGTTTCCATTGGTTTGTTCTAGCAAATTGAAATCTATTGATATCTGTTGACTTTTAACAGTCGATGGAATTGAGCCGAATTTTGCCGTTACATTACCTTTACTGAAGTGGAATTGACCTTAACTCTCCTCTTGATCAATGAGCCTGTCTTCCTTGCAGTGTTTACGGGGGGTAGATTAATAAGGTCACCCAGGAAATCAAAGGCTTCTTTATTTATGGATGCAGGCGAAATCCGCTCTCTGCACGCCTTTCCCAATCACTGCGCTGCCCACTCACGTTTCAGCACCAGTAATGCAGAGTCCCGCTCTTCCTTCCGGCCTGTTCGGGCTTTTAGAGAAGCCTAACAATGCAGAGTGACGGTACAGCCCGGCAGCAGCTCTCAGGTCGCAGGCCTTTCTTGCCGAGAGTGTAATAATGCTGAGTCTGTTGTGTTGCTACGTTACCAACAAACAGTATCAGCAGCCGGAGGACCGATGCACCTGACTAGTCATGCGTTAGTCAAAAGAAACCTAACATGGACCAATAAGCTGGAATATCATTGGTGAAATGAGCTGAAAGCTTTCGGACTGCTGAAATCACGCCGACGTCCATCCCGGATATCAGCAGGGTGATGGGAATGTGTGCTGAGGAGGCAGAATCCCAGAACCTTTACTGTGAGTCAGGTTGTGTTTTCTGCTCTACAGCCTTGTTTACTGTGTCTCTTCCCTCTGATCTGCTGCTTGGATTTGATTGGTCTGAAAATGTTGTGGCCGACATCAGTTTCATGGGCTCCGTTCATCAGCCGGTAGAGCTTTGGTTGTATCACACCCATCGACCATAACGTTTTGACCACGTAGTTGTAGTTCTATAAGGTCAGGACCCCACAGGACCACCACAGAGCAGCTGTTATGTGGGTGGTGGGTCATTCTCAGCACTGCAGTCACACTGACATGGTGGTGGTGGTGTTACGAGTAGATCACACCCAGCAGTGCTGCTGGAGTGTTTAAACACTGTGTCCACTCACTGTCCACTCTGTTAGACATTGAGATGTCATGTCACGGTTGATGTGTGTATATTTTAACTAATGTCAGCGATGTGACAGTATATGTGCAGATGTTTGCAGACAGCAGAGACGTCACCGGAACAGATACTTCGGTACCAAGCCGATACCAAAGTTTTGAAAACGTGGCTGTTCTTGCTTCCTGTGGTACAGATGGTTCACAGATCTTCTGGACCACAAGCGGGCAGCTTAATAGGCCTAGCCTACGTGTGTAGATGCAAAGGAGAAAGGCACAACAGCAGCAGGAGGAATGCAAACTGTTTAAGAACGTTTGAGAACAAGGAGGAAACACCACAAAGACATCCAGAGGAAGACGGATGAATCGAGCGTGTGCATGTATTTAAAGCGGCGTCACCTTATTGTTTTAGGGAGGCAATGGAACTCTTTTCCAGAGTTCCAATGATCAGAGTGGGCTGCTCCAAAATCATCATCTTCTTCTACTGGCTGCTCCCTTTAGGGGTCGCCACAACGGATCATCTGCCTCCATCTTGCCCTATCCCCTGCCTCCTCTACTGTTACACCAATCATCACCATGTCCACTACATCCATAGACCTTCCCTGAGGTCTTCCTCTTCTCCTTCCGCCCAGCAGCTCCATCTCCAACATTCTTTGTCCAATATATCCACTATTCCTCTTCAAAACATGTCCAAACCAGGGGTGTTTTCCACTGGAGACACCAGGCTACATTCCGGAAAACAGGGTTTAGGAATGCACGAAAAGTGTGATGAGGAAACATTGAGCTCAGTGCAAATATACTCGGAATACTGATGTAAAAAGCCCCCCCAGCACTGAGCTGTGGAGCCGTGGAACTGTGTTCTCCAGTAATTTTGGTATGAGCTGCTGAGTCGGGATTGAGGTGGGGTGCTGATCATCCAGCGTTCTGACCTCACTAAGGTCTTGCTGAATGCAATCAAATTCTCACCTCAGGATTATTCTGCTTTTCTTGGAGTAACGGTGTCTACATGACGTCTGTGTCATGATGTTGGATGACCACCTGCCCAGCGTTTCCCAAAATTAGGTCCATCATTCCAGAGAACACAGTTCCACAGGGGCATTGTACCCCTATTGCCTGCACCTGACATTAGACATGTTGTGATTGGTTTCTATTCTGGACTAGACAAGCTGTGTGTGCATTTGCATGTCTATGTCAGCAACGGCTGCAAATTAAAGTAACTGAATGCTTTCACTAGAGGGGTTGTCCACAAATATTTGGACCTGCACTAATCAGCAATAATGTTATGACCACCTCCTTGTTTCTACACTCGATACCTTTGGTATCAGCTCCTCTGACCATACAGGAGCTCCGACTGTAGTCCGCCTGTTTCTCTGCATACTGCGTAAGCCTGATCTTCAATGGGATAAACTCTGTATAACACCATTGATTTCAGAATGAATGAGAAGGTGTCCTGATACTTTTGTCCATTTATCACATGCTGTGTCCAAACTTTTGACTGGTACTGTAGTTGCTCCGCCTTGACCCCCCCTGTTCAAACCCCTGTTCTCGTCTTCTGAATTATAGAAATAGAATAGAGATATGATGGGTTGAAACTGATATGCAAATGTTGAGTGTAACCGTAAGTGCTGTAACCGTCAGCGGTCTGTTCATTGTTCGCCTGTTGAGGTGAAGAGCTGCCGACTCATGTGCGTATGTGAGAGATCGAGAAGCCTGATGGTCTTCTCATCACGGGATGGAGCTGAGGTTTGTTATCAGACCTCCTTCCTGAGCATGGAGCCCTCATCTGCTTCTTACGTGACTTCTATTTAGAGGAGAAGACCTTTTTGTCTTCTCCCTCGAGTGGTCTCCGATTCTGACTTCAAAGTGAAAAACTGGGTGTGTATAACCTGCCAGGCAGGTAACTGACACACACAATCTCTCTCTCACACACACACACACACACACACACACACCTGCTCCTCATTACCCTTGTCAGTTCCTCCTGAAGCCATGCAGAACGCTGGAAGGAGATCGTGTTTGACCCCAGTTAGGGAACAAAGGCGCACATGAAGTTTTCGCGTTTGACCGTTATTTTCAGTGTCCAGCCGGGCAGCTTTGGTCAGCATTTATGATTCTAATTTGGAGAAAACGGACAGCTCTTCTATCGTTTAGATTGATACTGTGATATTGACCATCACAGCGCTGATGGTGCAGAGGGCTGCAGTATGCAGATAGACGTCCAATCAGTCGCTGCACTGGATGAGTGCTGAGATTCTCCTGAGCCTTCAAATGTAAATAGTTTGAATTATAATAATGTGGGACAATCAGAGCAGCAGTAGTAGAAGGAAGAGTAGTGGTAGGAGAACTAGGAGTAAGAGGAGGAGGAGGAGCCAGGAGTAGTAGTAGGAAGGCTTGGAGGAGTAGGAGGGGGATGACGAGTAGTAGGAGGAGGAAGAGTAATTGGAGAACTAGAAGTAGTAGGAGGAGGAGCAGGAGTAGTAGTTGGAGGAGGATCTGGAGTAGTAGTAGGAAGACTTGAAGGGGTAGGAGGGGGAGGACGAGTAGTAGTAGGAGGAAGAGGAGTAGTAGTAAGAGGAGTAGTAGTAAGAGGAGTAGTAGTAAGAGGAGTAGTAGTAAGAGTAGTAGTAGGAGAACTAGTAGTAAGAGTAGGAGGAGGAGCAGGAGTAGTAGTAGGAAGGCTTGGAGGAGTAGGAGGGGGATGACAAGGAGGAAGAGGAGTAGTAAGAGGAAGAGTAATAGGAGAACTAGGAGTAGTAGGAGGAGGAGGATGAGCAGGAGTAGTAGTAGTTGGAGGAGGATCTGGAGTAGTAGTAGGAAGGCTTGGAGGGTTAGGAGGGGGGTGATGAGTAGTAGTAGGAGGAAGAAGAAAAGTAAGAGGAAGAGTAATAGGAGTAGTAGTAGGAGGAGAATGAGCAGGAGTAGTAGTAGTAGTTGGAGGAGGGTCTGGAGTAGTAGTAGGAAGACTTGAAGGGGTAGGAGGGGGAGGACGAAGAGGAGTAGTAGTAAGAGGAAGAGTAATAGGAGAACTAGGAGTAGTAGGAGGAGGAGGATGAGCAGGAGTAGTAGTAGTTGGAGGAGGATCTGGAGTAGTAGTAGGAGGAGGAAGAAGAGTAGTAGTAAGAGGAAGAGTAATAGGAGAACTAGGAGAATAGTTCTCCTAGTTCTCCTATTACTCTTCCTCTTACTACTACTCCTCTTCGTCCTACTACTACTCGGAGGAGGAGGACTAGAAAAAGTAGTAGTGGAGTTAGTAGTGCATAGTGTGACAGTAATAGATGTAGCAATAATATGATGGTAGTTGTGGAATCAACAATGTAGTAGTAGAATATTATAAATGTAGTGTATAATAACAGTAGTAATATATATTATATATATTATGTTTGATTATTCTATAATAGTATAGTAGTAGTATAGTAATAGTAGTATAGGGGTAGTAGTAGTATAGTAATAGTAGTATAGGGGTAATAGTAGTATAGGGGTAGTAGTAGTATAGTAATAGTAGTATAGGGGTAGTAGTAGTATAGCAGTAGTGTAATAACAGTAGGAGTAGTTCAGTACCCTGATAATTTAGTGCACCGGTGGAGTATAAACATCTCAAAATACCACTAGAGTCATGTTTCAGGTCAGTGACACACATTCACGCGTGTTCAGGTTCACACGCTGACCTGACGTATCCTCTCTAGTGGCACTAAACAGCTCCTGCTCAACGTGTGTGTGTTTGGGTCGTAGAGAGGGTGAGGGAATGTCCTTGTGCGGAGCTTTGCGTCTACACGTGAACAGACCTGCAGGGCATTTTTGACACATGCCAGACAGACCAGTCTCTCCTGTCAGATCGGCGTCTCCGTTTGGGTTCTTTTTAAGGTTTCTTTAGACATGAACTGTTTGGAGGATCCCTGGAAAACGTTCTGTGAAGTCCTGAAGCCGAGTTTAGGAGAGGTCCGTCAGATTCTGCTGTTATGTTCTCGTGGGGTTTCGTAATGTTGCTGTTGGAAGAGGAGACATTGCTGTATGTTTTCGGGACGAAATTCATAGAGGGTTCTGGACCATGCAGTGGTTTTCAAACGTGTCTTCAGACCTTCTTTGGGAATGTTAGAGATGAGACATTTCATCTTTTATCGTTTCAAAATAAAAAAGTACCTGAAGCAAAAGATGGGCCACCTTGTGTGCCCGCTTCTCACCAACATTGGGAGCCGTGGTTCGGGAACCAGCCTTGTGACTGGAAGGTCGTGGGTTCAAGTCCGTGAACTGGCAGGACATGATTGAAGTGCCTTTGAGCAAGACACTGAACTCCCCAGCTGCTCCCCGGGCGCTGAAGATAGGGCTGCCCACCGCTCCGGGCACGTGTGCTCACTGCCCCCTGGTGTGTGGATTCACTAGTGTGTGTGTGTGTATCACTGTGTGTGGATGGGTTCAATTCCCGTGTGGGTCCAATGAGTGTAATTACTAAATTACTAACGTCGCCTTTAGCCTCTCAGTTTTGTGGGGGATTTTCACTTTTCTTTGCAGAAAGTTTGTGAGATTAGTTCTGATGTTTCTGGGTCGTCTGACTGCACTGCTCTGTGAGGACACGGTGAAATCATGTCCTTAAAGTAGTCCGTTCTGGATCGTTATCCTGCAGCCGAAGCAAATGTTTTCTATCCTCAGCTTTATTTAACAGGTTCTTTTCATGCTTGCACATTTTTTCCTGATATCTTTTTTTTTTCCCGCATTCAGATTTCAGGAATTCATGGAATTCATAGTGTTCTACGTTTGCTGACAGAATCTACAGCTACAGTTTTCCTCCCTCTACCAGAGAAATGTTCCTCATGCCACTGGCTGCAGTGCAAGCCTAAAGCAGGAGTCAATCTCCGCAAATGCTTAACAGTTGGAAAGGTGTGCTTTTCATGAAACGATGCTGGCCGCTGGCACGGACAAGCTTCGCCCATTAAAACTGGTGTGCTTTGTCGTTGACGCTCCATCACCACAAAGACCAGTGGCCACCTCCCCAGAACCACGAAGGAGCGTGAACAAAAGGAGGCGGCGCAGACGAAGAACGTCTTTAGGTTGAAAATTCCATAAACGTCATCTCTGAAGGTGGAATATATGTGCGAGTGTGTGTTTATACATATGTTGCTCTTCTGCAGTGATGTACGGCCACTGTGTCACCCGGTGCGGCTGTAAGGACCCGTGCTGTCGTCAGCACACACTCCAGTGGGTTCGCCACAGTAAAATGTGGCACTTTTACACAGGGCAGGCTTGACTTATGTGGCAGCAGACTCGGTAACCACCACAATCCACATAAACACGATAAATAAAGCACTTTTTGATGGGACCGAGTCCGTTCCGTGACTTCAAGTGGCACAGAGACAATAGATTTCCGTTAAAGTGATTCCTCTCCGGGCAGTGGAGCGTCTCATTTCTCCAGCCACAGATCATTTCATTTTATTTCATTTCTTTATTAGAGGCAGAGGAACGGGGCAGCTGAGACTGCTCTCCTGCTCGGGAGCTCTGTGCAAATGAGGCCAATAAATATCTGGAATATACAGCGGGAGTGTATGAATGTAGGGATTGATGGCATTGCAAATGTGCATCACCGTACTGAGACATTCTCAGTGTTGTTTTTCAGCAGAAGCGTCAAGTTTCCAAGACTTATTTTAGGTCCTGCACTGAGTCTGGTGTAAAGGACTAATTGTCCACCCGTGTGGAGATTGTGTTCTAACTGACCCACTAAATGACCGTATGTGAGGTAAGGCAAGAAGGAGAAAGGGGTGTCCGTCATTGCCACTCCGGGACGGAGCGCTGCTGCTGTGCTGTGGAAGTCCACTGTGGTGGAGCTCCGTGAGGCCTCTTTCCAGAAGTGCGTGGTGATGCCTGTAAAACCCTGAATTAGTGCCTTTGTTTGTTTTTTCTTTCTCCAATTAATAAAATGTAGGGTTTTGTTTGTTTTGGAGATATTTTACACAAACTCCCGTTATTTTCTTATTTTATCTTTTGTTTGTTTGGTGTGTTTTGAGAGTTTTTAAACTCTGGTTATGATGTTTGAACAACAAATCCAGTTTCCGTGCCTTAAAGGGACGGTGTAACTAATAGTACCGTAATACTGTCCTTTTCTGAAAGGATCACACTGTGAAAATGTCCTTGTTGACAGACTCTCAGCTACATTATCAGCTGACCTTACATTAGGTCTGAAAGTGGGCAGATACATGGCCGATCAGTCCGTCCGTCTCGTCCGTCGTGGTTTGAGTGATTAAAGTGTGTTTCTGTGTTTGCTGGTAAAGGAAGCCGTTACTGACGGTGTTAGGAAACAGTGGGTGATGTGTGTAATATGATCTGCTGTTCAGTTTGGAAGTGGACGGCGTGGTGGCTGTATTTGTTTTGTCTCTGTGTGAGACGGTCCTCGCTCTGTAACGGAGCTGCAGACTCATTGGCCCTCGAGCAGCCTGTCTGCGGAACGATTGACTGGAAACATGCAAATGTTCTGCTCTCAGTGCTTTTCCAAGAATCGTGCTGCAGAAGTGTGATCCACATCACCGCAGAACTATGCCTTCTTCACTCCACCCAGCCTCCAGAGGGACAGGTTTATGTGCCGGTGTAACTCTTACTGTTCTGGTTCCTGTTCAGCGGTAGGTGCTACTGTATGGGAGGGCTGAACGATACGGACAGAACCAATCATATCTTGATATGTTCATTAATATTAATATTCATGTTAGTTAATTAATATTCATTAAATGAAGCGGTATACAACGTGAAAAGTGTGTGTGTGTGTGTGTGTGTGTGTGTGTGTGTGTGTGTGTGTGTGTGTGTGTGTGTGTGTGTGTGTGTGTTTCCCACCGTTCTGTGGCCGTACACGCATGCTGTATGACTGGTGGAGCTGTGTCGGAGTGTGGACTGTATTTCTGTGTATGTGTTTGTGTATATATGTTTACATATGTGTGTGTGTGTGTGTGTGTTTGCAGGAGGCATGCCAGCTCCTGGGCAGAGCCCACTTTCGGAGGAGGGTCTACTGCTGCCAATCAAAGAAGGACTAGCCAGTCACAACATGGAGTCCGACAGCACAGCCAATAATATCCTGGCCTCGGTCAAAGAGCAAGTAAGAGCCTAACACACACACACACACACACACGCACACACACACACACACACACACACACACACACATACACACACACACACACACTCCAGGAGCTGCAGTCTCCAGGAACTTGATAATTCAATGAAGCTTTGAGTCCAAAACTGAACAAAAGGAACCCAAAGACTAACTTTTTGGAACTTTTTAAGCCTAAATTCTTTTAATGTCTCAGCAGACAAACAAACACAGTATGACTTCGTTCAGTTTGGCTCCAAATAAATAATAGCTTGAGTTGCTGAATATTCAGTGCTTCTCTTTCTACAGCAGCTTTACAAGAGCAGGATGAAAAGCTTGGTAGATGAATGGAGTGGTTTTGGAGTCTGTCTTTGGTCCATTCACGAAATTTGAGTGTAAAGATCAGTGCGAGATTCACGGCGATGTTTCACTGCTTTCTGTGACGTTTGGGTTTAATATGAATGAACGTGGGGTTTGAGCTGTGAGCCACGCCCAGCTCATAAATCCTGAACTGGTGGTGTGTGAATGGCTGCGGTGGGATTTGTCTGATGGTGTGTGTGTGTGAAGGAAATGGTGACTAATGCAGTCCCCATCTTATTTAAACGAGAGAGAGAGAGAGAGAGAGAGAGAGAGAGAGGCTGAAAATGGGTGAGATGGTAAGAAGGTAAATAGAGATAAGGAGTGAGAGTGAGTTGCAGAGAGTGAACAGAGAGGTGAAATTGACACTCAAGGAACTCAGACTTCCACAATTGTTTTTTTTTTGGGTTTTCCTTTTCCCTCTGCGTCCTTCCCGTCTGGCACTCGGCCAAATTTCCTATTGTTGACTTGAGTCAACCGGAAAAGGACCTCCATTGGAGAGCACCTGGCGATGTCACTTCCTCTTTTCCTAGAGTACCACGCCTCTCTCTCATACTCCTTCACTCCTCAGACACTCGCTCACTCCAGTGGAGGAAGGGGGGCTGTGAGGAATTTTTCTTTCTTTTTTTTTTTCTTTCTTTCTTTTTTTTTCTTTTTAGGGGCTCGTCTCCTGGGAAACGTTTGGGCTTCCTCACACTGTAAACGAAATCCTCTCGGATTGTAACGAGACAAAAGAGAGTGAGTGAGTGAGTGAGAGAGAGAGGGTGAGTGAGCGAGAGGGTGGGAGGGGAGGGTTGTGTTGAGGTCGCTGTGGCAGTGAGGGGAGTTGCTCTGTTGTATTTTTGGTCCTTTTTTTGTTTGTTGTCGTTCTTTTCTCTTTTCCTTTTTTGTGAGGAAGATTTGCTTGGATTGATTTTTCGGATCATTCCGAGGAATCCGGCTGCTGAAAACATGCTGGAAGGCATCAGAGATGAGCGCAGTCAGAGTGAGTGCTGTGTTCTGCAATTCCCTGTAACTTTCTATTGCTTTTTGCTGCTCTTACACACTTTCTCACACTCTTACTTTTATGCACACACTTGCCTCCTGCTGGTTTTGCCCTTCGTTTGTGGGCTCTGAGTTTACACGTGCGACTTTTCTTTCATTCTCTCATCACCATCTCGTGCTTTTTCCCCTCTCTTACACACACTCGCGCGTTCTGTCTTTCACATTTTATATTGCTATATAAATATTTATTTGGCACACCCTTCCCCTCTTCTCACTCTCTCACTTTCTGTTTCATGCATTCGCTTTCCTGAGATACTCTCACACACTTTCTCTCCCTCACTCCTTGTCTTTCTATCCTCTCTCTCTCTTTTTTTTCCCCCCTCCAGCCTCTCCCTCTCTCCCTGCTTTGCCCGATGCCCAAACATGGAATGGTTTGTCAGGATCTTTGATTGCTGACCGTCGGAGCGGGGCTGTTGCTGAGCCGTGTGTTTTCGGCCCCTCTCTCTCTTAACCGGTGTTTAATGGCTTTGCTCCTGAAGCCCCCGGTGTGCGCAGCCTCACTGCTCTTCAACCTGAAACACTCTGTCCTGTGTGTGCTCTGTGCTTCACACTGAGGAGAATTCCACGCTTTAATCCCTTCGCTTTCTGCTTGTCACTTCGGCTTTGTCACCTTTGGCTAGGGTTTTGGAGTCTCTCAGTTTGCAGTCATCTCACACTGCGGCCTGGAACTGCTTCAGGTCCATCATGGAGGGTGAAGGTAATGACAGACCTTGAGGTGATTGAAGTGTTCCCATCTGGGAGTCATTTTTGGGAATTCCTTGCTGTGTGGGAGCATTATCCTGCTGAAAAATGCCATGAGAGATAACACGTGGTCACAGGATGTCCTGCACATATCGCTGAGCTGTTAGTGTCCCTCGTGTCATTAGTAGGGGTGACGGACTGTCGTGCGCGATGGCTCCCCAGATCTTCACGCAGTTGTGGCAGTGCATACAAACGGATCCCAAAC
Organism: Acestrorhynchus altus; assembly: GCA_034509495.1. Taxonomy (NCBI): domain Eukaryota; kingdom Metazoa; phylum Chordata; class Actinopteri; order Characiformes; family Acestrorhynchidae; genus Acestrorhynchus; species Acestrorhynchus altus. The sequence continues at coordinate 30,797,932 of CM067509.1, forward strand.
AGCTGGATTTGTTGCTAAAGATGATGTGGTTCCAGTGTGTAGTGGTCCAGGTTTCTCGTTCCAGAGACCACTGCAAACAAAGGTGATGGGGACTTGGTGGGCAATTTGTCCGAAACTACCATCCTGCTTCTCTCAGTCAGGTGATATGCCTCCTCTCCAAGTCTGGCAACTTGGCAACATGTCTTTGAGTGTGTCGTAGGGGCTCTTGAGGTACACTACCCAAAAGTAGCCTCCAAGAACAAGTCCACACTTCAGAACTAATAATGTTATGGTGCAGGGACTAGTTTGAAGCAGTGAATCGTTCACTTGTTTTTGCTCCTTGTTCTGACTCATCTAGAGGAACTGCAGAAGGTGTTCGTTGGAGTCCAGCCAGCAGGACAGATTTTATGCATGTTCAGCAGTAATACGTTTCTCAGTGTTGCTCTTTTGTTGGGTTAGTAACGCGACCTGTGCTAGATATCATCAGCTGTGAAAGAAAAGCTTGTTCTGCTGAGGAGCTCGTCCAGTCCAGTCCAGTCCAGTCCAAAAATGAAATCATATCAGTTGGGCTTTGCTTGGGTAACATAAGACTCTGCTGTAAAGTCAGACAAACACTCGGTCTGTAAAGCCCGGTCACCTGCAGCCCGTTATATGTCCAGATGTTTCTCCGAAAGGCTACAGCTGCTTAAATAGTAATACTCTCAGTGTGTGGACAGGTCGAAAGTGTTGGTGCTGGCTTTGACCGCTGGATTGTTCTGTACCTGTCTGCTCTACACATGTGCAATGGAATGTGCTTAGTTCAGCTCTGAAAGGCTCTCTGATATCTGTGCTGTTATTGTGATTAATTACTGCACAGTGATGTGTCTTATGGACGTTCTCTGGATTTATTCTCTGATCCTGAAAATAATGTTTCCCCGATGGTTCCGAGGGGCTCAGAGTTCTAATGCATGACCACTATCGTGTGAGGATCGCAGGTTCAAATCCGGGACCAGGCTTCCCATCAGCAGCCACAGTCAGAGAGAGCAAAACTGGCTGTGTGGGTAGATGGCGCTCTCTCCCCACATCACACTCATGATGGATGGCGCATGGGAACCCGGCTCGTCCCTCTGAGCAGAACCCGGCTCTTTCCTCTGAGCAGAACCCGGCTCGTCCCTCTGAGCAGAACCCGGCTCTTTCCTCTGAGCAGTTTGAGAAAGAGGTTGGCTTTATAAATGACTGTAAATGACTGTGCTTGAGCGCAGGGTTGATTGATGCTGGCTGCATTCAGGATCATTATTAATCTGTCTGTATAAAGTGCTTAAATGAGGTTTTCGTATCTAGACCCCCTCTCTTTCTGCTGTTCTGAGTTATGCAGGGTCCCCGCTCTGCGTTTTGCCCAACCAGTGTTTGGCATCATTTCAAAGAGTATCCTTCAGCCGAACAGAAGTCTGATTGACTGCGTGTTGCCGGTGCAGCAAATGGAGATTTGAGGTTGAAAGCAATGCACTGTAATGCACTTTTGTTTCGTGTTTAAATGTACAGTATGCGGGGTTGAGTGTAATGGTGTCACTGAGAGTCAAACGGTGTAGTGTGTCAGAGACAAAGGCTGTGTTTATACAAAGCTGGAACGGTCCTTTTAAAGCCGGCTGAAAGAAACACGCAACAAGCGCTGCCTGATGGATATTGGACGACTTGTTCTTTTGCAGCCGACCTGCTGTGTCCTCTGATCACACACAAACATTTGCATTTGCATACACAGTCAGTGAGCTGGGTAAGCGTATTAGTGCACGGCAACGTGTTGCTATGCAGGTTTTTTTTTTTTTTTTTTTTTTTTTTTTTTTTTTTTTTTTTACACAGCGACACTGAATTACACTTAAAACTACTTTATTTGGTAAAAATAAGCCACAAATCCTAAAATATTTAATTTGAAAGTAATTATTGGGATGGGGAAAAGGATTTTGTCAATGATATGAAGTAATTTTGAAGTACTTTAAGTACTTTTTGATGTATTTTAAAGTAATGAAAGTTCAAAGGTCATTTTCAGGGTTCTCGCGGGTTGTGATACTCACTGTACTGGACGGAGTGACGTTCTCACCATGTGTTAAAGTCTTTGTTTCTCCAAAAGGCTCCTTAGTTTTGCACATTTTACACCAGTCATGGTTCAAATCTACCAGTCTGACGGCATATTTTTATATCCGAATGCACAGCGAAGTCCAACGCATCTCTTCTGCAGCCAAACACAAGGTTAGACATGGCATGCGTGAACCTCCAGAACCTGAACCTCGAAAGCATGAAAAGTCGGAGTGTTGCTTGAATAAACAGTGGTTTATGGTTTTGTCCGTATTGCTGAGCCATGGTTACGTTACAGTTCTGACGAATGCATCCGATGAGCTAAAAGCAGTGCATTCTGGGACTCTGTCTACCTGGTTTTTCAGTCTCGTTTTAAGAGAATAAATTCATTTAAACAATGGACCTGAACTTGTACACAAACATCTGCACACACTTTGCTCCATCATGACGTCACCTGGCGAACATCTGTCATTCAGAATAAATAAGCAGCGTCCTCACTGTGGCACGCAGTGCTCCTTTAATGGATGATGTTCCACCTATTTTTAGTTCCCCGGGATGGAAGACGGGACGGAGAGCAGACGAGATGCTGCGCTTTGCGAGATGCTTGAATGCTTGATTAACGTTGGCTGTGGCTGCAGCTTAGCGCTACAGAAAGCAAAGATGTACAACACTCAGACCGTGTGTCTTCTCCCTCCTGCTCAGTTAGAGGCTGTGGCTGCAGCTGCCCGAATACGGACACAAGTGAAGAAATGCATCACGTTGACATATCAAACATGCATAAATAAGTAGCTTGAAATATGCATATTAGGCTTGTTACAGCACAGTGTAATTGTGATGGTAGCTTTGTGGACCTGGATATAGAACCCACAACCTAGAACTCTGACCTCTGCCAGCTTAGAAGACTAGGGTCTGTGCACAGAGTCAGCCTAGCTAAAGCACACACAGAGCAGATAGACTTTAAATGGCTTGCTCAAGGTCCAAAACGTGGCAGCTTGGTGGACCCTGGATGTCAAACCCACAGCCTAGTGGGTGAGGACTCTGATCCCTGCCAGGTTAGAAGGCAAGGGTTGGAGTGCATGGTCAGCACCCTTGGAGTACAAAGGATTAAGTGCCTTGCTCAAAAGCTCATCAGTGGCATCTAGGAGAACTTGGGTATAGAACCAACAACCTTATGATCAATGACCCAGCACTCAAACCACCACAAAAAGAATTCTTTTCTTCATATATAGCTCAGGTTAAAAGGGTCAGAGTGCAAGATCAGTCATGCTACTGTACTCAGGGCCTTGCTCAAGGGCGGTGGCAGCTTAGTGGAGATGGGTGTAGAACTCATAACCCTGTGATCAGTGATCACTGTCACAGGACAGTGACCCTGTGCTCTAACCCTTGCCAATACATTTTTTCTTTTCGCATATCCCAGCTTTAGAAAGCCAGCTCGGAGCGCAATGTGGCAGTTTAACCAACCGAGGTATTGAACCCACAACCATGTGGTCAGTAGCCCAGTGTTCTGCACACATTTGGGCCCTGTGTGAGTGTGGTACAGTGGATTTGTTGGGTGTGTTGGGAATGAACTCATTATTAGTGTTTTACAGTAGAGCATAGCCTACAGAAACATTACCGTCGGGGTCACAGCCAATGCGCGGTCATTTTGTCCAGCCTTAGTCGACAGCTGCAAAGCACACCGTGAACTGCCTGCACCGTACTCTGTTTAATTGCCTTATCCTGCTTAGCTGGAAGTTTGGAATTGTGACCTCTGACTTCGTCTTGCCTGTTTAAGCCCATGCCATTAGACTTCACTAAGCTATACACACTCGAGCGCACACACATACTCACCCTCTGTCTCATCAGTCACGGAAAACGTTTGGCAGGTCAGGGGTCAGGTTAGAGGTGAGCGTTCTTATCTGTGTTTAGCAGGGGGTCTTAAAAGGTACGTGTCCAGCACGGAGACACACCCCAGTCAGTGCACATCAGTATCAATAACATTCCTCTTCACAAAATATCATATTTCACATGATATATACACTTCCTTTCATAACACTCACAATGAGCTCGTTGTCGATCAGTGAATCTGAAGGAGAATGTGATTCCCTTCCTTACAAATACTCCTAAATCAAGGCTGTCAGGGTTGGGGTGGGGGCTGCTTTACCGCACTCCATACAGGGAATTCCATACGTGTGTTTAATCAGTGAAATCTGCCGGCTGTACGAACCTTTATCGGTTCTCAAATTCATCCGGAGCTTGTTTTTAAAGGGAATTGGGGGTCTTTAAATGTGTGGGACATGGCAAGTGTGGTGTGGGAGCGTGAGTTTAAAGACAATTGAGTCTCGAGCTTGAACGTGACTGGATGGCCAAAGTCCTGTACCTTTATAACAGGAACATTGTGGGAGACAGGAAGGTAAACAGTCATATCTTGCAGTGTATGTGAATACATTGAACACACAAATGGTTCAGAATCTACTGTAAGTGATTCACCTTAAATGGTTCAGTATCTACTATAAATGTTTCACTATAAATGGTTCAGTATCTACTGTAAACGATTCACCATAAATGATTCAGTATCTACTGTAAATAATTCACCATAAATGATTCAGTATCTACTGTAAATGATTCAATATAACTGCTTCAGTATCTTCTCTAAATGATTCACCTTAAATGCTTCAGTATCTACTGTAAGTGGTTCACTATAAATGGTTCAGTATCTACTATAAATGATTCACTATTAATGATTCAGTATCTACTGTAAATGATTCACCATAAATGATTCAGTATCTACTGCCAATGGTTTGGTAACCTCCATAAATGATTCAGTGTCTACTTACAATTATTTAGAAAATGGTGTAAATGATTCAGAATCAACTAGAAGTGATTCTGAATCTGCTGTAAATGGTTCAGCACATTAAAGGCTTAATATTAAGATATGATTTTGTTTAATGACCTCATTGTGACATTTTCACAAAATGAACAAAAGTGAAGCTTTTACATGGTCAAATACTGTCCAGCCATTCAGAAAGGGGTGTGTGTGTGTGTGTGGGTGTGTGTGTGTGTGTGTGTGTGTGTGTGTGTGTGTGTGTGTGTGTGTGTGTGTGTGTGTGTGAACCTCCCACACACTGATCCAATGCTTAGAATTCCAAATTATAGGAAAATTGTCATAAAATACATAATTGTGTAAAAGCAAAGCTCAGTTGAAATCAGAACAGTGGGGTCTGAAGACAGAGCACCACAGCGCCATCTAATGGTCGGTGTTTAAACTCAACACAAAATGAACCCCTGTGTCACCAATCTTTACCTGTAAACCCATCATTAAAAATCATGTTTGAGAATCAATACAGTATTGAAAACTATAATATCACAATATTTTGTGTGTCGCTCTCCGTTCCTGCTTAAGGCTGGAGCAGCAGTTCTCAGATTCATCCGGAGCTGGTTTTTGAGGGATCATTGACCCATAACTCAACCAGAGCACAGCAGCAGTGCCGCATGTCTGCATTACACCACATAGTGACCGTTGTCTCTGGCCAATCAGAGTGCTGCACGGTTTATGTGCCACATTGTAGTCTAGACTCAGCTCGTTTAGAAGTAGGAGCCAGCAGCTACCAAAAGAACCCGGTTCCTGCTACCAGATACCAAATCTGCCTAATGGAAAAGCGGCGTCGCCGAGTGGAGTGGAGTAGGTTAGTGTAGCAACCATACAGTGGAAAAGCACCATCAGTGCCCGACGTAGGCTGCACTGTCTGTGGCCAGTGTGTTTAGAAGAGCAGGGACGGTGTGTCCAGGCCTGTTGGAAGTTTCAAACAGTCGTCCCTCAAACGCTCTCACACTGCAGCCATAGAGGGGTGTGTCCTCCCTCCCCCATGCATCTGTCTGTGTGTGTGTGTGTGTGTGTGTGTGTGTGTGTGTGTGTGTGTGTGTGTGTGTGTGTGTGTGTCTCTCTCGCTCTCGCTCTCGCTCTTTTGTGCTCTCGCGCACATTTACTGTGCAAAGTTTTTTGGCGTGGAAGCACATCATTCGATAACCACTTCTCTCACAGTAAGAATGTGTGCGCTTGTCCAGATCACGTTAGAATAGATGCAGCTGTTCCAAACATACCCGGAATATTCCAGTTTTGGTGTGAGCGATGAAAGAAAACTGGAACTTTAAGAGCCTGTGGATAAACAGAACGTCTGGAGGGGGAAGAATGAAGCATATGCTGAAATGGACACCCTATCTGCTGTGAAGCATGGTGGTGGTGATTACTGGAAACCTGCAACATGTGGAAGGCAGGATGGATTTAATCATGAAGCTTGGGCATCATCTGACCTTTCGACACAGCAGTGATCCCAAGCATACGTCAAAATCCACCATGAATTTCGTTTCAGAAGTCTTGGAAGGTTCTGGAGTGGCTGTCACGGTCACCTGACTGTACCTCCATAGAAACCTTGTAGGAATTGACAAAGGCTGTTAGGGACTGGAGTTCAATGTCCATGAGGAATGGGCTGATATTCCTCAGGAACGCTACCAGAACCTGGTTTCTGACTATCCATGTTTCCAGCAGGTCATGAGGGGTTGATTGAATCTGAGCAGGCATTAGAAGTGATTTACCAAACCAGGTGTTGGATGAGACGTGATTGCTTTCACGAGGAGATCTTTGGAGATGAAAACCAACACTTTTTGCAGGAATATTATTCATCTGTACAGGACTATATATAAAACTGTACACTGCTTCCTGCCACTGTGTTTAGTCTCGTTGTTCCTTGCTGAAGGATGTTCTGCTGGTCTCCTGGCTGTCTGGTCTGCGTGTGCAATGTGCGAGCTGATGAAAGTGAAGGGTTGCGTTTACACTGGCAGCAGCAGCTCCGCCGGTCCAGGTCAGATTGAGACTGTAATTCCGGCTAAGTGGAGGTTCAGCTGCTTTATGCTTGGCTCATATCATCCTCATGCTCTCCTGGTCCAGTGGGCCTACTGGGAGATTCTATAACCAACACGGATCCCAGCTTCAGCGAGGAGTGGAGTAAAATATACACTACAGAGACGTGTGGGGCTGAAAACAAGAAACAGCTTATGAAAGAGAGAGAAGGAGTGAAAGAGGGAGGAGGTTTTTACAGTGCAGGCACTGCCTAGAGAGCGTTCCATCCTCCTGCCATGAGGAGGAATGTTTATGAGGAGAACTTTGGGAGTTCTGGACCTTTCCTAGCAATATTGGACACAGGATTGACATCAGCTATGCTGCATATCTTGCTGATACACATACGTCCAAATATTTCTGGACATCCCTTCTAATCAATGCGTTTTGCTACTTTAAGGTGCAGCCATTGCTGACACAGATGTGCAAATGCACACACAGCCGGTCACGTCCCTGCAGAGAAGTGCTGCCAATAGAATCAGCAGTCTCATGTGCTAGGACTACGATCCAAGGATCAGTGGTTCAAATCCCAAATCATGCTGCTTGCCTTCAGTGCCTGGAGTCTGAGAGAGTGGCCGTGCCACAATTGGCCGTGCTCTGTCTGGGTGGATAGATGGCGCTCTCTCCCCACACCACACCACGTTGGCACAGGCCTCTGTTGTGTTGGAGCTGGGAACGGGGTGGTTTTCCATTGAGTCGGCTGTCCAGTAATGCAATAATGCAATGGCAGCAGTTTGAAAAGAGGCTTCCGCCTGCATCAATCTTCACCTTCCTTGTATCGGAATCCTGGTGTTTGATGGAGAAGGGCAGGAAATAGGGCTAGAAATCCACAAGTAAATATATGTATCTGTAATGTATCATATCTGCTGAGAAGATAAATATGAACCAGGCAGAACTTCCTACTTAGGAATGATGGAGCTCAATTTAACACTTGTGGGATGAGATGGAGAGTTGGGGATAAGCCAACATTCTGACCTTACTAATGCTCTGGTCATTGAATGCAATCAAATCCTCACTACAGTGTTCCAGACTCGATGTTCCTGGGTCAGTAGAGACAGCTACTCCAACAGAAGTAGAATGAACTCTATTTAATTGCCTCGATATGAGAAGAAACAATGAATAAGCAGGTGTCCGAATACTTTTGTCTATAGTGAAGTGTTCATTAATATAGGACGGCAATGTGGAACAAGCCTTTATTAACCTTCGGTTTGATGAGAACTTTGATGTCCTCATAGTTTGGACAGGCAGCGTAGCTGAAGAACAGTCCTAGATACAGAAGCAGAGCTGCACTGGGAACAGTGGAACAGCAACGTCTGTAATAAGCACTGAGAAGGAGATGTTTGGATTCAAGATCAGAATGAAAACACACGCCGACTTCATCTCAACACTTGCTCACGGCTTCAGCACTTCAGTGTGAATTTGTGCTCTGAATTAAAGCATGAAGACAAACAGAACACCTCCATGCCCAGGAGCTCAGAGAGCACCACCTGTTGCAGGTTTAGGAGATGAGCCCCACCTCCACTTACGAGCTGCAGGTGTTAAGCTGGAGAGAAAATAAGATGCAGACTGCTGGAGTGGAACAGCTTTAATAAGCCTTTCTTCTGCATGTCCATCCATACCACCTCTGAGTAAGTGGTCTTTTCTTGTTTGTAAGCTTCATTGGTTCTTCCTCATGTTCTCTGCGAGCGTTTCAGTCTGGGTTCCCTTCGTTTTGGAGTCGTGTTTCCTCTCAGTGGTTCTTTTTCATGCTCTTTGTTTTTTGAGTTTGGCTTCTCCTCATGCTCTTGAAAACATTTAACCCTTTAGTTTTGGGTCCTCTTGGTGGTTCCTCTATATGCTTTGAGGGACATTTTTGCTCTTGAGTCAGTTTCTCTCAACGGATCTTCATCGTGCTGCTTTTGGAGTCTTGGTTCCTTTTAGATGTTCTTGTTTATGCTGTTAGGGGAATGTTCCTCTTGAGTCAGGGTTCTTCTCAGTTTTATTTTGGGTCTTGTTTCTTCTTAGTGGTTCATCATGCTCTCAGTGGGCTTCTGTTTGAATCTTGGTTTCCCTCAAAAGTTCATGTTCTTTGTTTTTTTCTTTTGGGTCTTTTCTCAACAGTTTAAGTGCGACCATTGTCCCGTGTAGCACTCATTTGAGGTCTCGGTGGTTCTTCATATTACTCTCCTTTTGGGTGATGGTTCCTGCCCATGATTCAGGTTCATAGACCTCTTTTCTATCCAACATTATGTGCCAGGACTGAAAATGTGTTTTGGGACTGTTCTATTTCTAATATTAAATCTGAGAATTATCATGTCTGATGGAGTCACTGGTCTGGCCTTGTTTAAAAAATAGGTTTATACAAAGATCCTTGATGCCTCCAGTGCATCAGCATATGTCAGGATATTGTGTTTACCCTGCTGGTGCTGGATTAGTTTCATGAGAGGTCTGTAATCTAGTGTGTGTAAGGGAATCGACTGGGCATATTTAACAGTTAGCCAGTCGAATTACCCCCAGTAACCCAGACTGAAAGGTCCAAGGCCCAGATGTGCACACCAGTATTCCACCACTCAGTAACAACAACAGAACTCCACTCTTCCCAATTAGCAGATTTCGTTTTTCCATTAGTGTCGGATCACAACTGCTGCTATCAAGGGAGCTCCAGGTTCGGGGGCAATTATGGAAGGTCATTCTCTCTGCAGTCATTATTGTTAGGATCTCAAAACTGTAGAAATTGTTGAATTATGCTGCATTATAATCCCAGGTCTTATTAATAATCACTCAGATACAAAGAGAGCCTCCCCAGGTAGAGCTAATATAGCTCTAAAAGGCGGTCAGCTCATGTAGGTCTTGGTCATGGACTGACCGGTTGAGTCAGGTGTGTTAATTTGGGGAGTTTACTTAACTCTGAAGTGCTGCCAACCTCCTGTACTGTAGTGTGACGCGTGCCGTATAAGTAGAAGAACGCAATGGGACGGTATTAGCCACCCTCCCATTTGCCCACCTCATTTTCTGGAATAATGCAGACCCCGCAGGCCGCCTGTGTATTTCCTGCTGTGGGAAAAGAAATACGGCCTCTGCACGCTATGGCTAACCCTTTCCCAAAGCGGCCTGCTATTGATTTCTCCATGCGGCAGTGTGTTCCCGTGCGCTGGATGAATTGTAGCACGGCTGTGATTGCACTGCCTGCAGTGCAGCTAGTCTTTTCTTCAGGAGAGGCACAGATTGCTTTTGTGTTGATTTCTCGCGGCAGGCGACAGTATCATCATCGTCATCATCAGCGTCTGATAATAGACCCGCAGTGCAACAGAAGCACCGAGCAGAGCAAAGGATATGAGACAGGTGTTACTACACTGATTAGATGCAATTGTGTAATGTAATGGCCTCATTAATTACATATTACACATTGCTAATACTGTTTAAATAGTATTCCGTTATGTAATTGTCCCATTAATTACATTTTACACATTGCAAATACTGTTTAAAGAGCATTGTGTTATGTAATTGCCTCATTAATTACATTTTACACATTGCAAATAGTATTGCATAATGTAATTGTCCCATTAATTACATTTTACATTACAGCATTTTGCTGATTTACAAGGTTACTCGTATTACAGAGGTGGGCCAGAGTAGTGTGAGGGGTCTTGCCCAAGGTGTAGTCTTGCCTTATTGGTGTAGCACAGCATAGTTGCCCAGACTGGGAATTGAACCCCAGTCTCCTCGCTGGTGGTGTTTTCTGTTGAGCCACACCAACCACATTACAAATACTGTTCTCATGTCTTTATGTATTTTAATGTATTTTAAAGATATAAGTATAAAAATTTATATACATTTATACATATAAACGAATCACAGCACAGGCCGTGTTCCGGGTCGAGTAACGGAACAGCTTTTAGACCCAGAACACAGATTACTACAATGATTAGATCATTATTACTGTTGCTCCACAAACCCTACACGGTACCATGTCTTGTGTTTGCGATAACGGGGGCTTGTTAAGGTTAAATGCGAGGGACGGAGACCTGTGACGACAAGTAAAGGAAACAGATAAGATTGAAGACTGAATGAAGAGAAAGGATCAGATTAAACACTCACTGATGAGAGACAATGATTATCATGTTATAGATCATTCTCTCTCTCTGTCTTTCTCTCTCTCTCTCTCTCACTCTGTCTCTCTCTCTCTCTGTCTTTCTCTCTCTCTCTCTCTCTCTGTCTCTATCTCTCTCTGTCTGTCTCTCTCTCTCTCTGTCTCTCTCTCTGTCTCTCTCTCTCTGTCTCTATCTCTCTGTCTCTCTCTCTCTCTCTCACTCTGTCTCTCTCTCTCTGTCTGTCTCTCTCTCTCTGTCTCTATCTCTCTCTCTCTGTCTATCTCTCTCTCTGTCTATCTCTCTCTCTGTCTCTCTCTCTCTCTGTCTCTCTCTCTCTGTCTCTCTCTCTCTTCTCTCTCTCTCTTCTCTCTCTCTCTGTCTCTCTCTCGCTCTCTCTCTCTCTCTCTCTCTCTCTCTCTCTCTCTCTGTCTCTCTCTCAGTGTCATTGAGCAGCAAGTTGACAGCTTCTTTAATGGCATTTTAATGATCCGGCAGAAGCCCTGCTCTCTTTCTCAATGCTGGAGAGAATCGTCTCTGGCCTGTCCTATCTAATCTCATCTCCTCTCCTCCCTCCTTCGCTGTCTGCACTTCCTCGTTTGCTGTGTCACTTCACCAGGCAGGAGGGAAGAGCTGCTTCTGCTGCAGTGGACGGGGACGTTCGCCTGTTTCCGTTTCGGCCTCAATTTCTGTTATATGTGGGAAGACAGAATGGATTTTACAGCTTGAGGGGGCGTCGGTCAAGTGCAGAAACCAGTTTCAGGACGACTCAAAGCACCACTCAAAGTCCTGCTCCAGATCAATTACACTTCATAGATCTATATTAGATGGAGCAATCTCGAGGGGCCGTTTCATGGACCAAGCATCAGTTCTTCTACACTTTCTCCCAGGTGTCCGAGATGGCTGTGAACAGATGTCAGAGAAAACCTAACTAATTCATAAGTTTAGCCAATCGGAGTGTCAGAGTCTGTGTTCTCCTCCAAGCATATTGACCGGTTTGATTTGTCCACCGTTGTTCCAGTATCTTTGAAGAACCTTTTGAGGACCCGCCCTACTATGGCCACTGCAGGCTTTGGAATGCAACTGTTGAGTGTGGTTGCAATGGACGCTGTTTCTAACGATGCAATGACATGGAAAGGGAGGAGCTTCTCCTGTCTTTAAAAGTGAGGAAAAAGGAAGGAGCACCTGCCACGTTATTCAGATTAGTATATAGTCGGTACTTTGTAGTGTTAGTGTGTAGTACGCAATTGGGACACAGCTTATATCTTCTTGTTCTTCTTTCTGCTGCTCCCTTTAGGGGACGCCACAGCGGATCGTCATATTTAACATCTGCATTATAGTCTTGGCACAAGTTTTACGCCGGATGCCCTTCCTGACGCAACCCTCACCATTTATCCGGGCTCCAGGCACCAGAAATGCACAAAGTGCACCCCCTAGTGGCTGGTTTGGGACACAGCTGATATTCTATTCTATAATACAGTTTCTTCACATCGTTTTTGACAAATTAAAATATCTGAAATAACGTCTTTAATCACAGACTCTATTTGAGTGTGTTTACATGCATTAAATAATCTGATAACTGCCCCAAATCTGATTTTGGATAATCACACAATGGGAAAACTCCGGGTTTACCTGAGTGGGGTGATCACATTTGTACTCTTCAATGAGCCAATCATCTCACAGAAGAGTCTGAATGGGGCTGGAGGAAGGTGGTGGAACCTACTGGTGGTGGTGCTGCATGCTGGTAAACATGCACTGAGATTTTTCTCTCTCTTCCCTGATCTAAGAAAATCTGAGTGTGCCGTTTTCCTGCCCACTTGCACGGTCAGATAACTGCGGAAGTCTGATTACGATCGGATGATTGAGCGCATGTAAACACACTCAGTGAAAGGTGGGATTTTTCTTCTTAGTGTTGATATGCTTGGAACGTCTTTGCTGTAGAAATGTGCGGAAGGACTTCATAATGGCTAATAATTACACTATAATTAAGCGTGCTGATGTTTTGGCACACAGGGCACAAAGCAGCGCCTTATAGCACACAGCTACTCCCTGCTATGTGTGACGGAAAGAAAAGCAGGACTGGAGTCTCAGGAACTGGATCGGTGTGAACAGTGCTCACGTTTACAAACAGAAAGTAATCGAATGCTAAATTGCTCTTTTATGGCTGATCAATCCTTGATACCAGAGGTGGGAATTCCGGAATTCTGGAATTCCAGCTGCCAGAGCCACCCAGGCATTCGGAACAAAATCCTGGGGCAGATTTTGACTTGCTGGACCTGAAATGCCCAGCTCTGATTGGTGCACTGAGAACTGGTGCTGACCCTGGTATTGGTTATCTGAGTAATTAACAAATTGGGAAGACTGCTAACCTAACCTCACGTCTAATCCTGTGTCTTACATCTTCAGCCAGCCTGAGGATTCGCTCCGTCAGTGTGTGGAGCTGCAGTTTGGTGCTACTGGGTCAGTTCTGGTTTACTGTCGGAGGCCGTGTGAACGGGCTAACTGGGATTTACTGGGGAATCATATTTGTCCTGGTCTAATGTCCTATTTCTGATTGTAGATTGGTTTTAAGCCTTTCTTTGATTTCCTCTGAAGCATGCTTTTGCATAGTCTCTCTCTCTGTGTGTGTGTGTGTGTGTGTGTGTGTGTGTGTGTGTGTGTGTGTGTGTGTGTGTTTTTCATCAGCCGTTTGAGTGGGGTTTGCGGAGGGTTTTTGGAGCAGATTAAGACAGTGTGGAGGGCTGTGGGACAGATCAGGGGCTTTACTCTGTGTGAGGGATTATAAGCACTGGAGTCGTGGTTCTAATGGTGGAACCAGTCCAGTGGTCTATGCTCTTGGGTTCAGTGTCATAACTGTTCTGCCAAGAACCTGAGAGCTCTTTTACACCTCTCTCTCTCTCTCTTACACACACACTTGCACGTCCAAAAATCACAGGCTTTTACTGGCACGACTTTAAAGCCAGCAAATATACAGAAACCATAACTGCATGAAACGACATGAAGTTCCTGTTTCAAATTATATTATGATTACTGTGTTCAAGAATATGAATGGGTTTGACGACAGAAGGGGAGGGTAGGGTGAAGGGTGAAGCAGATCTCCAGTGACGTTGATGTAGACACATCAACATTGATCAAATGTGGAATTTCTCACTTCTGTAAAATATGAATGTAAGTTTATAATATATGCAGCAGCATCCAGCTACGATTTTAACTGAACACTATCCCCATTTTCTGTGCTTTGTGGTTGTAGTTGTGAGGGTTATTTTGGTGGTTGTACACACACACACACACACACACACACACACACAGAGGCTATGACATGTGACTCCGTCTGTGTGTGAGAGCTGATGCGTCTGTGTGTTATCATGAACGTCAGCGGGAATTGGATCCTTTCTCGGAATCTATAATCTTAGTTCTATAATTCCTGAAAATCTGTTGCCTGTAAAAAAGGCACATAAGCCAGTGCTGTCCATGTTGAATTTCCTGAACCCATCTGGAAAATGTCTCTGTGCTTTTCCTTCATGTCCTCCGTTTATGAAAGATTATACACTGGTTGTTACACAGGGTTAAAGTAGGCTTTCCCCTCTCTATATCTCTCTCTCTCTCTCACTTTATTCTTTCTAACTCTCTGCCTCACTCTGTCTCTAACTCTCTCTGTCTCTCTCTGTATCACTCTCTTCTCTCTAACTCTGCCTCACTTTCTCTCTCTGTCTCTCTCTCTCTGTCTCTAACTCGCTCTGTCTCTCTAACTCTCTCTGCCTCTCTCTTTTTCTCTCTGTGTCTCTAACTCGCTCTGTTTCGCTTAACTCTCTCTGCCGCTCTCTGTCTCTCTGTCTCATAGTGTTGATGTGAGAGTGTTGTCCCCACTGGGATTCCTTCAGTGTGTGTCTGTGATTAAGTTATAGCTCAGGGCTGCCAGCGTTCTTTACATGTGCCTGAAGCATACACGACTAATGTGTGTTAAATGCCTTCGAGAGAGAGGGCAAGAGAGAGACAGAGATGTAGAGAGAGAGAGAGAGAGAGAGAGAGAGAGAGAGAGAGAGAGAGAGAGAGAGAGAGATGTAGAGAGAGAGAGAGAGAGAGAGAGCTTTGTTTTTGTGCAATGTCAGGCAGGACGTGGGGTCATACTCATGTCAGATATATTATATCATTCCTGTCACATTCTTGCAGTTTTTCACTTTCTGGTGATGGTTTGAACGTGGCAGCTGTATTTTTACATTGTGTCAGTTTCAGAACTGACCAATAGAAATGCTCTGGAATGACCTCAGATTGCTTCTCATTACAGTGCTGTCGTCCAGGAGCTTTTATTGCTGTTTCTTCTGTAAAGGTTAGATAAAGGTTTGGTCCAACAGTAACATATATTTTTATTGTATATGTTGACAGCACCGCTGTGTCTGATCCACTCCTACCAGCTCAACACACACTAACACACCACCACGTCAGTGTGACTGCAGTGCTGAGAATGACCCACATAATAGCTGCTCTGAGCACTGAAGTTCAGGGTGAAAGGAGGAGAATAAATAGAAAGAGGTGGACAGAATTGATCAAATTGTCATAACGTTATGGCTGATTGGAGTGTGTGTGTGTGTGTGTGTGTGTGTGTGTGTGTGTGTGTGTGTGTGTGTGTGTGTGGTTGCACTTTCTACAGTCTTTATGTCGAGGTCATTCAGGAGGCATTGGGAGTTTGAGTTTATCTTCAGTCTGTGTTCTTTATCTCCAAAGATGTGCTCCTATGTATGTTCAGATGCTCCTCACAGTCCTCCTAACCACCTCCCAGCATTTCCCTCTAATATGCAGCTGCTCCTGAAGACTGGCTCATTGGCTGGCACGGGACTGTGGTTCGATGTGGAATTAAACTCTGCACTGCTGCACGATACATCACCCAGAGCAAGGTTAGGCAGCTCTGCTTTCAGGCCTCCCCCTCTGTCTCTGTTTCAGGTGATCAATGCTTCCTTCAATTGAGTTTGAACATTATAAATTTTGTCCAAAACTGCTCATTAATGCTGGATGCCACGATTAATCACACAGATTGAATCATAGGAGTCAATACTGGGGCTTTTTCCTGAATATTTAGGGGGCATATGAGTGGGCCTGTCCACTCTGAGTCAATAAGTCCACTAATCAGGTGTAGTAAATGCTGCACTGTAACCTGGCTTGTCCGATATACAGGGCTGTACAAGAGTCTTCCCTTTCAGACCTCTGAGAACATGAGGTGTTGAGCTTCTTACCTTGAAGAAAGTGTTTATTTGCCCGATAAACTGACACTAGAGTAAACACAAGCACGCACAGGCCATTGTGTCGGAGTGTGTTAACAGCTTGCAAAGCTCCCCTCAAGCAGAAGGCCAGTATATACGGTTCCTAACACCTACATCATGTAACCAGTCCTTTATTAATGTAAATCAGGTGATCTCCTGGACCTGAACAAACCCGTACAGGGCCTGGAGGTCAGAGGAGATCAGCACCCCAACCTGTGTTCTTCTAACCAACCTATGAAAGACCTTTACTGATCTGCAGCTCGTCCAATGTATGACTTAAGTCAAAGTTACTGTTATGATCGATTTAAGCAGGTTCTTGACAGAATGACCTCAGGAAGGTATACCTTCACCAAAACGAAGACTGTGAGGGTTGCATCAAGTCAAGCCCTTTCTGGTACATGGTTTTTGAACATGGTATTTGTACACTATACTGTAGATCTCTGCAACATGTTGTTCACAGTTTCATTTTATTCCTCCCGAAATACACAAAAGTAATGAATTTAAGGAGTTGTTTGTGTGGAATGAAGCTACAGGGTTTGGACAATGAAACTGAAAAACCTGTCATTGTATTGTGGGAGGTTTCATGGCTAAATTGGAGCAGCCTGGTGGCCAATCTTCATTAATTGCACCAGTAAGAACAGAGTGTGAAGGTTCAATCAGCAGGTAAGAGCACAGTTTTGCTCAAAATATTGCAATGAACACAACATTATGGGGGACATACCAGAGTTCAAAAGAGGACAAATTGTTGGTGCACGTCTTGCTGGCGCATCTGTGACCAAGACAGCAAGTATTTGTGATGTATCTAGAGCCACGGAATCCAGGGTAATGTCAGCACCACCAAGAAGGACCAACCACATCCAGCCACAGCCAAATATCTGAGTGTGATGTAGAGGTACACTACCCAAAAGTAGCCCAGAATCAAGATTATTCCCTCTTGCTGACGTCATCTTTTAGTTAATGATCAGGCCTTTGGTCCAGCAACAGCTCTACATATTAACAGTCAGCGAGAGGTTGAGAGGAGGTGTGGAGATAATTTTAAAGCCCTGTGTGGATGTCCTCCAGGAACATTTTGGCGAGTCTGGTGTGCGAGGGATGCTGGAAGGAAATTGGAGGTGATGTTCTGAGAGGTACCTGAAGAAATTTGCACCCAAGTAGAAGGTGTTCCTGAAGCCTTGGTGTGCTTCAGGCCTTGTCTGTCAAAATGGAATTCTGCAGCTTCTTATGGGAGTTTAATGGAATATTCCGTGCTATCAGCAAAAAGCGGTGTCTTCGGATAATGACTCTTTACTTCCGAATGCCCTCGCCTTAAAGGATGGTGCATGAGGCTTGATTAGATCTCGCTCGCTCTTCCTCGCTCTCTCACTCTCTCTTTAAAACAAACTCTTGGTGGGACACACTAACTGCGAGACTGAAATAGCAGTATTTCTGTGACAAGGCTCATTACCACTTAATGAACAAATATATTTGCATTTGATTTTCAGCTCTCTGAAGGGAAAGCCATCTGCTGGCTTATATAAAGCGTCCCTTGGAGGCTTCTTAAAACAACCTTTATAGATCCTCAACGACTGCTCCTTCTCTCGGACCCTCTGTCCCTCAGTCTGTCTTCTGCCGTCTGCCCAGCTCACTCAACTTGGTGTGCATTTGTGTTGCTTTAGCACTTAGGCCCAGTGTACACTGTGTGATAACAGCCAAGCTAATGGGTACGATAAGGAATCTCTGGCAACTGGTCAGCGATTAAAGAAAATGAGATCCTTCTGCTCGGGTCATCCACCTGCACCTTCTGTTTAGCTCCTTTGCCGGAACGTGGGATCGTGCAAACAAAACCAGCCCCTGTCCTATAATAGCAGCTATTTTATGCCTTGAAATGCTTTTGTGAAAGGTTTCATTTGCATTTCAGTAGCGATGGTGTCCTCTGTTTGTCGTCTTTGTGTGAACCGGGCTTCATCCCATGCTGCTCTCTGTCGGGAGCACCCGCATCACTGGTGGCCTTCGCACACTTTGGTTCAAATGTTTTTGAGGTTACTTTTTAAAGGATTTTGACTTTTTATTTTGTCCTTTTTCATTTTTTAAGGAATTAAATTTACACTGTTCACATTTGAACTGTTACCAGTACTGAATGGTAATGATTTCGGTACCATCGGTAACGTCGGTAACGTTCGGTAACGTCTGTAATACATCCGTTTTGGAAAGTCCAGACTCTTCCACACATTGTGGCCATGCCGGATGCATCTCCATCATCATACGAAGATAGAACAACTAGTTTTGGTACTGTTAGTCGTGGTTTTAGTTCATTAAGTTCTTCTGTGTTCTGATGCTCACTGTACTGGGCTGAGTGATGTGGTGTTAAAGTCTTACTCTGCTTCTTCAAGAGGTTTATTCGATTGACATATTTTATATTATCTTCGCCTGAGAATGAGAGTGAGATGTAAAAAAAACAAACAATAAATATTAAACCCTATATGGGATATTTTGGGAATCAGCGGTGAAATCCACAACTGCTAATTACGAGGTCAAAAATGAAGTGTGTGATGGACAGAACCCTTCTGCAATGCTTGTTTCAGGACAGATGTGACACTCACGTCACAGGGGAAAGTGGTTCCCGATGGTCTGATATGATTGTTCATATATCGCTGGACTAAAGGTATGTATTCCACACTAATATGGTTCAACTTTGGCAGTTATAGGCAGCGAGGGCAGGCCTGCTGCTAATGCCAGTGTGTCCACGTCTTAAACGTGAGTTAACTGGATTGTAGTGGGGCACGGGCTCTGTGTTACTAGGATCCAGTTGGGCTGGACTCAATGTGCAGTTGGCAGCCCAGATGGGGCCCTTGTCCCAAAATTGACCCTGGCGAATCTTCGTATCTGGAGCCGACACGGACAAAACTGGTTCCCAGTTTGGCTACCCCTACAGGTGCCAGGCGGATGTGTTTTGGCACTAATTAGATGTGATGTTATTCGGGTAGTACCCGTTAAAGGACCGATCTTGGTACTTTTAGTTTGTTGTTTTGTGTTTTTGAGCCACTTTTGGTTCAGTGTTGCATGTTTATAAGGTTCTTCATTTTCACGCATCTCTTTGAAGATCATAAGTCTCTTCACTTGATGCAAATGTTCTTTAAGGATTTAAAGATTTTTCACACATAATTGTAATTGTTAATTAGTGGAGCCGCACAGTGTGTAGTTTCAGCTTCGGCATCATCATGTGTACATACACAAGACATTGTATACGTTGTGATGTGATGTGACAGCAGTACCGACCTTAATGCATTAGTAAAGAACTCGGTTCTGCTGAAAACGATAGTCTGTGCTTTATTTAAAAACTCAAACCTGTAGCTCTGTTTGTCATCTTCTGCAGTGGAAACCCTGGTTGAAAATTGGTTGAAGATTTTTTTCATTACTGGTCAAAGGAGCGTTTTCAGAAGATAGAGGAGCTACAGTGCCATGTGAAAGAATTGACCGTCCTTGGCATTTCTCGGGTTTTGCTACGTCACAACCTGGAATTCAATTTGACTTGGATTATTTGAAGATTTGCATCATTTCATTTACAGAACATGTTTAGAACTTTGCTTCACAGTAAAAAAAAATGTTCCAAAAACATGTAGGACGAAATAACAGAGAACCTCAGTGCGTAACTATTCACCACCCTAAAGTCGGTACTTTGTAGCGCCCCCTTTTGCAGCAATTGCAGCTGCAAGTTGCTGTGGATAAGTCTCTGATCTTGCCACTGGGATTTTTGCCCATTTCTCAGCTCCTTCAACTTGGTTTCCCCTGCTGAGCAGCAATCTTCAATTCTGATAACAGATTCTCAATTGGATTAAGGTTTGGGCTTTGGCTCGGCCGTCCCAATTCATGTATACGTTTCCCGTTAAAGCACTCCAGTGTTGCTTTAGCAGTATGCTTTCAGCCATTTTCTGTTTGGAACCTCCATCCCAGACTCAAATCACTGACCGAAACAGGTTTTGCTCAAGAATATCTGTGTGTTTAGCACCATCCATCTTCCCCTCTTGGACTAGTTTCCCAATCCCTGTCCCAGTTCAGATGCTACCACCACCATGTTTCACTGTGGGGAGGGTGTTCTTGGGGTGATGAGGTGTTGGATTTGCACCACAGTGTTTTCTTTGGTGACTCATCTTCCCGGAGCAGCTTCCTCCATGTTTGGAGAGTCTCCCACGTGCCTTTGACAAACTCAAAATGTGCCTTCCTAATCGCTTTTCCCCAGAACTATTTAAGGCCTTCATAGCAAATATGCACATTCCAATTTTCAGTTTTCCAAACTTGTAATGTAACAAAACAGGTACAAAGCCGATGGGGTGAATACTTTCGCACTTCTGCTACTTTTCCTACTTTTCTACAGTTCTTGGGAAGTTTTGCTGACTCATGGTGTTACAGAGCACTCTTTACCTGTCTCCCTCCTTTCTCTCTCTCTCTCTCTCTCTTCATACTGACCACGTAGCTCGCTGTCCTCTGGGAGACGAAAGAGAAACCAGTGTTTGAAAGCTCCAAGAATGAGCTTCCTTCAGAACTTCACACAGGTGTTTACTTTTCCCTTCCATCTCTCTCTCTCTCTCTCTCTCTCTCTCTCTCTCTCTCTCTCTCTCTCCATTTATCTACCTCTCTCCATCTCTTGCTCTGTATCTTTATCTCTCCAACCTTATTTCTTTTGTTCTCTGATTTTCTCTCTCTTCCTGCGCTCTCACTTTCTTCCAGTCTTTCGTTTTGTAATTTATTCGGTTGTGCCAGGGACTCGGGAATGCTCTTTCTGAAAAATACCCTGCTGTGCTCGACTGATATGCTTTGCTCCTTTGTCTGCGTGATAAACGCAAGCTGTTAGTGTTTTCATGGGGCGTTTTTCTGTCTGCCGCGATGTCTCCCTCGGATTCTCATGGTTTATGGTGATCCACATAATGGTGATAATTATCACTTTATGGTGATAATTATCACAAAACCATAGGGCTCTGATTGTATGGGACTGGAGCTGAGCCGTGCAATCATCTCAACGGCCTCTTAAGGGGTATTATCAGCCTGAGATGATGTAGCTCATCTCGGATGAATGCATCCTTCTAATAAATTGTCCCTTTGATCCAATAGAGCTGCAGAAATGAGATCACCTACTGCTAAGGTCAATGACCCTTCCTGGAACGCCCATTAAGGTAGTGTCACCGTGTGTCCACAGTGGGGTTCCCTGCTGTAACATCACAATTTGTGGAGAGATGAGCTGAACCCGTGTCTCACTGCTAAATCACCCAGAATGTCAATGAGCTGAATGCTGGAGAAAAGCGTAGCAGACCACACCAGGTGTGCTGCGAACGGTGGTCTGAGTGGACAGTGAAAGCAGTAGCCATTTACACCTGACGGTCACTTGCGTCCAGTGTTCCATTATGATTGGATCGCATGAGCGGAGGAGCTGTGTACTTTTACAGCGACATTTACTAAGACCGAAGGGTAAAGTGTACATCTGCTTTGGCAGTCTTTCGTTATGTTTGACCATAATGTCCACCTGGTCAGTGTTTATGTAAATGTACAGGCTGTTACAGACAGGTTTACTGACAGTTGCAGGGAATCACAATCACAAATACAGGATGCGCATTGTGAGCAGTAAGATGGTGGTAGGCTGGCTTCATACCGTAGTGAAGTTGTCCTTCTGAAGGCGTGTTCGTGTTTTGTCAGGATTGTTGCAAAGGTCTGTACAGAGTTAATTAAGACTGATTAATGAGGACCTCGGCTTACATCTGCTGTTCATCATCATTTGGCCAGCAGTGAGGAAATCACCGGAGTGTGCTCAGGGTCAGTGCTCCTTATGATGCTGGTTTGTCAGGCGTGAGATGAGGAATGACCCATGATTAGGGAAGCACCAGTCCGATCTCAGAATCGCATATTGATCCTGAGATCAACAAAATTAGCTGGTTTGGGTTTTGAATAATTAGGCTGATCAGTGTGTTTACTTTAACTCTTGGAGCCTGACACTCGCACTTTGTGGACGCTTCATAACTCAGGATCAGAGTAACCTACAGACGTGACACGCATATCAAACAGCAACGTTTACCCCACCAGTCAGTCCTGATGACTTGGGTCTTTCCTCAATGGTGTCAGATCAGTGTTGGGCACAGACAAGTTAATGCAGCCCTAACAGAACTGACGGGGTCGGATTTGTGTGGGTGGGTGTGTTTTCTTTCATACAGCAGTGAAATTGAAGTTTAAGCCTCTTGCTATCGCCAGGCATGCATGTTTTGCGGTGTGTTTGTTTCAGACTCAGCAGCAGGTTGAAGCCATGCAGTGTGTAACCGCCTGTCGTTTAATGTGCAAAACTCTGAAATGTGAGATGCCCAGTGTTTTTTTTAAATCTGCCAACACTTTTAAAGTCACGTCGAGTACCCAGTCCTTTAGCTAAACTGTGTTCGTCTATAGTTGTGATCAGTAATCAGTGTCCGGAGGGGTCACTTACTTTTTCTTGCCTGCAATGTGGGTGGTTACTCAAAGTTTTCAATAGAAGATGTGAGCTGCACATATCTGAGCAGGTAAATGACTAGATCTGCACAGAGATTGTAAATATTGCACATTAATAATTAGAAATATTGTCTGGGTCTCTGCTTGGGGAGACTCCCAACTCCCAAAACAAGCTGGAAGAACGGGTGTTGAGACAACAGACTACAGTACAGGCCAAAAGTTTGGACGTACCTTCTCATTCAATGCGTTTTCTGTATTTTCATGACTATTTTGTACTTAACAAAAAAAAGGTGAAATAACTGAAAACATGTTTTATATTCTTGTTTCTTCAAAATAGACACCCATTGCTCTGATTACTGCTTTGCACACTCTTGGAATTCTCTCAATCAGCCCCCTCTGGGAACTCCTTCAAGACTGTTGGAAAACCATTTCAGGTGACGACCTCTTGAGGCTCATTGAGAGAATTCCAAGAGTGTGCAAAGCAGTAATCAGAGCAAAGGGTGGCTATTTTGAAGAAACTAGAATATAAAGCATGTTTTCAGTTATTTCACCTTTTTTTGTTAAGTACAAAACTCCACGTGTGTTCATTCATAGTTTTGATAAATTCAGTGAGAATCTACTATGTAAATAGTCGTGAAAATACAGAAAACGCATTGAATGAGAAGGTGTGTCCAAACTTTTGGCCTGTACTGTCCATAAAAACGTAACTAATTAAGAAAAAGCAAAGTTTAAAAGACGTACAAGGACAGGTTGCTGTAACTGGCGGCCCCTCGAGCGGCACTGGAACCGGAATAATTAGTTAGATACGAGTTAAATCCTCGTCTATGATTGTGATGAATAAAATAGTCTCTTTGTTTTCTTGGTAATTAGTGCAGATAGTTCTGGTTTGTCTGATGTATCACTTACTTTTTCTAGCCTGCACTGTGGAGGTTTATTCGGTGTGCTCAGGTGCTCATGACCAGTAGAACTGTGTGTAATTCATTTAGTTAGATAGTGTTTGTCCTGGATAACAATCACAGGCCACACTTTATTAGTAACTGATTAAGTTTACTTACTTTTTCCTGCAGTTGTGGCAAAGCATTGCATTAGATGCTGCAGTTTTATAATATTAAGCTTAATAAACAAAGCTTGATGTGTTTGATTCTGTAAAATCAGGTCATTGTAATGTCTTAGACGTTCAGTAGGTCTGATCTAAGATGACCTGCTATGATTTCTTCGTTGTAAACCAGAGATATTTCTATTCCAGTAAGTGTGTGTATGGTGTGTGTGTGTGCGCGCCAGAAACAGCTTATGTTTGATGTCCAACAAAGCCCTTTCCCATCTCGTCGGCCTGACACTGTCTGCCTGCCTGGCTAAATCAAGCTTGGGCAAAGCCAAGGTTTTGTGTTTCACTCGAATCATCTCCACCGCTGTTGATCTTCAGGATCTCGGCATTCTTGTGCCTCTAGGCCGCTCCAGCGTAACCGTGTGCCTCCACTGTACGCAAACTTAACCCAGCGGAACAGCTGTATCCATTAGCATAGTGATCATGTTTGTGGGCTCCTCGCAATTAGAATATCAATACAGCAGCGACAGCTGTTTGTGTCTGGACCTAATGGCACGTTATATTATGACACTACTTAGTGTTTCACTTTGCTGCGATTCGTTTTTATGGCCTAAAGGCTGGCAGGGGCTCAAGAATCTCCATTGGAATATTTAATGGTCTATAACAGAGACGGTGGTTGAGGGTCAGAGCAGAACCAGCTCCCCTATTAGCAGGTCATTACTGTAGAAATCGTCCCGCCGTGGTGCAGCGGTTTCGGTTCATTTTGAGGAACCGTTTCATCTGATTTTCTCTACTGAGCGTGTGCTTGATGTGGACCGTGGGCTAATGTCTGGCTTTGACCTGCAATATGGACACTAGTGTACCTAATGTTTCCTTACCCTCTGGATTGGGACAGGTTCTGAGGGAGACCAGAGCTTAACCATCGAAACTGTAGCCTCGTTCTCTTAATATAATCTGAAGATATTAAGGCCCAGCTTTATACAGTATTAATATTTACTGTAAATGCAGGACCACGTACAGGCCCTTAGAGTTTGAGGTGTGTGTGTGTGTGTGTGTGTGTGTGCGCACGTGTGCAAGCAATATGTGCAATATATTTTCTAGGTACCATAAAAACTGCCTACATATCAATACACTCTACCATCAAAACCATGGCAACCACCTTGAAACCCTATAGTATCTAACAAGTTACCATCTACCCAGGATACTATAGCAACACCATAGCCACCCTGTAGCAATACTGAAGAAGCCCTATAGCAACCCACTGGTGTACTGACACAACCACCTCACTACATGATGGAAACTATTTGTCAGCAACCCCTATAGAAACAGCATAGCAACCACCTACGATTCTAAAGCAACATGATAAACCATCTATAAACACACTGGCAACCACCTAGTAACAATTTAGCAACCACATAGCACCCCTATATTAATCACCTAGCAACACCTATAGAAAGACCATAGCAACCACCTTGCAACATGCTGGAAATCAACCATCAGCATCACCATACCAATTATGGTACCCCTATAAAAACACCATAGCAACCACTTGGGATACTGAAGCAACTGTCTAGCATTGTGGTGGAAATCACCTAGCAATGCCTTAGTAACAGTAAAACATAGCACTCCACAGCAGTGACCTCGCAACACCTATAGAATGACAGACCTGACCTAGCAACATGATGGAGATTAACACCACCTAATACCTCTACTTAGCAACACCATAGCAACAACCAAAAACACCTATATAAACACTGTAGCAATCATCTGGGATACTAAAACAAACAGCAGCCCCTTATGTACACCTATAGAAACATCATAGCAGCCACCCGAGCAATGACATAGCAACCATTCTGGGTTTTCTTCGGGAAAGTGGTAAAGAACTGTTTGTCTCGTCGTGCTCTGCGCTTTGCATTTCCACCGTTTAATTAATTAAAAACATACGAGAAAGAAAATGTTCTTCTCTCAAAACTATGGAAGACCAGTGCTTCATTCATCAGGCAGCGTGTTCATCCCCATTACACGCGTCGTTTCCTGTGAGATCATTTTAACAAACCTCGACTTTGTTCACCAGCATTTCTCTGGAGCAGCACTTTTTACACCAGATCACTTTTCTCTGTTCATTCATGCAGAATCTTTCAGATCCAGCTGTAATGCAGACACGGTTCTGAGTCTCATCCATCAGCGGTGTGTGCATTAGTCAGGACTGTCCGGATCTGGAACTGATTCCCTTTGTGATCCGACAAAGAGGCTGGAGCATTGTGCACTGATGTGTGTGCCTGTGCCTTCTCCTAGAAAGGCTGCCACGGCGACCACAAACGCTGACACGAGCACAAAGAGAACATCAACACACACAGGCACAGCTGATTTTATAGTGTTTGTCATGGACGCTCAAACTCAGGTGACCTGTGTGGACTTTAAAAACAAAGATCAAATGATGTAAACTGCCTACTTAATAAGACGTCTTAAGATTAGTAACCGAATGAAATCTGCCGTCTGATGGATTCGATTACAGTCGCTAATACACACCGATATTTGCACCTCTGGTAATGTATCTCTCAGCTTCACGCAGTTGTGCTGTTTTCCCGCAGCGTGGCATCTAATTAGAGTCCAACCAATTCTGCTTATTTAACCTCGGAGACGTGAAAGTGTGAACATCTCAAACTGAATTCCATTACTCGGGAACTCTGGATTGATGCCATTTTCTTTACAGCAGCTCTTCCTTCCCGTGTTCCTCCATCCGGCATGTCTGCCAATGTTCCGCTGAAGATGAATGCACTTCCATTAAGCATTACTCAAATTAAGACTCTGACACGGACTGGTAATCCATTCCGTCGTAGAGCGGACAGGAGCGCAGAGCTGTCCTGCTGTGGAGAAGGAAGGAAGGAAAAGAGTTGTGTTAAGGGGGCTGTTGTGGTTGACGTTGTTAAGGCCGGTTTGTTGTTGATTAGGTGGTTGTTTGGGTTGAGGCGGAGGTTGTTGGCATTGATGTGGTTGTTACTGATGTTGAGGTGGTTTCTTGTGGTTGTTGAGGCTGTTGGGATCATTTTAGTTGAGGTGATTCAGTTTGAAGTGGTTGTTTTTGAGGTTGAGGAGGAAGTTGTTGAGGTTGAAGTGGTTGTTTTTGAGGTTGAGGAGGAAGATGTTGAGGTTGAAGTGGTTGTTTTTGAGGTTGAGGAGGACGTTGTTGAGGTTGAAGTGGTTGTTTTTGAGGTTTAGGAGGAAGTTGTTGAGGTTGAAGTGGTTTTTGAGATGATTTGTGGGTTAAGGTGGTGGCTGGTGAGGAGGATGGGGTTGATGTTTCAGTTGAGGTGCTTGTGATGTGGTTTTTGAAATGGTTTCTTTGAAGGTTGTGGTTAATGTTCTTCTAGGTTCCCTGTACAAGTGGGCGGGTTTGTAGGAAATATAAATTATGTTTTGGACGCGACTGTCTTCTGGACAACTGTACACATGCATTTGCCGACGAGCTGAGAGACACAGAGGTAGCATTGAAGAAGCATGTGGAATGAGGCAGTGGAGTAATATTACAGGACGATATGTCTCTGGTTGTGCAGGTCAATGCAGTTGTGGTAAAAGATTTTGTGATATGGTTCCATAGGGCAGTGGAGGCCTTCCGGTCCAGAGTGGGAATGACCGTGATGGGTCTCGCCCTGATTGCTGCATCACATTGTTTTAATGGTTAGTTTTAGGTGTGAGAATCGCTCATCTACACTGTTCCTCACAAGGATAGTAATACTATTTTGTGTGTATTGGTGTCCTGCAGCACTAGGGCACAGATGGGCCAGCTGGAGGGTGGGCAGTGCTGCTTCCTGTGGCCAAAGCTGGGGTGAGGAAATGTGGTTACTGCCCCGAAAACATAAACACACCTACATGCTTAATGCAGTCTGCGTGGCTTAGTCACCAGATCTCCAGCTATAGTAGGACTGATTCCTGTGGTCAGAAGGTATGTTTTCACCATATTTAACACTGTGGTTTGGTGTGTTTTAGTGTATTGACGGTGACGGATCCGTGAACTCACAATTGATGGTCAATAATGCAGTATTGTCCTGTTTCATGCCAAATGTACCCTAAAAATAACCTGACATGTAGTGGTGTCTCTATTTCTATCATAATATTCTTTTATTTTAAGCTGATCGTGGAGGATATCAGTGCTTCTGGCAACCTGATCGTTATGAAGAGTTGAATTATTTCCGTTGTTCTGCAGGTAGCAGGGTTGTTTTGCACTCCCAACTGGTGCTCAAACTACAGAATGTTGGTCTCCCAGTTCAGCCCCAGTGATGCCACAGCCATTCGTGGCCAGGCATTCCAGAGCATAAGGGCTGGTGTGTCACGAGGGTGTGCAGCAGGAACAAGCCTTTAATCAACTTCAACAGAAGCTTGTCTTCTTTATTGACCAACAAAATCCAGCTCCAGTTGGGGTCAGGAGTCATATGTGTGGTGCACAAAAGAGCAGCATGTCCAGCTCTGTTGCAGCACAGTGTGACCCCTTCAGCTTACGTAGTCTCCAGGGATGCTGGAGCAAGAGGCGTGAACATCAAGCAATGCAGATGGTCCTGGCACGAGGTATGAATCAGCCTCAAATTGCCTCACTTTCCCTGGGGGGTCTCTGGGGGGTCTCCCTCCACCTTTCCCTCATGATTGTAGCCAGTGCAGGTGACTGTTAGCTGTAAAAGCGCTGGCGGTTAGTGTTCTCCTGCAAGTGTGTTCAGATGTCACCTGAGACACTGGACGAAGGGAAGTCTAACCTGTCGGTGAGAATGGGAAAGACTAAATATGGAAAACTGGGGGAAAGGGAGGGAAATTAGGGCCTTATTTGACCTCTTATGACCACCTCCTCCGTGCACTGTCCATCACTTTGTAGTGCTATTTTACGGCTCGTCTTCGCCATTTGTGTTGGTCATCCTCTGGTCCTTCATCAGTGCTCACAGGACGCTGCCCACAGGACTCTGTTGCCTGGATAAGTCTGTTCACTCTGTGGTCAGTGTGAGTGGGGTGTGTTTTCTGTTTGTTCAAGCTATTGTACTTGTGCAGATCTCCAGGTGGGGTTTCCACACAGGCGTGACCCACCTCAATGTCCGTGACCAGCAAGCTGATTGGCCGCTTTTGTTGGAGTGGGACATTATTCGTAAACACACCATGCTGAGCATTACAAACACTGG
Source organism: Acestrorhynchus altus (assembly GCA_034509495.1). Lineage (NCBI taxonomy): Eukaryota > Metazoa > Chordata > Actinopteri > Characiformes > Acestrorhynchidae > Acestrorhynchus > Acestrorhynchus altus. Next base: position 30,826,800 of record CM067509.1, read on the forward strand.
ATTATTACAATAGGTGACAGATTCCTTATTCAGAACATCTCTGCAGGAACAACGGGAACAAATGAGTGTCTCTCATATCAGGGACAAATCCGTTCCCATTAGACGGAGAGAGATCTCGTACATTTCTAAAGTGTGGATCTGAGCAAAAAATGGAATTGGGTGACAAGGTTTGTAATGTCAGCGCAGCCTAATTGGGCTATGAGATGAACACATTTGTCCCTAGCTGCTCCTGAGCAGGATGGAGAGGAACATCTCCATCCTAAGCTGCTCCTGAGCTGGATGGAGAGGAACATCTCCATCCCAAACTGATCCTGAACAGGATGGAGATGAACAGAGGTATTTGTCCCGCCTTTGTTACAAGCTGCTCCAGAACAGGATGGAGAGGAACATCTCAATCCCAAACTGATCCTGAACAGGATGCAGATGAACAGAGGTATTTGTCCCACCTTTGTTACAAGCTGCTCCAGAACAGGATGGAGAGGAACATCTCAATCCCAAGGTGTTTCTGAATAGGATGGAGATGAGTACCTCCAGCCTGAGCTGCTTCTGAATCGGATGGAGAGGTACATCTCTATCCCAAGCTGCTCCTGAGCAGGATGGAGATGAGCGCAGGCCTCGTATGTGCAGGATTGCCGCAGGGAAAGCTGCTGTCTGTGGGAAGTGTGAGCGCAGCGTCCTGCTGCGGCTGTATTGCTCTGGTTGGAGGTTTTACTATGTGATTGGTAGGTTGTGTTTGCCATATGGCTCTGGCAGACGCTTGCTCCCATCCAGCTCCAGCAGGGGCTTCTCTAATCTCTCCCCACGCACACACTTAGGGCATGTTACATTACACTGCGCTGTGTTGTAAACTTTGGGCCGGGATTACATTGTTGTTGTTTGTGTAGAGGCAGTGCTGACATGGTGTTTAAGTCTAGGATGATGAAGCACTGTCATTAGTGGTGCACATTTTGGATTACGGGGTTTAGAAGGCGATGTTGAAGAGGCGCTGTCCAGATGGTAGGGCTGCTTCGGTGTTCACCCCATAGCGTTTCTCCTGCAGATCAGAATGCGAGTCGTCTGATTAACCCTGTTATCTGTTAAGACGTCTCACTGATGATGCTTTGGGAATGTTGTATCTTTGTCCCCTTCAGCTGATTAACACCTGTCCCCGAATACCAGGTATGTGCGCCTGTCCACAGCGGCCGCATTTGGCCTTGTTCGATACCAGGAGAGATAAAAATCGGGGTCTTTATTTCGATTAATTAATATATTCATTTTGAAACCCCGTCCCCTCCCTTTTATGGGGACATAAACTTTAATTCTTTTATATACTCGTCCATCTCAGAAAATTAGAATATCGTCAAGAAGCTCTTTTGTGATAACAGTTCTATTCAAAAAAATGTATGAAAACCAAAAATGTATAATCTCAAAATATTTGATTTATTTAAATTTTATTTAAATAGACGTATGACTGACCATGTATTTCTATAAATAATACATCCACACACTTTTGGCTGATTTGTTGTTTGATAGCTGTAGTATTTTAGTCTTACTTTAAATTCTGCTGTGAAATCACATCATCTGGTGGGTGTGTGAGTGTGTGAGTGTGTGTGTGTGTGTGTGTGTGTGTGGTTGGTTCTGTGGAGCATGGATTGAACTGATATCTTTTGGATTTTACTTGACTGCGGATGTTAAATCCCCGTTTCCCAGGGCTGTAAATGTGGTATGATTTGGTTTTCTGTAATGTGTGTGTGTGTGTGTGTGTGTGCGCGCGCTTGTGCGTTAGTCTACTCTGTTTTGAGTGTGAAGTTTTAAAACCAAAGCAAGGTGTGTGTGGACTCCCGCTGGTAAAACAGAGTCTTTCTGTGATAGTTTCAACTCTAACCAGCCGCAGTTGAAGAGTATAGACATGTAGGGAGCACAATTCCCACGGTGCGGGCAAAACGGCAGAAAATAGACCAACATCTGGCGGAAAAGTGGCTCCGAAGCAATAGAACGGTCCAGGCAATCTGGCCAAGAGCAGGAGTCATGCATTAATCCCAGGTCATGAAATATAAAAATGATTTTAAAAAATTCTGATTGATACAACAGAACTTAAATCATACTGTTCTCATTGTTATTGTCTACCAGTGGCCGATTATCTCTACGGAGTGTCATTTACTTTACCAGGGCTTTACTGATATCATGTTGCATCATTAACATCTGATGAAATCTGGTGTGGTCCTGTGGTCCGGGCCAGACAGTGCTCTTCTAGAACACAGTGGTAAAAACAAAGGATTGGACCTGGATCAGGTTTAATCGATCAATCAGTTAATCGAAGTTTATTAATTTAGCGCTTTTTACAGCAACGGAGTCACAAAGCAGCTTTACAGAAATCCGGCAGTGGCAAAGAAAAGCTCCCTCGGGTTAGGAGGAGGAAACCTTGGGAGGAACCGAGGCTCAAGAGAGGAACCCGTCCTCCTGCGAGAGATAAGATTGCTGTGTATTCCTGCATGGGATTGGGAGATTAATTAGGGATCAGCTTGGTGTTTCAGGTTCTTTTTGAGTTTATTTTGAGGTTGAATGATTGATGAGCCAAATGGAGTCAAATTAAGACTTAATAAATGAATAAAAAATGAACGGATCGAAGTCTGTTGTCGTCCATATCGCTGGGCTCGCTGCCAGATTGTAGTTTATGGGGGGAAAACACTGCTATGACCTTATTATTGATTGCAGTCACATTCAAGCCGTGCATCTAATAATATTTCAGGTGATTGAAGAAATAAATGGATAAATCAATGGATGAGTAAATCGTGTGTGTGTGTGTGTGTGTGTGTGTGTGTGTGTGTGTGTGTGTGTGTGTGTGTGTGTGTGTGTGTGTGTGCGCGCTCAGATCACTCATGTAGTTCAGAGCACACACACACACACACACAGGCGTCTCTTTTCTCCTGTTTTCTGCTGCTTCACTCTTCCTGTTTATTTATTTATCGGGGAATGTGCGCACACATTCAGATCGGAATTCTCATCTCTATGGAGACGCTCATTACGGACTTGTTTAATCAGAGTCGTCGTCGTCAAACTGAAACGCTGAAGTATGCTCCTGCGTTTGACGACTCTAACGCCCGTGAAGGTTCAGCCTTGGTACATTGTGTTCTTTGCACGTCGAACCGAATGTGACGGTCTTTTAAAGTCATTAGGTGAAGTCCGTCAGCAGATAACGGCTGCTTCTTGATGAAGAATAAAGCGTCAGGTGTGCTGTGCGTCCGTGTCTCCAGTGTAGATGTGAGAGACGGAGACGGAACGAGGGAGCGAGTTAGAAATGAGCTGGAGAGGCAGCATGGCTGTGATTCCACACGGATCCTGTTCACGGTCTCAGTCAGAGCTTGTCTCTCAGAGCTTGGGCCAGTTTATGATGCCCTTTAAGCCCCCCCTGTCCTATTTCTCCTGTCTTTCTTTCTTCTTTCTTTTCCACCTCCAATTTAATCAAGTCCATTTCCACATGATCGGAATCAGAATCAGCATCACTTTATTAATCCCAGAGGGACATTATGATGCTGCCAGGCTGGGAACATGAAGGTCAGCATGTGCTTTTTCAACACCACATCTTTAAGATAAGATCAGATAATCCTTTCTAGTCCCACGGTGAGGAAATCCACACTCTCAATGGAGAGCTCAGCAGTCGAAGACTTTTCAACCCTCTGGACTGGACGTGGACGAATCGTAATGAGAATATAGACCACGTGTTTCCATGATGTCATTATTGTTATTGCCCGTTTCTACTGCATGATACTCCATCCTCGTCACTCCCAACAAACATCTCAGCACCATCAAAATAACTGAACCAATTAAATGTAATTGAGCAGCTCATTACTGTTTCGTCTTTTTTGGAAAACCAGGTCACATGACATGTCACCACAATTTCTTAACTGGTATTTGACCCTGGTCCACTTTGCACACCACCTACGAAAATCAAATGGTCTCTTCCTGATGGTAGATGATGCACTTTGACATCTAGTGTGGTGAGCACTGTCTGTGTTTGAGGATTTTAGGATTGTTGGAGACTTCTTTATGTCAGAACTTGCTAAGACCTGGCCAGATGTTTTAAATGTTCTCTACTTGAAAATTGTTCTCTGGAGAGTAGAGATCTGACCATGATGATCCCTCACTTCAACGATCAAGAGCAAACCAAACTAATGTCCTCCTTCAAAGTGACCATTAGTTCATTTTAATGATTGTGTGTGTGTGTGTGTGTGTGTGTGTGTGTGTGTGTGTGTGTGTGTGTGTGTGTGTGTCCTTTTTTGGTTGATATGTGTCTTAGATTGTATATGTGAACTGTGTCTGCTATTGCTCTAATAAGGCAGGGGGTTAAGTCAATGTCTCTCTCTCTCTCTCTCTCTCTCTCTCTCTCCATTACTGTAATCCTCTCTTTCCCTCCACCCTGTGTTTAAAAGTCTGCAGACAGTAGCTCCTGCTGGGTGTAGCTGCACTGCGCTCAGAGCTGATTGAGAGTACTGGCTTGCAGTGGGCCGAGTGCGGGGAAGCCTCAGCTTGAGGCTGACAGAGGTTCAAGGTCAGAAAAAGAACCGCTCTGGTTGAGCTTTTGTAAGCCTGTTGAGGAGACGAGTGTTAAGACTTCTTTCTTTCTCGGGCGAGGAGTTGCTTTGAGCCGAGAGCACGTGTGGAGGACACGTCCACAGTGACTTTATTAGCTACATGTCCCAGGTAAAGGCAGATGTTCATGCATGTCTGAAATAACAGCACAGTCGATCTCGCTGTTCTTTTATTCTTCATCCCTAAAGTCCACTCTGTGTGCAAATCAGCCATAACATTAAAACCACTGACTGGTAAAGTGAAGGTTTGGATTCCAAAAGCCAGAATTCAGAATGTCATCTGATTCGCTCCCATCATTGATCCTTAGGTTCACTGATGATCCTTTCTTGGACCACCTTTTGGTATGTACTGACCGCTGCATCCCAGGAGCCCCCCCACAGGATCTGCCAAATGGTTCTGTTTCTTCTCATGTTCTGCCTTATATGTACATCCCACCCCTCGACCGATGCAACTGTAGATGAAGGTGGTCAGTGTTGCTCAGCTGTTGGCAGTGGTGCTAATGATATGGCTGGTCAGTTAACAGGAGGGCTTGTGATTGTGATTTGGAAAATGGAGGCATGCTTCGGGAGGAATAGACCAACTGGCGTGTTGACTGTTGATATCGGCCAGCTTAGACTTTCAGCCAGAAAATAGCCGTATCATACTCGGGAAATGGAATTAAAGGAAGTCTCTCCGGACTGTGTTGTTTTACGTGCTTGCAGGAGGAGCCAGGAAAGCCATGGTGTTGACTGACGGGGTGATGTGTGTATTTTATGCCAGTATATCAGTATTTCAGTATTTTGGTATAATTAAGAGAAGAAATCAGTACAAACTACTAATTTCACATTGTTTTAGCAGAGAAACCGGAATCTGTCGGCCTTATATCGTGACGTCGACGTCGTGGGATCTCGGTATGTAAATTGATTATGAAGTGGTGATCCCTCCAGGCACAGTTTGGGAATGCCCACACCTGTAAGTGAGGTTGAACACTGGTCAGCGTGCTCATGGCAAGTGATGTGAATTGGGCTCATTTGAGCGAGGCAAGATGGTGGCATTAACGTTCCTGGGGTTATGGTTGTACCGGGAATACTTCATAGAGCTAACTCTGGACCACGGGTGGCATGGTGCTTTATCCTGCTGGAATATCCCGCCGTCCATGCTGCAGATATTATTTATAGGTACGACCTGATAAGGACAGTACATAATAAATAAGCTGATATGTTAAGTTTGTTTAGAATATTTTCCGATTTATATTCCGTTGATTGCTCTTTAAATCGTTCAATCATATCAGAATTTCATTCAAAAAAGGTAAATTCATATAGTCTTACAAAGTCTCACAGCTCATAAACAGAAATCCAGTTTTTCGGATGATTGGAATATTTAATTCTGAGTAAATTTCTATTTAAACAGAACCAAAATTAAAATTAAAAAAAAGTATAAAAATACTTTTTCACAATATTGTAATTACTGTGTGTAATAGTAATTACAGTAATTATACTTTAACCCACTGTGTTTTGCACACACAGGAATGAATCCTCTGCATTTAACCCATCCTCACACAGGGATACACACATACACGCTAGTCACTTCACACACCAGGGGGCAGTGAGCACACATGCCCGGGGTGGTGGGCAGTCCTATCCACAACGCCCAGGGAGCAGCTGGGGGTTTTAAGTACCTTGCTCAAGTTCAGGGATTCGAACCGGTGACTTTCCAGTCACGAGGCTGGTTCCCTAACCACCAGCTTCTTCTTCTGTGTGTGTGTGTGTGTGTGTGTGTGTGTGTGTGTGTGTGTGTGTGTGTGTGTGTGTTGTCGTCGTCGTCGTCTAATTAAATTGACAAATATTTTAAGCAGAATTAAAGGAAAAATGTCAAAGTGAAAGTAAACTAACAGCCTGTTACTTCCGACCTGGTGGAACTGAAAACCACCTGACTGGATTTTCAGGTCATGTAAAAGCAGTTCTGTGATGTTGGACGGCAGGAAGAAAGTCAAGTGTCCAGCTTTCCTTTGTCCCAGTACAGGGTTTCCTTGATTTGCATATTCAGTCTGGAGCTGTGGCACGGATTTCTTCTTCTGGCACAAACAGACTTTGGGTCAGATTTTAGCCGAGAGTGTGATCGAGAGAAGGAGAGAGGGTCTGAGGGGGACAGAGATGTCCCATGAGAGGACAGTGTGGGGGTTGGGATTGAATAGTAGGGGTCATCTGCTCAGTAGGTCTCATTCTCATGTATGAGGCAGCTCACCTTGGAGGTGCGGCACATTAGAGCAGACGCTATTAATCTGTAAAACACTTTAGGCTCTGTGGACAAAGGCCAGCGTTTACAGCCCAAACAGGAATGAGTCTGGAGGCTTTCTTTCATTCCTCACTCGTTACTGGGACTGAACACGCCAGACGTTTTTCTCTTCCAGTGAGAAACGAACGAGTCCGGTCTGACTAGTGGCTGACAAAACAAATCAATAAGGGTTTGAGAGGATATGCCATATGTGTATATGATCTCTCTCTCTCTCTCTCTCTCTCTCTCTCTCTCTCTCTCTCTCTCTCTCTGTAAGTTGTTGGATTTGCAACTGTAGTGGCTTAGGTGTGTTGTTGTAACTGTAGTCACCCCCCTCCATTCTCCTCTCTCTCTCTCTCTCTCTCTCTCTCTCTCTCTCTCTCTCTCTCTCTCTGAGTTAGAGAGTGTGTGGCTGTGAGAGATGGGGAGTAAAAAGAGGAGTGATTAGACAGAGTAAAGAAGGGAGACAGAACGGAAGGAATGAGTGAGACCTAGGAGAGAAGGAGGAGAGGGAGAAGGGGGTGGAGCAGTGACCACACTGCAGGCTGTGCTCATTCAGCCCACACACACACACACACACACACACACACACACACACACATACACACACATCAGTGTTAGAGGAGCAAAGACAGCAGCCAGAACAGAGAGAGAGAGAGTGGACGCTGAAGTGAAGGATATTATGCTGAAGAGGGTGAACTTCAATTACTGCCCAACAGCCTGTCTGCTCTGCTGCCTACAGGGAGGTGGGTGAGAGAGAGATGTGTGTGTGTGTGTGTGTGTGTGTTCTGTGCTAGTTAAACTTGAAGAAACTATCCACAGAATCACAGAGATAAACAGTGATGTCAGAGGAGACACAGAGTTCCGCTTGGCTGTGGTCAACAAAGGCCTTGCGGTGTGTATGAGAGTGTATATATGTGTGTGTGTGTGTGTGTGTGTGTGTGTGTGTGTGTGTTAGGAAGGAGAGAGGTGTGGTGTGATGTCTGCTGTTTCTGTGTCTTGTGTCCATCATATAGGAGGTTTCTAGGTTCTTAGGATGACTTCTTAAGGTGCTAAAGAGCTTATTGATGAAAAGCATGTGTGAGCCGGAGCAGAACATGTGGAAGCTGGGGTTATGAGGTGTCATTTAAAGTAACTGGACAGTGTAAAGGTCAGATGTTCAAATAATGTAGAAAACACATGGACAAAAGTATTGTTCCACATCATTCGTTATTTCTTCTGAAATCAAGGCTGTTAGAGAGATGATCCTGCTTTGGTTGGAGCTACTGTCCCTGCTGTAGGGGAGGCTTTCTGCGATTTTTGGATTTTGGAGCATTGCTTCAGGACTGCGTTCAGCATTAGTGAGCTGGATGATCACCATCATTGCAGAACTCAATGCTGGGGGGCTTTATACCCCTCTGACCCAGTGCTTCTCAACCCTGGTCCTGGAGACGCCCTTGTTTGGCACATTGTAGTGGGTTCCCTGCTTTTTCACACCCCCTACAACTCTGAAAAGGGTTGTTAATGAGCTGATTAATTGCAGTGCATGCAGGGCAGTGGTGTCTCCAGGACTAGGGATGGCTTACACTAGATGTCATGTCAGAACATTGCTTTGTAGGTCTGATTGCATGCAATGTATGAAGACCTATGCAAAGTACAGTTTGTGTGACTTGGATCTCAGTATTTTGGCACTGTGTGCTGGAGCTGCACCACTGCCTCACACTATAGCAGCATCATAATCACACTCATTAGGCCCATCAGCAGTCACCACACACCATCTCTTCACTCCTGAGGCACTTTGGTCAGCTGACGCTGTCGGGATTCCTGTACCCTCCTCTGTCGGATCTTTATGGTTCTCTGCCGATGCCGTAACAAGTCTTTTCGTCCCTTTTCGTTGCTCCAGGAGCTCCAGTTTGAGCGGCTCACCAGGGAGCTGGAGGCGGAACGACAGATTGTAGCCAACCAGCTGGAAAGATGCAGACTGGGGGCGGAGTCACCAGAAGCTGCAAGCGACAGGTACAGAGCACATGCACACATGCAGCCACACACTCAGCACGGCTCTGGTGCTCTCCCGCAGACCAGCAGATGCCCTGTTGCAGGAAGCTTACTCTGTTTATTATGAAGCTGTCGGGGTTGATCAAGAACCACGAAGAGCGCTCGTACAATTTAACACAACTGTGTCGTTATCATTACAGGGTTGTGTTACAGTCGGGCGACGTCAGGCCCCGTTAATAGACAGCACATACAACAAATATGAATATGTGCATAAAGGCAGGCAGGATTTTAAACTATAGCTGCTGATAAACAGACTAATAATATAACTGAATACTAATATAAGTTATATGAATATAATAACACACAAATGAACAGCAATTAATAAGTCATTGATTGGTTCAGGGCTTGAGTGGAGTGTATTAATTGACGGTGTGCAGTGAACTGAGGCTGGTGTTCTATGACGTTAGGTTACGTGGATGTTATGTTAACAGAGTACAGAAGAAGTAAGCAGTCCTTTCATTCTTGTTTTGCAGTATAAATTTTGTTCTTCACGTTCTGTTGAAATGTTCCAAAATGACTAAGGATCAGATCTTTTGCATGATTTCCATTGAAGGTTTTTAAAAAGTTGACATTTTTAAAGCCATCAAAGCAGTGTGTTTTCTTTTTTTCCCCATTTTATCCATTTTATTATTTATCATTTTGTTTTTTTGTGCAATTAAAAAAATGCAAAAACATATAAAAAACAACATAAATGAGAACAAATGAAAGAATTTCTGGGGAAAACTGTATTTTGTAGATGATGATTAGCAGCTTAGTCACACGCACAGACCAAGTTGGCAAGTTGATGATATTTCATTATGGTTGAATTGGTTAAATCATTATTATTAATTTTATTATTATTATTATTATTATTATTATTATTATAATATTAGTCCATTATTACCATCAATACAAATTTAAAATGTACAAATTGCAGACTTGGACAATGGCATGTAGATTGTAAGTCATTTTTTTGTCTAAATCATTAATTACACTGTATAATTAAAATGTAATTACATTTAAATAATTTAACAAAGTTAATTCAATAACAAGTTGCAATAAACGCAAACCTGGTGTCTGAAAATAACTAATTGAAATGAGTGTCCACTTGTGGCCATTAACTCTGTCCCTGGACATCTATGGTTTAATACTAGCTTCTTCAGAAGGGTTTGATTAGTTTGATCGAGGGCATTCGGTTCAGGTTGAAGACCTGCAGGATGATGTTTGGTGCCAACCCACCTAATCTGCTTCACAGCGTTGGCACATTTCTTCTCCAATCAAGGGTCTCTGTGGGCAGTTTTCTCCACTGTTGCTGGATTAATGGCCTGTACACTTCAAGGAAGGCTTATACTAGAACATTGCTTTGTAGATCTGATTGCATTCAGCCACAATGAGAGTGTTAGTGATGTCAAGTACTGAAGTAATCTCAGAGGTCCTGGGTGGAGATCCATCACTCCAGAGAACGCAGTTCCAATGCTCTGCACCTCACGGCTTCGTCAGCAGCAGGGGAACGTTAAAGTAGCTTCGGTAATTAGATGGGCTGTCTGAAGAGATGTTGGGCGGTCTACGTATACCACTGTGGAAATGAAATACCCAGCTACTTCTGCAATTTTGTCTCCCATGTACACGCCCTTAACAGTCTTCCCAGTTCTCCAATTTATTCTGCAGTTAATGAGTTATAATACAGACTAGCACGGAGCGCTCCAAAGCACTGATCCAAAAAAAATACTAATCCAAAATGAGCACATTTGTAAAAATTACTGAGCTTCTCCAGCAGAAGTGGCTTCATTTCCATACACTCAGGCTTACTTGTGTGTGTGTGTGTGTGTGTGTGTGTGTGTGTGTGTGTGTGTGTGTGTGTGTGTGTGTGTGTGTGTGTGTGTGTGTTGCTCGTGTATAATTCACCACGATTGTGCGGAGTGGTTGAGCTGCTCCCGGATGGTGTGAAATGGTTTGTGGGTTATTTTTGAAGCCCTGGTGTAAATGTTACGTTTGCCTATAGGTCTGTCCAGGGAAGAGCTCTCCTTGTGTGGACATGCCTGACTGAATGTCTGCACGTGCACACACACACACACACACACACACTTTAGCAGACATGGAATTCTCCTCCAGCCTGTGCTGCTCGCTCAGTAGGTTCTAGTCTGGGTAAAATGGACGTGTACATGTCTGTGCTCTAGTGTAGAATTCTCAGAAGCTACATAAACCAATGTCCCCGTCAAACAAACCCCAATCTCCAAACAGGAGGAAAGATTGCCATTTTGGAGCATTTCTATTATTCCGTGCATCACAACATTTTGATGTATAATATACAATTTAAGAGCAATACCAGATTCACATGATTCAAAAAAGAGAAACACGACATGTATTAAATTTTAGCTGGATGGATGATATACGTTATTTGATTGAATATAAAAAAAAAAACGATATTTAAAAGTTTGATCCTCATTTCTTCGTTATACAGACCCCACCGTGGTCATTGAGTGAGAATGGAAGAGGTGTCCTCATCTGTCATTCTGTCTATCCGAAAGGTTTCCGCAAGATTGAAACAGAATGTCATTTTCAAACCTTAAAAGCTGATGTAAACGATGTTGCCTCAGCACATATCCCACTGGCTTTATTTCCCGATATCAATGTAGATATCGATATATCGCCTAGTCCTGCAAATATGAACTCCCTTTTGATGGTCTTTAGATGTTTTCTTTGCCACTGCTGTAATTCTTCAGTACTGGTTGTGCTGCTGTTTGCAGCTGTCAGTTCATATGATTGGGAGTGTGTGTGTGTGTGTGTGTGCGCTGTCTTCTCACAGCAGTGTGAAAACAGTGTGTGAATGTGTGGATTTAAGCTGTGTGGCTGTGTTGAATTCTTGCGAGTGTGTGCTATTTGCAGCCCTGTAGGTTAATGAGGTGGAGCAGAATGACAAATCCTTGTGCAGGCTCTTATCCATCCTGGGCTATTATTACTGCTTTCAGGTCCACCCCTCCGGACCACTCAGGTCTGCACTGTCTGTAGCCGCTCATGATAAAAGTGGACTTCTTTCTTTCCTGCCTGTCTGAGCCAGGTGTTCTGTAGGTCAGGGCTGAGCAGCCTGAGCTCATCAGAAGGGGTTCGGAGGAGCATGCTCTAAGCACAGCTTTGCTCAAACACATCCCTGACCTGCTGGACGCCAGCTGGTAGGGGTGTAGGTCCACGCTCATTTGTTAAGAAGTTTGTGTGCGCACGTGTGCGAGGGTGCATGCGTGCTCAGGTTAGACTTCACACTTTGAGTTAAAATGGCACAGTCTTCCAGCTTCTGACTGGTAGAAAGTTTACTCCACGCAGGAGGCTGCTATGTGAGGCGATTCTGCACAGCCCGGTTCCTCCGTAGTATTAAGGTCCCGGCTTTGATTTGGTGATCCTAGACCGACAATCTTTGGGGTCGTGGGCATGTTGCATGGTCCACCTCATCTTCTGTGACCTCACATTTCCACTCGGGCATCCTCTGACAGAATGAAGGTCCTGCCCCCAAACAATGACACGTCCACCCACCACGTTTCACAGTTGGTGTAGCCCGTTCACATTCGAATTTAACGTACATAATACTGTGAGAAATGTTCATTTCTGACCATAAAGATTTGAATCTGGAGTTTTAGCTTTTTAAAATCAATATTGCTGGCTTGCGAGTCAGACTCTAGTGAGTGCACCCTGCATGCTTTTCTGAGAGCCTGTAGATGAGCTCATATTAGAGCCCTGAACTCCTTCACCTTCTCCACCTGCTCCACTCTTGTGGAGGAGAGCTGTGCAGGGCAGGGGGTGGAATGGGAGAGTGGAGGGGAATGAGCGACTGGATGGCAAGAAAGCTGGTTATACACTGCTTATTAAAAGTTTGAGGGTATTTACTTTTCTTTTACAGTTACTTTTAGGGCTGTAATGGAATATGTATTTTTCTCAAACTGTCACAGAATGGGGAATAATGGTTCTCTACACCTTCAGAGTACAAAGATCGTCAGAACTGGTGGAGAGTTTCATATGCTGTACGCTCTACCACTTAAAATCATTTTTAATTTGAGTCTTATAGCTGAACAGCGTGGATCAGAAACAGTTTAAATGCAACGTGTCTGAATAGTTCCGCCCTGTATACTAAAGATTAGAGCTCCGTACACTGTATTCACTATACCCCTGCGTGAGGTCCAAGCCCTGGTGTATACGGAACCATAGCTTTTGTGTAGGTTACACCTCTATTAAAGACTGATCGGGTTTGTTTCGATGAATCATTCAAATGCAGGTTCGTTCTATGGGAATGACTGTACACAACCACGGTTTGTGTGGTACGGGGTTGGGAAACCACAGGAGGAAAACAACACCTGTCAAATGCATATGAATGTCTTCACACCTGAAATTCCAGGCAAAGATCCAAACCAAGGTTCTGATTTTGTTACATTGTGTGTTTAATGAGCAAACTCCAGCACTTTGCTGTGTCCTGTCGGCATCAACTTGCGTGAGCTGCATCTCCCTGTATTTGACATTGATTGGTTTGTAGGGGGGTGGCCACGGATGCACATTTTGTCAGGGCTTGGAAAGTTGGCTTGAGCCAAATTCTGCCTCCCCACCAGAATCCGACTCCCTTTGGGTGCACGGATGGTTCACGTTGGACTGAGCATAGTGTATTACCCGCGGATTCCTATTGTTTGTTTATAAATAAGGCAGGAATCGTGAGCACAGTCTGTTGTGCTTGTGCTGCTAAGTGATGTCCATCCATGTGAAGGAGTCACAGCGGATTTTGTCCACTGGTTCTTTGTCACCTTTTGTGATGATCCACTGCGTCAGTTTGATCCTGACTAACACACACACACACACACACACACACACACACACACACACATACAGCAGCCATGTCCTGGTGGTTAGTGAACCAGCCTTGACCGGAAGGTTGCCTGTTCAATTCCCTGATCTGGCTGGACATGATTGAAGTGCTCTTGAGCAAGACACTTATCTCCCAAACTGCTCCTCAGGTGCCATGGACCGGGTTACCCACTGCTTCGAGGCACTTGTCCACGCTGCCCACGAGTGTGTGAATCCACTGGTGTTCATCTGTGCCTGTTAATGCAGAGGACAAATTACCCTGTTTATACACACACACATACACACACACAGCCTGCAACACACTAATCCCCTCGTCCGATGCACCCTGTTTTCAAAGCGTGGAATTGATGCATAAAAAGGCCAAAATGGTTCCCAGTACTGGACCAGCTACAGTTCACACATGAGCACTCCCAGTAATTTCCAGGGAATGTTACTGGGTCTCATGCTGCTTCATCTTTGCCAGGATTTTGGCTCCAGCTTGTGTTCTCACTTAACCCCTCCTCATTTAATTACTCCGTTATTCTCAGGGACATGTGAGCATCTAAAGGGTCTTCAGGTTTATGTATTATTAATGATTAACGTAGCAGTTTTATTTGATCAGCTTTATAAAAAACGCAGTGTCAACTCTTTGACAGGCTGCTAAGTGCAAAAAAGAACCAAGGACAGATGTCTGAAGATAGGAAAAGCAAAAAGAATAGGCAGCATAAAAATGCACGGGATGGAGATAAAGTGAGGAAGCACAGGCTTGACTGATGAAGCTGAGAGAAGAGGATAATTGACAGATAGCTGGATTAATGGCTGGAACGCAAGGTTTGGCCAGCTGAACGGGTCCTAGCGCAATGGAGAAGACGTTGCGTAGATGAATAGAGATAAGAAGGCCAGGCATGGATAGATGGAGCAAAAGGGGACTGATTAATGGAGAGAGGGTGGGAGTGACGACTGGCGTCCACATGAAAGATGGATGCTTATTTGTGTTCCGGTTTACTCTGAGGACCGGCAGAGCATCGCAAGAGGCCAACAGCTGACCTGTGGTCAGAAATTGACCAGTGATGAATAGGGTAGAGGGTGCTGACAAATAGAGCATGACACCAGATGGACTGCAGTCTGTAATTGTACACAGACGTTGTCAACAGTTCGGAGATGCATCTGGTGCATGCTTTTCGGAATATCACAGGCCTGTATGTTACATATTCTACTACTATTTCTTCAAGTTTCCATGATTTACGTCATGTAAACACACGTCTGTGTAAAAATGACTTCTCATCTTTCAGTGTTGAGTTAGTGTAACAAAGGTCATTTTGGAGCCTTTCCATTGGTGCATTACCCCCTCCCACTTTTTTCATGCACTATTTATATATATTTTATATTGTAATATAATCTCTATTATATATTATTTATATTTATATAGTGTTTCTTTATAGTATAGTTATTATCTTATCTTTCTACCCTTTTCTTTACGGTACTTATGCTGCTGCTGGAACCTTAATGTCCCTGAGGGAACCCTCCCAGGGGATCAATAAAGTTCTATTTTGTTCTATTCTGGTCCGTTCATCATGAATTGTTGAATGTAAAGATCAGTTGAGATTCAAATCAGGTAAATTATTATTATTATTATCATTTTGTAATTTATTTATTTATATTTTACATGTCAGCAGTGATGTATTTTAGTTCCTGCATCCATCATGAAGTTCTCTGCCTACCTGTTGTGTGTTCGGTTGGAAAAGGAGCGCAGGTGGCTCAAACGGACACTTTATGTGTAGTGTAGTGTAATGGTGTTTTGGGTTGTCTCGTGGCCCCGGAGCACTTGTATATGGTTGAAACAACAGTAAAGTCTCTTGAACTTAAAGGTCATAAAGCCGATTACTAAAACAGTGAGAGTGAGAAGCGCTACATGAAGACAAAGAGCAGCGCTAATCGCTAATAGCTAATCGAATAGAAGAGAGACTGTGAATTTAAAAATAGTAAAATAAATAGTATAAGTGGTGAAAATATATGGCAAAATAATTTGTATAAACAGTAAAAAATAAGTAGTAATAGAGAGAGTATACTAGTAAATATGTATGTAGTAAAATAATAAAAAAAAATAAGTAGTGAATATAAGTATTACAATATAGTATAAGTAGTAAAAATTAGTAAAATCATATAAGAATTAAAAATGTGTGTGTGTGTATATATAGTCAATGGTAAAATGTAGTATAGTAGATGTAAAAACATGTCAAATATAAGTAGTAAAGTAAATTGTAAACTATAGCATAAACAGTAGAATAAGAAGAATGTATGTAGTAAAATTAATAGTATACGTAATAAAAATATTAGTAAAATCATGTCATAAATACTTAGTCAGTGGTAAAATATAGTAGATTTAAAAATATAAGTATTAAATAGTTTTAGGTGATGTACTATTTATTTTACTACATAAATTCTACTGCTTATATTATACTTTACAATTCTACTACGTTTAAGTAGTAATATATAGTATAAGCAGTAAATGTATAAGTCAAATCGGTTGTCTAGTAGTAAAGTATAGTGTAAGTTGTAAGAATGTATGTGGTAAAATTAATAGTATAAGTAATAAAAATTCAAAGCTCACAGAGTTACAGTGCAGCTGTAAAAGAGGTGGACCTCATAGAGAGTCCAGTCAATGAACACAGTTGTTGACCTTATTTCAGAAGATACTATCTTAACTGATACTATCTTTACAGCCCCTTCAAGGTACAATGGAGGAACCACTGGGACATTGTTGGCCATGACAATCACCAGCCCACCCCCCACCGCCCCCGAGTTTGATAAGATAAAGGACTAATGCAGCGTTCTCTACATGGATCCTCACCGTACTTAAACATGCTTACTAAACTTTTCACATTCATGCTCATATTAATTCTCCACATGCTAATGCTTACACACATCACTGACACACACACACACACACACACACACACTCATTCATTCAGCCTCATCAGCAAGTTAAGTGGCCGTTCACACCTCTTCTGAACGACGCTAAATTGCCGTCGTTTCATTTGGGGCGCTCCAGCAGAGCAGGCCATCTCACCACTTCTTTTTTTAATTGGCCTCCTCTTCTGTGGCATCCTGAATCAGGAGCAATAATTCCATAAGCTCGTTTGGAGCAGCCGTGACAGCACCTGCATGGCAATGGCGTCCTACTCGGAGGTCACTGAAAAGCAGGCCGAAGCCCAGTCCCACACTGCTGAAGATCAGGTTCAGTACAGTGCATGAAAGGGATAAAGGGACGTTCCGGTTTATATTTACAGCACATACAGTTCACCAAACGTGGGGTTTTGATCATGTGACATCGCTTATATACATAGGAGTGTTTTGCCTTCACAGTAGAACAGACGCAGGTAATCACATGTACCGTAAAATGTAGGAATGCATTGAATAACTGAAATCATTCGAGTGTAAATAGAAAAAAAAACACTTGATTAAGTAAAATGATTGAAATAGTTCATGCGGATTTTGATGATTTTGATGCTTTTGCTCATTTGTTTTAAGTCGTGTCATGCTCTGGTGCTCTGCTGGGATGGTAAAATGTCCACTGTCCAATAAATGTTTTGCTGCTGTTGTTTTTTTTTTTTCCTTTGAAAAGCAAAACAAAATACATTTGAGTTATTTAATTTATGCAATGATGGAAAAAAGTGGCAAAATGAATGAAAACCTGCGAAAACGTGTTTGGTATCGGGCCAGATGTTTCTTTTCAGTGCATCTCTGGTAACAAAGACGAAGAACCAGGCCTGGATGTGTTCAATTCCGTGAGCAGTTCACCTGATTTAACATCACTGAGCTGTGATTTATGAAAGCAGGTGTTGGATGAGAACTTTAAATAATGCTGGACTCTGTGAGGAGAGCTTTGGGGGTGTTTTCATGAACACGGTGATGGAAAGCAACAGTGTTTATATGAGTGTTTTACTGCGTAAATAAAAACCTAATGCCCAGATAAGGGGCTTTTGCAGTCGGTCGGTCACTATTACTAAGGTTAGTTGTTGGGCTTGGACGGGTTTAAGCCCAAAGCGTTTCCAGTCCTAATTACCGGAGCGTTTGGGATACAGCGTTTAGTTTTCCATTGGCAGGGCAGGACTCTAATCGGCAGCACTGTGGGGAGAGTGGATGTGAGGCGGCTGCTGATTATAGCGGCGTTTGAGTAGCGGGGTGCTTTTGTGTGAGCTGAAAGACCTCACAGTGGAAGAACGTGCTTTTTCTGAAGGGTTGCTGGTCGCTGTTGGTGAAGTGTGGTAAGTGAAGAATTTGGTGTGCGTGTTCCACAGCTGCTTTTACTGGACTTTGGAATGGAACAGAGGAAGTGGACTGAGGGAAAGCCTCATTCATTTCTCACTTTCTCTTGCTTTTCTCTCTTCTCTTGTTTTGCCCCTCATTCCTCCTCTTTCCTATATCCATATATACCGGGTGTAAGTATGTTCTCTTACCGTCAATAAACAGTTGCGTCAGGGTTTGCAGAGCTACTGAGATGGAAGATGAAGGTGATCAGGATCAATAACTGATTACATTTTGACTGATTTGATCAGTAATTATTGATCTACTCATACAGAAGTCGTGTCTCTACGGCTTCAGGTTTAACGCAACATGTCAGA
Organism: Acestrorhynchus altus; assembly: GCA_034509495.1. Lineage (NCBI taxonomy): Eukaryota > Metazoa > Chordata > Actinopteri > Characiformes > Acestrorhynchidae > Acestrorhynchus > Acestrorhynchus altus. Next base: position 30,845,078 of record CM067509.1, read on the forward strand.
CGTCTCTGCGTGGAGTTGTAGAGGTTCCTAATGGTGTCCTGTGAAGATCCATCCCATGCAGCTTGAATGCTCTCACGCAGTTCTGCAGATGGTGCGGTAGGGGTGGAGTGTTGATAGAGCGTCCAATAGCGTCCCACACATTTTTAATCAGGGATAGATCTTGAGAAGGCAGCAGAATGTGGATGAGCGTTGTGGAATAGAGCACCAGAGTGTGTGTTCAGGAAAGGTAGAACCACTGGTTGCAGGACCTCATTACTTAATGTCGGGTTGTCAAAGAGGCTGTAATGGAGACCAAAAGTGATCTGGCTTCGTACAAAATTCCACCCCCACCATGACACCAGACCGTGTAATGCATGACGACAAACCGTTGATTTGATGATTCATTGGTCGTCTCCACCAAGACAAAAGTGAGACTCTTCACTGAAGATGACGCACTGTCATTCTGAGGGACTACATGACGGTCTGAAACAACAACATTGCAATCGGTTGATGCCTTCTGGGTGCAACTAGTTTTTGATTTGTGTATGTGTGCATGCACGCGTGCGCATGTGTTTTTTTGCCTGACAGCAATTTCCTTGAATGTCTTCATCCCCCCTTCCCATCCTCTCCTCCTCTGACTTGGCCATTTATCTCCTCCTGTTTCCTCACAATGCTCTCTGCATGTCCGCTCGTGGAGGACCTGCTTTAGCCTTGTCTGGTCTGGATTTATCGGCAATTTTTCAGCACAGTCAGTTGGGCCCTTCAGTCTGGTTGAAGGATCCTCTGGCGTGTTTGTCAGTGTCCTTTATTTTGTGTGTGTGTGTGTGTGTGTGTGTGTGTGTGTGTGTGTGTGTGTGAGGCCACTGCTCAGCCGTGAGTGCCTTTTACTCTTATTATTGAGTCTCATTAGTGCTTTTTGTTCTGGATCAGTAGACGTAGGGCTGAGCTTATGGAGGCATATGTGACTATCTGTTTTTCTGACCTTGTCCCTCTGTCGCTGTCGTTCTTCATTTCTCTGTCTCAGTGGACGTAATGCAGCAGTGGGTGCAAATGGAGAAGGATGCATTCTCTGCATCTGGAGAGGCTTGGTCAGAGAGGATGGGAAAGTTAGGAGATGGATTTGGAGAAAGAGAGTGAGAGGCTCTAAAATCGGGGTGCAGAATTTTGAATTGAGGGCAGAAATAATGCAGCAGGGGCCAGAGTCATGAAACTCCCATCTCGCAGCGACTGTGCTATGAGGCAGTGAAGTGTTATTCATACAGCAGCACACCAGTCTCTGTTTACTGGTGTAGTGGTTTTACACGTCCATAGGAAAACCAGCCCAAATCCCTATATTGATGAGGTAATGTGTATTATTGACCAACATTCACACCTGATTAGGTGCAACAAAAGATTTTCTATGTAAATAAGATCCTTCTCAAGAGATTCAGGTTCTCCTGAACTGCTCTTACGAGGCTTGCTATGATGCTCAAAACCCAGCAGACCAAATATTGTTTATGCGAGATGTCTTGCCAGTTTGACCAAACATGTCTGAAAACACACGAATGACCACGAAAAGCTCATTTAGCCGATGTCTGCTTCTTCTGAAATCAAGGGCAACAGACGTCTCCATTTGCTGCAGTTACCCCCACTGAAGAATCCAGCTCAAGCTGCTTTCAGATTTCTTAAGCTGCACTTTGATGCTCAAGGTTTTTTTGAAAAGCTTGCTGGTCATGCTGGTCGACCAGCATGGTGATGTTGGCCATGCCAGTCAGCCTGCACAGTCATGCTGGTCGACCAGTGTGGTCATGGTGATGATGCTGGTCATGCAGGTCCACCAGCATAGTCCAGTTTGATAAGATAAGATCCTTCTTTATCAGTCCTGCAGTGGGGAAATTCACAGGTCTGTAGACCAGCTGAACCATCAAATATAAATGAATGTGTACCTTATGCTGGTTGAGGAATCTATCTCAGATTTTGTTGGTAGTTGGTTTCAGATGGTCTAAGCTGATATATTCCGATTTCTTGTGTATTTCTTGTTTATTCACGTTTGCTCTTTTTCTTTTTTGCAGTTCTTCTGAGAAATCCATTCCCTGGAGATCTGCAGGTAAGACTTTTCACTTTAACAAAGATATGACCAATATAATTGCATTTAACTCTGTTTCCAACATTTCTGATGTATTATAATGATATTTGCTTCTGTAGAGGGTAGGGCTAAAGCAATATATCGATATTTATATCTATATCGGGATATAAACGGAGCGGGATAATGGCTGGAAGCATGCATCGAGCATTTATATCTATATCGGATATAAACAGAGCGGATACGGCTGAGCGATATATCATGCCATTTATATCTATATCGGGATATAAACAGAGCGATACGGGCTGAGTGGAGTATATCGTATATTTATCTATATCGGGATATAAACGGAGCGGGATACGGGCTGAAGCAATATATCGATATTTATATCTATATCGGGATATAAACGGAGCAGGATACGGCTGAAAGCAATATACTATATTTATATCTATATCGGGATATAAACAGCGATACGGCTGAGTGGATAGTTTCGATATTTATATCTATATCGGGAGATAAACGAGTGATACGTGGCTGAAGCAATATATCATATTTATATTCATATCGGATATAAACAGAGCGGATTATTTGGCCGAGTCTATTATTAATAATATTTATATCTATATCGGGATAGAAACAGAGCGGGATACAGGCTCAGGCATTATATCGATATTTATATCTATATCGGGATATAAACAGAGCGGGATACGGGCTGAGGCAATATACTGGCATGGCATTCATATCGATATAAACAGAGCGGGATACAGGCTGAGTCGATATATCAATATTTATATCTATATCGGGATATAAACAGCTGGATACAGGCTGAGCGATATATCGATATTTATATCTATATCTGATATAAACAGAGCGGGATACGGGCTGAGTGATATTTCGATATTTATATTTATATCGGATATAAACAGAGCGAATACGGCAATATATCATTCATATCTATATCGGATAGAAACAAGAGCGGATATTTATTGAGGCGATATATCATTATTTATACTATATCGACATAAAACAGAGCGAATACTGGCTGAGCGATATATCGAGTATTTATATCTATATCGATATAACAGAGCGAATACGGGCTGGAGCGAGCATCGGATATTTATATCTATATCGGGATGTAAATGGAGCGATAGTTTTTATGATATCGAGCATTTATATCTATATCAGGATGTAAACAGAGCAGGATACGGGCTGAGCGATATTTATATCTATATCGGGATGTAAACAGAGCAGGATACGGGCTGAGCGATATTTATATCTATATCGGGATGTAATCAGAGCAGGATAAGGAGCGATATTTATATCTATATCGGATGTAAACAGAGCGGATACGGTTCGAGCGATATATCGACATTTATATCTATATCAGGGGATGTAAACGAGCGGATACGGGCTTTGCGATATATCGATATTTATATCTATATCAGGATGTAAACAGAGCAGGATACGGGCTGAGCTATATTTATATCTATATCGATATAAACAGAGCTGGACATGGCTGAGCGATATTTATCTATATCAGATATAAACAGCTGGATACGGGCTGAGCGATATTTATATCTATATCCGGATATAAACAGAGCGGGATACGGGCTGAGCGATATTTATATCTATATCAGGATATAAACAGAGCGGGATACGGGCTGATATATTTATATCTATATATCAGGATATAAACAGAGCGGGATATCGGGCTGATGATATATTTATATTTATATCTATAATTGTGATGTAAACGGAGCGGATACGTGGCTTGCGATATATCGGTTATTTATATCTATCAGGATAAAACAGAGCGATACGGCGAGCCGTATATTTTATATCTATATATATCGAGGAAACAGAGCGGCTACGCTGATATATTTATATCTATATCAGGATATAAACAGCGGGATACGGGCTGAGCGATATTTATATCTATATCCGGATATAAACAGAGCGATATATTGAGCGTATATTTATATCTATATCGGATATAAACAGAATGGATATTGGCTGTCGTATATTTATATCTATATCAGGATATAACAGAGCGGATACGGCTGAGGCGTTATTGATGATCGAGTTTCAGCGTTTTTTTTAAATGTTGTGTTTAAACCTTGTAGGAAAACCTCTCTGCTCATCCCTCTGCTCTCAGCTCCTCCTGTACTCTGCTCTGCCTCCACTTGCATTCACACAAGAAATGGCCATCAAATTCCAGTCAAAACAAAGTAAAGACAAAGACTTTCATGGGGCATCGCAGTTTTCTCCAATTGTATTTTTTACATCATATATCGTATGTCACCGTTCAGCTCAAATATATCGTGATATAGATATGTGTCCTCATTGCCCAGCTCTAGTAGAGGGCAGGTCTATGAAGGCCTATGAAGATTTGACCCATATAGTGCTGCCTCTTTATCGACTGACCAAAAAGTTTGGCTTAATGTTATTGTAAAGTCAATCTGGGAAAGCCTTTCATGCGCGACTGATGGAACTAAATAAACGCGTCTTCGTGGTTGATCTCTCATTTGATTGAGCTGCTCAGAAGTACAGACATATTAGGCCGTGGCGAGCAGGACTTAATCAGTAAAGGCTTCACATGGTCCACTTAATTAACATTACTGAGGAAAGCAGGGAGGAAAGAACGCCTCGGTCTTTGTGTGTCAGAATGGAGGGAACAGCGCGCGCGGCTGTGCTGTGCGAGCGAGAACGAGCGAGCTCTGCTATTGATTGATGGCTCAATGCAGACTGCTGCTAAATAGTTTTTTAACTCATACAATTGTAAATTAATTAAAACGGGGACTTTGGGATATTAGCATTAGTTGCACACCATTGCCTTTGTCTGGCCATGTAGCATGAATCACACTAAGTGCTGGTGTGGGTGCAGTTCTAAAGCGCTGACTGATGCCGTGCTAAAATTATTATTCTAACCTCTCCAGTGTCAGCACCGCAACCTTTCCGACGTTATTGCTGGAACCGAATCAAATGCAAATGGGATGTCTGGTCAGCAAGTGCAGATGATTTCAGGTCGCTGTGAAGATCCCAGCATTTTCACCGTCGATGTTTAATTACCACCTTAAATTAGCCTGTCCCTTAACTTTACCTAACTGGTAAATAACGCTAATAATAACTCAGCTTTATGTGGCAGTTTTACGTTGAAATGTTCAGCAGAGGAGCACTCTGTGTTCTACTGAATTAACCCGTACATCAGTCCAGGACTCCACCATCCTTAATGTTCTAATTATGCAGAACCAAACCTGATGTTCTCCAGCAAACACCAGCAAACCAAATGCTGTTGATGCCCCTACAGCATTCCCCCCCTCCCATTCTCACTGTTCTAGGACAGCCCCATCCATTAACACTGTTCTAGGATATCCCCATCCATTAACACTGTTCTAGGATATCCCCATCCATTAACACTGTTCTCGAATGTCCCCATCCATTAACACTGTTCTCGAATATTCCAACCATTAACACTGTTCTCGAATATCCCCAAACATTAACACTGTTCTAGAATATTCTCTTCTATTAACACTGCTCTAGAATACCTGATTATCAGGATTTTGTCAGAGTTTGTTGTGACTGTTTTGTCATCAGTAAAACCATATAAAAGAAAGAATTGTTCTAGAATATTCTCATCCATAATACAGTTCTAGATCATCCTAACACTCTTCTCTTCTAAATTATCCTTCCCTAGTTAACAACGTGCTAGAATATTCTCTGTCCAGATTCACTTTTAGAATATTCCATCCTGTTCACACTGTTCTTCGGTGTTCTCTTCCTTTATGTTGTTCCAGAATCTCTGACCGCAGTTACGAACATCAGTATGTTGGTGTTGACGAGAAGGCGGAAATGGGAGTCCGCGTTCAGTGTGTCGATTATACGTTATGTATTTAAGATGCAGCAGTGCATTCTGGACTCCACAACCCTTGGAACAGAGCTCACGTGTTCCCCGATAAGGGCACCCAGATGTTGATATTGCTCTGATTAACAGGATTTTGTCACCGTTTGTTGGGACTGTTTTGTCATCAGTGTAACCGTATGAAAGGGTTCTGTTGGAAGAAGATAACTCTGCCTGCGAGTTACTGGCCTTCCTTCGTAATAATGATCCCACTTTTCCTGAAGCCCACTCCGGAGTCACAGTCTGTCCAGGCAGTGGAGTTTCCTGGAAGTTGGGGTTCAGCTGGTTGAAGTCCTGCCAGCCCGCAGTAGAGCAGGATGACGGACTGAGGGCTGTTCTGTGTGTGTGTATGATGGCTGAATATGGCCTGAGGGGGATTCGGAGTGTCCTGATGGTGTCGAACTCCTGTTATGGAGTTATGCTTGATGACTGTTCAGCACACAATCCGCATAGTGATAGCTCGTAAAGTCCGGGCAATTATAGGAGATTTTGTTATCATTTTTAATGCCTGATGCCTGTATCAATAATTCAGGTTGCCATCGGGATGCATTTTTCATGAGGTTTTGAAACACAGTGGAAATGAGTCCGAGCGTGAGCGTTCGGGCTTTTTAAAGATTTAAGTCTCTGCAGCTAGCCTGCGATTTCACATGGTTATTGGCCATCAGGCTCCGTAAAAGCCTGCGCCGTATTTTACAGACGTCCCAGGCCAGGGCTGCGGCTGGTCCGGGGCTGACTGAGACAGAGAGGTGGGTAGTGTTGGCTAAAGAAACGCTGCAGCGCTGCAGGGAAAGTCTCCCGTCAGGCTGTCAGGGACACTTGGGCACACAGTCAACAGATCTGAGCAAACAGCCTGCTGCTGAAACACACACAGCCCTTCTCTCTGGACTTCACCCTCATCCATATTCAAGCGAGGGTGAGCGAGGTCTGCGTGACCCAATACAAGCATCAGCCGTCCAGCCAAGAATGTCGGTTTCCACACGGCTCGCGCTGATCTGGGCTTGAAAGGAGAATGGTCTGAGATTTTAAATAATCATCCTTCGTTAGCCGTCCCGTCGGCTTCCGTGGAGTCGTGAGCGGGATTAGGGAGACCGGCGTTATGCTGTCATAGAGCTTTCAGCAAGTCCTTGCTTGTATGATCATCTGGAGATGATCAGCTCCTACAGAGTGTGCAAGTATGTCTGGATCTTCTCCTGGATCAGGAGATACACAGGAGTGCTGTAGTTGGCATGAAGCTAGATGGCATTCACTCCGTTTGTGCTGTGTATGATCTAGAGAATGTAGAAACTGTGTATGTCGGCCCAACCCTCAGTCTGATACCTACATTTCTGTTTTTAGCATTAGTTTGCATTTAGAATTGGCCCTAAAATCGAGCCCCGTGGCACTCCACACCAGTGGTCACTAAATAATGCACAGTTTAGATGACAAACTAAATTAGAAACTTGGGCTTCAAGGGATTAACTCTCACCCAAGTTTTATTTCCCATTCTAATGTAAAGCTCTTCATGGATCTTCTTGTCCGGATTTCGTAATCATTGTTTTTAATTTATTTAAACTACATTTGTATCTGTATTCAATTGCTCTGGTCTTCTTTGTGCATGTGGTTAGTTGGGCTCTGTAAGGGTTTATTGAATGCTTAAGGCGTTCTTTAATAAGTTGCTGTGGTTCTGAGTGGCTCAGCGGTTGAGTGCTCCTGGGTCGTTCTGCTTGCCATCAGCAGCCGGAGTCTGAGACAGCAGTTCACTGCCCAGCAATGATGCAATGGCGGCAGTTCGAAAAGAGGAGGTGGCTTGCGTGTGCTTGTCTTCACCCTCCTAGTGTGTGGAGCATTGCACTTTAATGGAGTTGGGTAATTGGCACTTCCAGATTGGGAGGAAATTGGGACAAACAAACAAATAAATAAATAAATAGCTTTGTTGAGGAGTCATAAGTGAAACATTGTCTTTTCCGTGTAGACAAGAATGACACAGCCATGTCATAAAATCATATCAGCTACAAATGTTTGTGTGTTAAAGTGTCGTCTCGTGGTTCCTTCAATCATAAACACATGTTTTTATCTACGTGCTTCATCATGGCTACTATAAAACTGTAGTAACGTAAGCTGTTTATGCCTCCCGACGTGACTGTGTTTGTTTTTATTCTTCTGTAGATGCTTCAGATGTCAAGTCTCGGATAACGGACGGCCCCCACTCGCCCCCGTTCCGCGTGAGGACCGAGGCAGAGCAAGTGTCGCTGTGCTCACCGGAGCAGAGCTCTCTGCACGAAAGTGAGGGTCCGTCCGCAAACACCCTGTCTGATCCCTGTCTGATCAGGGGCTCAGTGTGCCATTAGACAGACAGACAGATCTTTGAGTTAAAAGTCCAGTCGTGGATGGATGGATGGATGTTTTCATACTCACTGTCCATTCTATCAGCTCCTCTGACCACACAGGAGCACTCTGTAGTTCTCTCATTTCAGACTGTAGTTCATCTGTTTCTCGACATACTTTATTCTCCTCCTTTCACCCTGATCTTCAGTGATCAGGACCCCAGAGGACCACCACAGAGCAGCTATTATGTGGGTGGTGGGTCATTCTCAGCACTGCAGTCACACTGACATGGTGGTGCGTTAGTGTGTGTTGTGCTGGTGAGTGGATCAGACGCAGCCGTGCTGCTGGAGTGTTTAAACACCGTGTCCACTCACTTTTAAACACACATATCAGAAATGAATGCAAAGCATATGTGAGGTACACACAGAGAGACACTAGGGGCAGTGCAGGCACTCGGCCGCATCCAAATGGCAGGAAGTTCATATTTCACTGGAATTGAAATATAAAAGTTTAAATATTGTAAAGAAATAGACGCTAAATAATGCAAGATCACATTTTTGAATGTGACAGTCATTCACATTAATGGGTTCTCCCTGCAAAGAAGGACGTAATGGGCGATATCGAGGTCAGCAACACAGCTGAGGTCATGTCAGTTGTATGATATGGTGATAATGTACAAATTGCGACAGGCCTGTTAAATTAGCAGTCTAACGTACTGCTAACCATTCCACAACCCACTGTGAGTGAAGCAAGTTAAAGGTGCACATCAGAACTTGGCGTCCTGAAATAGCAGTTAGTGAAAGCCCTTCAGGCAATCGACCTGATACCCACTAAAGCAATGAAGGTTCTGGAATAACAGCCCTGATCTCGCTCTGCAGTCCGTGTGTAGAGTTTGTTTACTATGCCGGTAAACTCCGAACTCATTTGAAAGTGTCGGAGAACGTGGTGATTGGTAGTTACTGAACAGATTAAGCTTCAGCCTCTTATGCTGTCACTGTGATCTTTCCAAGTCTCTGTCATCACTGCTCAAGGGTCTTCAAATACAGGGTCTAAATTACAGCCGAAAGCACTCCACACAAATCTAGGACGTCAGATGGTGGTTGTGCTGTGTTGTTTAAAGCTAAATACCTGCTACAGAGCTCTCCGACCACAGTGATCCAGACATGGAAGGAATAACCCTTAAACTCTCCTTCTTTCTTTCTTTCCTTCTCCGTCTCCCCTCCTCTCTAAGGGTCTGTAGGGAACTCCCGAAGTTCCACTCAGATGAACTCGTACTCTGACAGCGGCTATCAGGATGCAAGCAGTTACTACAGCAGTCAGAACGTGGGAAAGGTGGAGGTGCGCCTGCAACACTCGTACTCGGGCACCAGCGCTGCCACCAGTGGGACACTACTGAGGAACTCCCGGGCAGAAGGACAGGCGTCTGGACAGGTGAGCGTTTGCATCATAATATCCGATTAGAAGCCCATATTTGGACAAATCTGGAAGAATTTGGACTTGGTGGATTCATTGTGATCCTCAGATCTTCAGAAGGGTCTACAGTTAAGAATCTGTAGTACGTTTTTGTCGTTTGTCGTTTTTGTCTGCATTTCCCCGTTTAGAGTAGATGTTACTGGTTTTGTGTATCTAAACAGGTCACGTAGAATAAGAGCATCCATGTATATGAGGAATGCAGCAACTAACTTAGTCCTCTAGAACCTATAACTCAATTATTTGGCAACTAATTTAATGGTTGATGACGTCGTGACGCGCTTTTCTCGCACTAACATGAGCAGTTCGGGATGTGCGTGAACCGTGAATTATCACCAATAAACAACAGAGTGGAACCGAGGAGATCTCAGGAGAACTCAGTGGCGTCTGTTTATGGATAAAGTCCTGCCCTTCAACAGAGGCGGCCAGTTTGGCAGCTTGCTTGTTTGTGAGTGAAGGAGGGTCGACATTATTGTGAAACGGCACTTTTATTTTGACACACAATGTCAAAATAAAAGTCACTAATGCCAGAATACTGTTGAACTTTCTATCATTTTTATATATTTTACTTTTAATTTATTTATTTAGCTCAGCCTTGGTTTTATAGTTTGTCAGAAGATATTGGATTTAAAAAAATATATATTTTATATGACCTTTATTTATTGTCTGTATAGATTCTCATAAACTATGCCATTAATAAATATGACAGCGTGTTTTGTTTATTAGCTTTCCTAAGTAAACACAGCTCAAACAGGGGGTGTGAATGAATTTTACATAATTGAGATCAGAAATGAGTTAAAACCGTAGCACAAATCCTTCCCCTATATTGATCAGCATCATCCGGGTTCTGCACCTGTCGATATGAAAATAGAATAATCCAGCAGGCAGACGGTGTGTTTTGCCTTCAGCCGCTATAGGTTTATATGTTATAGTTCAGATACTGCAGTTCAGATTCATGTTCAATATCTAAACACATGACCAGCCCCTTTGATCCTCTGGCTTTCTCCTTTTTATCCAATCGGACAGACCGTGTGGGTTTGATACAGTGTAAATGACACTGGGCCTACAGGAAAGTGGGGTTATTATCCTCCTGACAATGCATAATGCTCTCAGGCGAAATTGACCCATAACTCATCAGTGCAGGAGGGCTTTGTGGTCAGATCAGTCTTTTTCCTTTTTGCAGCTGCGGGTAGAAAGAAGAAGAAAAGCTTTTTGTATTATTTCCTTATTTAAGCAGACCTCAGGCTGCCTCTGCAGAGCTATTCTCAGACTGAGGCAGTGAGGACATTGTCCTAGATCAGCATTTGCCAGCTTTGCACAGGTCAGTGTTTTCTCTGCTCCATCACACCTGAGTCAGGCCTTTAAAGGCTTGATAATTAGCTGCAGATCAGAATCACGAGCGGATGAGAAGAGGAAACACTAAACTGTGCCGTCCAGGAAGCCTGCAGGATTTAGAACCAACGTTCCGTCTCCGTCTCATCACCATGTACCATTTCCACATTGCTTTGTTTATTCATTCATTTATTTTTATCTGCATTATGAAGTATGTTTTCTCATCCCAGGCGTACGTTTCATTGATGCCTTTTGTTTGTTAGCCAAAGTTTGTTCGGAGTACAAATGTAACGGGGTGGTAAACTCTTGATTTGTTCATCTTGAGTTCTTCGAAAAATCATTTCCTTTGCAAAAGCAGTGTAAAAATATTAATATTCAGTTATATATGTGTGTGTGTGTGTGTGTATGTATATATATATTATATATATATATATATATATATATATATGTGTGTGTGTGTGTGTGTGTGTGTGTGTGTGTGTGTGTGTGTGTGTGTGTGTGTATGTGTATATATATATATATATATGTGTGTGTGTGTGTGTGTGTGTGTGTGTATGTATATATATATATATATATGTGTGTGTGTGTAAAGTATATGTATATATATATATATATATATGTGTGTGTGTGTGTGTATGTATTTATTTATTTATTTTATTTTATTTTTTTTTTCATAGAATTTTTTTACTCCGATATTCCTAGAAATTTGAATATTATGAAAAAGTTTGTTTTCTTTTTATTACATGTAATGCAACATATTTCTTACTGTTGATCGGATGTCTTATATTTTAAATCATAATCTCACATTATTATAAAATCTCTTCTCTGTATCTGATTCTTCAGATGTCAGGCAGTGTCGGTCAGGCGATACCCGGCCGGGCCATGAGAAGGGTGAGCTCGGTGCCCTCTCGGACTCAGTCCCCGCGCATAGCAGCAGCGCCTTCTCCGCCCCGCGGCTCAGCTTGTGGCGCCGCCTGGCAGCGCCTACGGCTCCCCCATTGTGACGGAGCCCAAGCCTCTGCCCAGCATCTTCTCCAGCACCACGCTGCCCGGCGCCCAGCGAGCCAAGCCTCTTCTCGAAGGCAGAGCTCGCTCGCTGCCCCGCGCAGGGGATGGCTCGGCCAACTCCCGCTCTGGCGGCGCCAGCCGCACCACCTCGCCCTACTCGGGCCGTGTGGGGTCACCGCTGAGTGTGGGGGGTGGAGCAGAGGGGCAGGGGGGCTCGGGATCATCTCCAGTCCGGTCTGGAATGACAGCAGTACCGCAGCATTATGGCGCCACACTACCCAGGACGCTGCTGCATGAAGGCTCGGATCCATACAGCACGCACTCATACGAGATATATGAGAGGATGGTGTCACGTCCAGACAGCCTGACAGGTCAGTGTTCACCTACATTGCTGACATAGATGTGCAAATGCACACAGAATTAGCTAATAGAATTAGACTCTGTAACATATACGACCTGTTGACTTCATGTTTAATGCCGGATGTGGGGTGTGAGCCAGAGGGGTATGAAGCCTCCAGCATTGAGCTGTGAAGCCCATGGAACTGGAATGACGGTTCTCCATCCAACACTTTTGGATGATTTGGGTGTCAGTTATGAGGTGTGGTGGTGATTATCCAACATCCTGACCTCATTAATGACTACAAAATGCAATGAGATCCTCACTACAATACTCCAGAATTTATCAGAAAGCCTTCCTTCAACAGTAGACTTCCTTCAACAAAACCAGGGGCTGGGGGTGTGTGTGTATGTGTGTGTGTGTGCACTTGCACGTTAGGTTTGGATAAAGTGATGTCATTGGGCTTAGATTTAGAAGTGTGTATGAGCCTGTTTCTTGCTCTGTTAGCATCTCCTCCTCGTGCATGGTGTCCAGCTCCACAGGGCTCAGGCTGGGTGTAAGAGGCCTGCTGCTGTGGCTGGGCCCTGTAAGCCAGTGATGACAGCCAGCTCAATTACAGCCTGTACACACTAAGGTAGCCTTGCACTGCCCGACCCTTTTCAGAAGGGAAAAATCGCGCACTATCTGTGACATAGAGGTGTGTGTGTGTGTGTGTGTGTGTGTGTGTGTGTGCCTGAAATGCATTTATAATCTGGACAGGCACGAGTTCGTTCAGCTGCAGTTACGCTGTCACTCAGTCGGCCGTTCCCTCGCAGAGCAGTCGTGCTGATTCACTTGCAGACACACCTGAATTTTTATTAGCCCTCTCTTGCGCTCACTTTTTTGCGCCTTCTCGTGTCTCCTTGTCTCGTGATCTTTCTGATCTGTTCTTGCTTTCTTTCTTACTCGCTCTCACTCAGCTCTTACTCGCTCTCAGACTCTCGCACATGCTCGCTTTCACCCTTGCTTGTGCTTGTTCTCCTCTCTCTTGTGCATGCTCTCTCTTGTGCATCCAACCCTCCCTTTGACTCCGTCTCATGCTCCCACTCTTGCGCTCTCTCTCTCTCTAACACACTCTCACACTCTTTCACTCGTGAACTCTCTCTGGCTCTCGCACGTGATCCCTTGTTTTCGCTGTTTTTCCTGCTTTGCTGGCTTTCTCTCTCTCGCGCCTCCTCACCTGCACTCTTTCCTTTCTCTGACTCTCTCTCGTGCTCTCTCTTTTGTGCTCTGTCACACTCACTCACACTCACTCTTGAATTTGCTCTCTCTCTCTCTCTCTCTCTCTCTCTCTCTCTCTCTCTCTCTCTCTCTCTCTCTCGTGCCCCCTCTCGCTGATTGACAGTACAGTCAGAATTAATGACGTAGAACACCAGCCTGGAGAAATAAGACCACAGATATGCCCTTCATTAAATACCAAAACAGACTGCTGCGCTTTCGCAATCAGATCTCACTGCCTCGTCAAACTATAAGCGTACTCTTCAAACTGTGGACTACAAACGTACCTTTTGGGCAAAAGCACCGAATTCTGTGAACTGGGAAATTGATTTATCATAACAGCCACAACTAATTGTTGTGGCGGACTGAGTAGGGAGTTAAAAGTGTGTGACGTGGGGAGGATGGAGGGAGTGGGAGGACAACAGCAGCCTGATGCCTCTTACGGGTAATTTATCTGTAAGTGCTGATGGATGGATCTGTTATGCTTTGTCAGTGTGGGCGTCTGCTGAGTTTTTTTGCTCTGACATTTCAAAAGCTCATGGAAATGAATTTCCTGTGATGGGACGACACTCCTGTCTGTCCTAATCTCTCTCTCTCTCTCTCTCTCTCTCTCTCTCTCTCTCTCTCTAAGCAGCCGTGCTTAAGAATGGCACGACACAAATCTCAGCTCTAACGTCCCTCGTTCTTTCTGGAGACTTGTGCTTTTGTTTCTCCCCGTTTTCACTCATTAAAGCGGTTGGTGGTCATGGTGATAAGCTCTTTGAGATGCTGATGGCCCACACAAGGCATAACAGTTTGATCTCCAGCTGCCGTCGAATGGACACACTCCTTACACACACAACTCCGCTTAACTCTCTGCCTGGAGACGAAGCGAAAGGTGAAGTGGGTGATGGATGTGCGATGTCCTCTCTGACCCACAAATCCCAGCAGTGTTTAGCACAGGTCGTAAGAGCAGGGAACAGATTGACGGTTTTTGTGGACTTGAGCAGAAAGGGCCTCGGCTTCTCCTCGTTAATAACAGTATCCATTAGCTGTGGCTTTTTGGATTTGCGAAGCAGAATATGATAAAAAAAAAACACCAGTGTTGAATAAACAGTTTATTGCTTCATTATGAGTGACAGTAATGAACTGTTTCCCCGAGCTGTGGAGGGCATCAACAATCGGTTGCCAAGCAAAGTCATGGATAGACAATGTAAATGCTAAGAATATTAAATACATAGAATTAAAAAATAATACATTTTAACCCCGTCGGCCATGCAAGAGCACTTTGCAGTTCTATAACTACAGGCTGTCGTCCATCTGCTTCTATTGCCTCCAATCACCCTCACCTTCAATGGTCAGGACCCCACAGGACCACCACAGAGCAGGCGGGTCATTCTCAGCACTGCAATAACAGTTGACATGTTGGTGTGTTCGTGGGTACGAGTGGATCAGACACAGCAGCGCTGCTGGAGTGTTGAAACCCCTCAGTGTCACTGCTGGACTGACAACAGTCCACCAACCAGAAATATCCAGCCAACAGTGTCCAGTGAGCCCTGATGAAGGACTAGAGGATGACCAGCACACCGTGACTTCACAACTACAGGGTGGAGACACTAGGTAGGAGAGTCTCAGTGTTTAAACACTCCAGCAGCACCGCTGCAGCCGATGAGCCACCACCCATAGAATGCCTGCTCTGTGGTGGTCCTGTGGGGTCTTGACCATTGAGAAACAGGCTGAACATTGTCACGTGGTTCAGACCAAAGTTAAAGAACTACAGCAGTCACAGGTAGCACACCCGGGACAGTCTGTACGGATTAAACCCATGTTATTGTTGTGCTTGTTAATGTTGTTTAACTGAAGGCCCGAGTCTTCACACCGTTACAGGAATGTGCGCTGTGATTGCACTGTACTGCATTAACCCCAGCACTGCTCGCAGTGTCTGTAACCTGTCCCCTTATAAAAGCAGAACGGTCCATTATCTAGCAGCTATTTGACCCGTGGTAATGGTGGTGGGGGTGAAGAGTGGGATGAGACCCGAGATAATTAGTCTGACGGGCTGCGAATGGCTCGTGGGAACGACTAACGTGCATCAGGTGGTGAAGTGTGTGAGAACAGATCAATGAATTCAGAATTCCCGCTGTAAATACGGGTAGGACTTTATGGTCGTCATACCAACACTGTCATGCAAAAAGCTTGTATCTCAATTCTCGACATTTTGCCCTTTTTAGGTTTAATGTGAATCTGGTGGTTTTACATTGTCTAAACGTTGTGTGATGGATGGACCAATGGGAATGCTCCAGAATGCCCTGGAATGTAATTGTAGATCAGCTTTCGGACTAAAGTTGCCCTTTTGGAGGAACGTTTTTGAGTGACAATATAATCAGCTCTTCACGATCGTTTACGATGTGTTCTCAAAGTGTTCTTTTTGTGTTCCTCTCTGCTCTCGGACACCTTCAGACGCCCTGGCTGAAGACCTCCCAGGTGAAAACCTTATTCTTGTTGCAGTCTGTCGTTTCATATCCACACACGTTCCCATGCATGATCATCCGTCCGGCCGTTTGATCTTTTCCAGCAGCTTTAAAGAGCTTTTATCGATGCATTGATGCCTGGTTGACGGGCTTAGGCTGTGACTGTGACGGCAATAACATGGAGTAAGAATTTCATCCCCTTTTGACCTTTTTCATCCTCTGTTTCTTTCATTTGCAAAAAAAAAAAACCCAGCCCATGACCTTCTCATCCAGCCATGCCTTTGTGTTCCATAATCTTGTGTTATACTGATGCTTGTGACATTTTGCTTTCAGCTGTGGGCACAAAATAATTCCAATCAGAGAGTTCACTGCATTAAAAACGTAGATGATGATGGGACACTGTAGGACACCGTACCCAGTGCCGAATAGAGGGGTGGACTTTAAAGGCCTCCAGCTTTGTGCTGCGGATCACTGGAGCTGTTCTCTGGATGAGTTAGAGTGGCGTCTGTGATCCAGAACTGATTCTTCAGTCAGTACCTGACCTCAGTAACCTCTCGACCTCCAGACTTAACGTTCAGTCGTTAATCACAGTGCAGAAACCATTAGGAATTATTTGGTCGCTGTTTTGCTTGGAATCCTTCATGGAGTCTCACAGGGTTCTGTGAGGGTGAGGACATAGTGTGTCCATGGTCGTATGCCCTCTAATGCTCCGTCTGAATACAGTCAAACGCTCACTGCTGTGTGTGACTACAACAGCCACGGTTGATATCTCAGCAACACTCCCATATACACTTGATTTCCAGGATGAGTGTCTACAAACTTTTGGACACATAGTGCCCATAAATAAGATCATGCTGTAATCTGTTCCTGCTGGACGAATTGATTCAGGTCTTTGTTGGAGGAGGTCAGATGATGGTCAGAGCTGATGGACGGTGGTGGAGGGACTCAGGCCTGTCTGTATAAGAAGCCGTGTGGTCTGTTGCCTTCATTGCTTTAGTTGTTAACCGTTAGCTTAGCGTTCCTAGAGAACTTTGATTGGATAGCGTGATCCTCTCTTCCTCTCTTGGATCAGGTGTAGTGTGTGTGTGTGTGTGTGTGTGTGTGTGTGTCGGACCGAGGGAAGTGTCAGACAATTTTCCTGCTGATTCATTAACACTGATCTGACAAATCACACCTGAAACACCTGTCCCTCCCTGAGCCCCGCCCCCTCTCTCTCTCCCCCTCCTCTCTTCTGCCTGTCAGTCTGTCTCTTCTTATACCTTGTTTTCTTGCACTCATTCTCTCTCGCTCTTTTCTCTCACTCCCCTCCTCCTGCCATTCATACACACACACACACACACACACACACTTTCATGCATCTCTCTCTGCCCCCTCCACTCCCCCTCCATTTTCTCTCTCTTGCTCTTGGCTCTAACTCACTCTCTCTTCCCTCCCACTCCTCCTTCCCACCCCACCCCGTGTTTCTCCCACTGGGTTAAAGAAATGGGTCCTGTGATATTTCTTAATTTTCTCCGTCAGGCTTTTGGAACCTGCACTAACTCTTGCAGGGCTATATTTGCGGAACCCCTCTCCCACTCTGTGGGGGGTTCAGTCTCTTAAGAGCTTGTCTAGTGAGCGGTGTGTAGTGTTCTCTTGCTGAAAGGCTGAAATCTCGTTCTCTCTTTAGAGAAAATTCTCGTCAGCTGCATCCATTTAAGTGTGCTCCTTAGTTTACTGGCTGTTTGTGCCAAAGGGCCTCCGCCTAACGCCACCATCGCCAAGAACAGTCAGCAGAGCCTTCAGCAGGAACAAATGAAGCCAGGCCACACTGGAGGATTTATTAGGCACTGCACTGAGGACTGGTCCTGCCAGTAGTGGGAGATTTTCCTTTCAGAGGGATGATCTGAGGGTGATGCCTGTGCTTAATACTGCATTCAGCTCTGTGTGTGTGTGTGTGTGTGTGTGTGTGTGTGTGTGTGTGTGTGTGTACACTGTGTAAAGGATTCATGCTGACTGCTGTTGTCAGTGTGGCTTTGACTCAGCCTGCAGACGCCTGCGGGACTCCCGTCTTCCCCGCAGTACCCTGGCGTCATAGGCAGCAAATTACCCAGAGTGCTTTTCTGTGCCTTGGTGAGTTTGATGTGGTCACTCTGTGGATCTGCAGGGGTTTCGTTTTCTCTGTCTCTCTGGCTTGGGGTCTCTGAATGAAGAGGCTCTCTCGGGTTAAGGGGTTCAAGTTGCTTCCAGAATCATGGCAACTTCTATATTGTCCTTGAAGCCTTGCCTTATTGCTCAATTCCAGTTTCTTACTCTTCATATTTGCATGAGCACGTTTTTAAAATTAGGCAATAGCACTTACATGGAATGACGACAGTGATAGTTCACAATAAAACATGATACTAGAACTGTTCTGAAATGTTCTGGAAGCTGCTGGGACTATTTTGATACATTCTGGAACCTGGTAGAACAATAACGGAACATTCTGGAAGCTGCTGGGACTATTTTGAAACATTCTGGAACCTGGTAGAACAAAATTGGAACATTCTGGAAGCTGCTGGGACTATCAGAGGACATTCTGCAAGCTGATGGGCCATTGTGGAACACTCTGAAAGCTGCTGGAAAACTTGCGGAACATCTTTGGGAGCTGATGGACCATTGTGGAATATTCTGAAAGCTACTGGGACTATTGGGGAACATTCCGGAAGCTGTAGGAGCAATTGTGGAACATTATGGAAACTGCCGGGACTATTGCGGTACTTGATGGAAGCTGAAAATGAAACATTCTGAACCCTTTTGTGTGTGTGTGTGTGTGTGTGTGTGTGTGTGTGTGTGTGTGTGTGTGTGTGTGTGTCCTTGCTTCTCCGAGGCTGGAGAGGATGGCATTGACCTTGCTAAAGAAAACCTTATTACACACTCTAGAAAGTGAGGGAGGCGCTGAAAGCGTCTCCGTGAAGAGGCTCTTGGTTGCTGATATGATTTTCCAGGCCTGCCTTTCTGTGTCTGCACTGATTCTTAGTTGGAGATCACAGAGGTCTGCCAGACTCCCGAAATAGCACAATGTTCTGCAAAGACATTCCTATGAGCGTGAATGGATTGTTCTGCGAGTTGTTAGAACTGTTCTGAAACACTTTTCCACCCAAAGAACTTGAACTGGTTCCGTTCTGGCTTATAAGAACCTTATATAGTGCTTTTCTGCTAATCAGCCCGCATCTACACCAGCTTTAGTGGAAGCGAGGATACGGAGTGGAGCCCATCAGTGCTGCTGAAACTATGGAAGGAGCTGGAACTGTTCTGGAATATTAAACTGTAACAGAACTGTTTTGGACTGGATTGTCATGGAACAGTATGGCAGCAGTTGGGACCGTTCCGGGACACTTTAGAAGCTGCTGAAATTAGTCTGGTATGTTTTACTGTTCGTTGTTGGAGAACAGCTCGGGAACTCTGCAATTAAATCTGGCATCAATTCAGTGTTCTGGAAGTTACTGGAACAGTCCCAAAAGCTACTGCATGCTACTGGAATTGTTTGAACACATTCTGGAAGCTACTGAAGCTGTTTAGGAATTTCAGGAATACCTCTGCAAGTATCGGCTTCATTTGGAAAGATCTGTGGATGGAGAGGACGGCTCCAACCTGCCCCTCACTGCGTCTTGCTTCCGTTTTTCCTTCTCCTTCTTCTCCCCTTTCTGTTTTTGCTGTTTTCCTTTGTCTGTTTCTCTTTGCTTTCTCTCCCTCTAGTTTTCCCTCCCTCTCTTTTCCCTCTTGCACACTTCTTCTTTCATTATACAGGTACAGTTTATTATGGAGAGACTCGACAAGTGTACTGTTTCCAGGATTTATAGGGGTGTGTGTGTGTGTGTGTGTGTGTGTGTGTGTGTGTGTGTGTGTGTGTGTGTGTGTGTGTGTGTGTGTGTGTGTTTGCGCGCTTGTGCATGTATGTGCTGATGGGTTGCTGCAGTCCCCCTGCTCTCCTACATCACATCTGGACTGGAGACACAGGCACAGAGCCGTTTTACTGCAAGTCCCTCCAGATCACATTCTCTCTCTCACACACACACACACACACACACACACACACACACACACACACACACACTACATATCCCTCTTGCCAGAAACTCACTTTTAATTTGCTTTTAAACAAATCCTCATACACAGATCCTCTCCAGCTCCTTCACAGAAATATGCAGAGCAGACCTTTTTCCTTCATGAATGGCTCAACACACACACACACACACACACACACACACACACACACACACACACACACACACACACACACACACACATACACACACTGTAATTTAAGCTGCAGTAATATGTATGACCTCATCTGGGTTTTCCCTGGCAGGTGAGACTGCAGATTGGGAGAGAGGCCAGGAATTGCTGTATTTCTCTTTAGCTAAACAAAACCGCACGCACACACACACACACACACACACACACACACACACACACACACACACACACACACACACATATACACTCTCGCTCTCTCTTACTTTTTCATCTTTCTTATGTCCCTCGCTATGTATCAAAATGAATATGGCTGAGAGTTACACCTTTGCACCATCTCCCCTTAAACAAACACAAACACAAACAGTCACACACACACACACACACACACATTGTGCCGCATAGCATAAGATTTTCTTTGTATCAGTTTTTCTTCTTTTTTTTCAGTGTAAATCTGGCAGTTTTTTAACGTTGTGTCAAAATTCTCCCAAATGCTCCAAATGACATTGACTTCCATTGAAAGCTGAGGTTTTTCCTTCTTCTTACCATTTTCATGCGGTTTTTGTCTGACATTGAGACTCTGGGACTCAGTCAAGACCCTGTCACGCCTGAAACCTGCGGCATCACTGCGATAATCTGGCTGTTAGGTTGACGGGTTGCCTTTCCTAGAAAAAACGAAAGAAGATGTTGATTTTGTTTCTGCTTTACTGCTGAGGTTGCAGCATCACCACCAGCCGCACCAGCTTCCACCAGAGACCTGCAGACTGGTTCCAGTTTAGAATCCCCATGCTGTCCCCAATTCATTTTTAATTATGTCTGCCTTTCTTTTTCTTCTTCTGGTGTTTAATGGGTGACTATGTTCCACCTCAGCTCCTGTAATTGGTCCGGAGGTCGGGAGGCGGCTCCCGCGTATTTCAGAGGCCTGCTCCTAACACACCTGATTGATCCAATCAGCTCATTGACGAGCCTTTTAGAGTTGAGTGGGTGTTTAAAGTTAGCTTGTTAAAGTGTGTTAAAGC